>JANCMC010021608.1:463764-591941 GCA_024363005.1 Charaxes varanes
ATTTTTATTTAAACATTTACAGCCTCATAATTCAATTTCGATTTAAACTTAAACACAAAAAGAAAAAATGTAAAAATAAAACATTACTTCAAGGTTTATCAACAGCCGTGTATATCGTATTATTCGATTTTAACACGGACTTAAGTAATAAATTTTATGTTCAGTTTCCTAAGTTTTGGAACTCCAAACTCTGAATCGACACAATCTGTTTGGATAACTTAGTTGGGTGTGTTAAGTAACATACTTGTAATTATTCAACTCGTTTTCTAATTGAAGATTATAATTATAACAGTATGTTGTGTTATTATGTAGGAACTGACGGTACCTTCATTTGATAACTACCCTCATTATTAGAGTGAGTGAATGTGACAGCTGTATAAACTAACCTCGCGATCAAGAAATAATTCAGTTAGGTTTCGTCGTTCATTAGGAGCACATGTGATCACGATGTGATAGTGTAGTGTCATTTGTGTGGTCTACTGATTTGGTCATCATTGTCTTTCGTAAAGTGTTCCCTTAGTGAAACTATGGCCTTTATTACCCTCTTTGCCTAATTATTCTGCGCCACATTCTCAAAGCTCTTAATAATCGTCAACTAAAGTATCAGCATTATCACCACGATATCGGTCCTGTGTTTTTATATATAACACATGAAAAAAAAATATATCAATAATTAATTATGTATATCGTTAATATAAATAAAAGTATACTTTCAGATATACCAAGAACAAGTGTAGAAAAAAGTGGATTACATTTATTTTTAAAAAATTTAATGTAAGGATTTATTAAACAGTCCGTTCAGTGGTATTTTGACCATTGAACAATGAATACTAGAGCCCTAAGTTTCGAATTAGATGAGATGGTTCTCAAAATGTACCCTCAAAAATCCTGAGGCGTGGCTGTTTCGTTACAAGATCTATTGTTTAACTGAAAATAAATGAGTAAATAAAGACCAAGCCTCATATTTTGACTAACATGTAGAGTAAGTGAAGATACGAGGTGTAGAGTAAGGGCATATAAAGTTAAGGACTTGGCTTCAAAAGAGATCTAATAACTTTTTAATAGTGTGAGCCAAATGGTCTCGTTGTGGCAACATTTATACGAAAATGTTTTGGCGGGATCTAATATAACGCAATGCCCTAGTAGAGTTAATTCCAAATGTAACTAGTAGAGATAATTTGCAAACGTTATTCGGACGTTGTCAGCTACGCAGTTGGAATTGTACACCAACCAATATTATTAATTCAGCACGCTTGATATCAAACGTTACCTCCACACTAATTGAGATAACGGCCCAAACGGTTCACATCTAGTAACTTCCCGCATAACGATGTTGACTTTTGGCGACATAATAAAGAACCTCGTGTTTCTTTTTTTATGCAAAAATGGCGTTTGCCGCGCTCGCGCCCGCACGCTCCAGACGAATACATTAAACGTCAGATACACGAAGGACCCTCTGGGATGTTAATTTTTTAAATAGTAATTTATATCCATTTTTTTACTTACACTTGTAAGTACTATAAGAACGGATGTGAGTATCCTTCATTACTGATTTAGCTTTCACATCTTAAATCGATCAATTATTAAAACTTTGCATACACGATATCAAGAATAGGGGTCATACTTAGGACTATATTTATTAGGACATAATTATTTTTGACATAATGTTTTCTAATGTATAACTTATATAATAAAAAAAATGTTAACATTTGAACGCCTTGTATGCCAAATTGTGCCATGACATTGTATAATTACTGTGACATCCTTTACGACCTTACGATATTGCAAATAAATTATATTGCTATTTTGATTATATCTGTATGCTCTTATATCCTGCCTGTTTGTGGTGTTATGTTTGTAAATGTCATTGTTTGTTATAATTAGAATGTTATGTTTTAGTAATTGTTCTTTTGGAAACCTAATAAATAATAATAATATTAATATCATCAAATATTAAGTCGAGTATCGTAATTGTCTCACCAGTCACCCAATATAATGTTTACCTTATAAAGTGGGATACTGTAGACTGAGCATAATTGTACTGCAAAATTTTAAAATGTGTGTTGTATACCCATCCTATGAACAATTGTTAAATTGAGGAAGGTAAAGCAAAGCGGAACATAACGTTTTTGTGGGATCAGTTGCTAGTTCCAAAGCTTCGGAACCAATAGGAATTGGGAATCTTCAAGAAAAGAGCACAGTCATTCCTCAAAGGCTGGCAATGCATCTGGCTTGTGTTGCAGCATACTAGTTGTGCAGTTGTCAATGATCGTCAGTAGAGCTCTTTTCTTGAAGGTCCCTTGAAGTTGGTTTGCTCAGGAACTACTGGTCCGATTTGAAAAAATATTTCAGTGTTAGATAGCCCATTTATCGAGGAAGGCTATACGGTGTGATCGGTGGTAAGCAGTCGTGCCCTTTGGGCTGTGAACCTACTTACTTGTATTATTTGTGCCTAAAGTCAGTGGACTTCACAAACACAATTCTCAATGATGGTAGCACTGTTCTAAAGACATTTCATTGGTGTCGCCATTATGAGGGACCAGCAGCAATTGTCTTACGTCATGGTGGCAATACTTTATAGACTTAACACAGATTATAATGAGCCTTCTACTGAAGATAGGTTAATACAACTTATTTTATAATTTAAATTATATTTATAACTAACGCTGCATCTATAGATAGATTCTCCCAAACGAAATGGACACAAATAGAAACAAGGTTCGGAATTGTTTTTGTGCTCTCTTTGTTTTTATCATTTGTTTAGGAACAAAGAGTTGGGTTGATTTGTTGTTAGGTTGTGCAATTGTTTGTTTTGTATTCGTAAAGGACTTATTTATTGCTTTTTGAAGTCGGTTTCATTTTTTATTTAAAGATAATTTATTTTTTATTTTTACTGAAAAGTAACACTGACGGATTTTCTTCAATTTATTTAAAGATCGTCCTCTAACTCTTCATCGTTTCAAAGAAATCAGTGGTTACTTTCCCGATAGGAGGATGTCTTAAATTTCACATAGTATTCGTCACTGAACACAAAATACGGTATTTTCAATGCTTTGTTCATAGATTTTAATCATAGCTGACATAAATCATGTTACTGGCACTGCTTTATCTTATAATACGTATAGAAATGGCTTCAACAGATAGAGTATCCTTCCATTTCATCCGGTATTGTGCTGCCATTTTTCTTACTTATGTAACGACACTTAAGACAATCTACTCACTCACCTATTCTATTATTTTATGTGTTTAAAAAATAAACAATACAAATGCCGAAACCCGGGATTGAACCAGGGACCTTTAGATCTTCAGTCTAACGCTCTCCCAACTGAGCTATTTCGGCTCTGGAAAGCACTTTGAATTGAAAAATAATCTATAATATATTGTAGTAGTGTTACTAATTTGAGTATTGTTTGCGTCAAAATAATTTTAATTACGCGGCCCGATTGATATTCCAAAATCTAGTAAATTGTTAGAAGGACGTTTGAAAAATGATTTAGGTGATTTTTTTGAAAACTAATTATACGATAAACTGTACCAATATGAGACTTTTCTATGGGGAAACGTTGATTGTCTAAAAGTCTAATTTTAATGCAAGTATTAAGAGTACCAATAAGTTCTCGCCATTTTTTGTGAAAAAATATTTTTTTATAGTAATAGAACGGCAGATTAGGTTTAGTCAAAGTATTCTCCATTACTAGCAACTTCTTTTTCCCATCTCTTAGGTAGCATTCGGATCCATCATGATGATGATGATGAAGAATCAATCCAATTTTTGGTACCTTCATATGATGTGAATCGCTGTTCTGACAGAGCATGTGCTATTGACCGGAACCGATGATAATCGCACGATGTTATGTCTAGGTAATTATAGCCAGATTGAAAAAAATAATGCTTGATCATGCAATATTTTAAAAATAAAATTTTAAAAACAATGACTTTATTTTTCATTTCTTCATATTTATTCTGGTTTATAGATAGGATATATTTTATTAGCAGCATTTTCAGTTAGTTCTAGGTTTATCCTAACCTAACATTAGTTGAATGAACTATAAAGCCTTGTTACAAGGAGGGTCTAGTAACAACAGTATTTTGATCGCAAAAAGATTTGCTAAAAGTGGGGACACACTCAATGTTTTTCATCTAAATCTATGATGCTACATTATTGTGAATTACATTCCAAAACAATGGAGTAAATTCTTAAAAACATTGTGTGTTGAATATTAATTTTTAAGTGAAGTTAACAAATAATTGTGTTGTTAAGGTACCGAATCCGAGTTTATAGTAATAGTACTTAAACGCGATAGCTGTACTATCGAGGATATTTGCATCGAATAATATTTTCTACAGTCTCGTATTTAGAGCTTTAAAGTAATACTGGTACCCGGACGCGCCGGCCCAATTCAGCTACTAGCATGGCGCTACCTCTAATTGACTATCAATAGACTAGCATACTAAGTAGAGGAGACAATCTAAATCTTGTTGGGTCAGGAACTGAATATTCCCAAATTGAAAAAGAAAATATGCTCTTAAAATTGAATTAACAAACTATTATTTTACTAAAAATTGTGTGTGCGTCAGCTTCGATACACAACTGGATTTTACTCTTTATGACTAGCAACACTTAAAAATAAATTTTCGTATACCGGGCTTAATGAAAATAGATTTTTAAGGATTAAAATCCAATAAGAACTATGTGGGCCTCATTCGTGAATAGATTATCATAAAAAAATTTAAATACAGAATATGATTATTCTATAATTAATTTTTTTAAATAATCTATTGGCGAATGAGGTACGGTTTTAATTAATTACGGAATATCATTATTCTGTAATTATTTTTGATGAGATGATTTACCGAAGTGCATGAATAAAAGAAAGTCATTTTTTGTCATTATTAAGAAGGAATTTAATGGTTTCCTATAATTGTGTACTGATGATTTTTTTACTATGGCAACACTGCTTAGAATCGTCCATTAAACACGTGTTATATAGAATAGTATTGTGCTTAAAAAGAGCAATAATTAACGAGCTATTCCTATACATACATATCTAATATATTTTACTCCTATAAATAAATAATTGTCATGTTATGTGTTGTAATGTATTCTTGTTTTCTGCGACACTTCTTTGGTAATTTGGCAGTGTTGCCGTAATAAAAAACTACAATTCGTCGAAACATTAAATTATGTAATATTAATGGAATTAGATTATAGAAAACACGTTTCTAATATTCAATTTTTAATATATTTTTCATCAAAAACGTTTAAAGTTATTTTGGATTGGATTGCCACTAGGGCTTTGGTGGAAAGGCCATGGCTAGTTTCTTAATGGCCCCCTCATTCCAAAAGAAGGTAATTCTAAAACCGCATCCTGTAACAGTCTTAAAAAAATGCTAAAAACATCACTCCTACACTTTTGACGTATTTATTGGTGATCTCTTACCTAGACGCCTTGACGATGTGTAGTTAGGATAGTAATTGCTCTGACTCTCTAATGCAAATATTATTAGACGTTTTAAATCAAAGTTATATAGGACTCCAAAAATCACAACAAATCAAAAAAGTATTTATTTGTTAAATTTCGATCTGAGTGGGAAACAGACTCTAAATCTAAAAGACTTAACAAAATATGCTTCTTAAAAGCCAAAGACGAAATAGCCAGAGTGAAAGGATCGTACGGCCAAAAACCATTGCGTATCGGCATTACTGCAGCATTCAATTGAATACAATTGTTTACAGACTAGATTGTATTTAAAAGTATGTAGCACCTACTACACTTTATTATATACTATAGATTGGATTTAGAACTGTTATCATAATTAATTAGGTTTTTAAATATGTTTACCATGAGCAGCGCTCATTTCTAGTTCATTGTAACATTAATGTAAAATGGTGTGACACAGATGCTCCAACGTGCCGCATTTTCTCGGTCTAAATTAGATTTTTTAGAAATTAATAAAGATAAAAAAATAAAAATATTAGAAATAATAAAAATACCGGACAGAGATAGAAAAGAGGCTCAATATCAAAGCTCAATATATTTTTTATTATATTTATTGGTTCACTAGTGTTTATTGCGTACAAAATAAAATGGACTAAAATAACATTTATCAAAGAATATAAGCGTGTACGCACAAACATATTAAAGCGAAAAGGTCATGCAATACAAGATAAGTCAACAAATAGCGCAAATTAAATTAATTCATACAATTTCAAATTCAACATAGACAATAAATAAATAACATTTAAAAAATAAATTATATCATTATAAAAAAAATTATAAATTCGATTAATACGTTTTAGAATAAATTAATTACAAATTACATTCACAACGCATCAGCACCCCTTATGCTGCAGATGTCCATGGGCGACGGTAACCACTTACGGTCAGGTGGACTTTCTGCCGGTTTGCCTCCCTTTTATTCTATAAAAAAAATCCGCTTAGATTGTAGAGGATGTGGTTTTTTATAATTTTTAATATAAAGTATATTTAAAATAATTGCACATTAAGAGTCGTCCCTAGCTGTGGCGCCCCTGGGATTCGGCGCCCTGGAGTGGCCGCTTTGTTCCCCAATGTTAGGGCCCGCCCTGTTAGTAATGATAGATAAATCATAGAGACATTATTCATTAATGATTTCTGTCCTTGGTTGGATCTTGGGATGTACCAAAGCTACGCTGTTCTTGCTTTCTTATCTGCTGCTTGCGGAACGATTCGTCCACCACCACGGTCTCGTGCATGCGTTTCGCAGCCAAAACTTCCACACGTTCGCGGAGTATCGGATTCATCATGATATACTTTCTGTGAACAATTTATGCACATGAGTTAAATTAAAGTATAAATAATAATTAATATACACGCGATGAATTAGAGGCAGCGCCACGCTTGTAGCCGAATTGGGCCGGCGCGCCCGGGTACCAGTACCTCTTTCTCATATGAGATTGGCGTGAAGTGGCGGCAATGCTGTCACGTCAAGTGATGGTCGTAGTTTGCCCCCTTGTAACATAAAAAAAAAGATTACTAATAATACAGTGTCGTTACAACACTAGAAAAGACCACGCGTATTTTTAAAAAAATTGTAAGTATTTACCGCCCATGCCCAAAATCCAGGAGCACTCAATCTATTTAATGTAATAATTGGTGGGGGCCCGCAGATCGGATGCACCTCGACCCTGTTGGATCTTTTGTGCTCTATCTATCTACTCTATTAGTAATCTTTCTAAAGTCCAGACATAGGTTATCTAAAATAAAATTTTTACAAAAAAAGATTGACTTCAAATTGTCAGAACTGGACCACACGGTTAGCACCAGCTTTCAAATAAAAGAAGAATCATCCAAATTTGTTCATTAAGTCGAAAGTTCTGAGGTAACGAACATAAAAAAAATACAATCGAATTGAGACCCTCCTCTTTTTTTAAGTCGGTTAAGAAACATGAAATGAACACTTTACACACCTAAAGTCCACCTCATCGAGGCGATAAAGATGAGAAATCTCAACGGCCACCACTGTGGACACACGCTTGTTGTCTTTCATTAACAGCGCCGAGGCTCCAAAATGCTCGCCATCTTCCAAATGACATATCTATAAAATAAGAGTTAAACAATAGCATAATGTTACTAGAACAACCCGAAATTCGCAAGGTTCGGTTAATTGCCGGTCTAAGTTCTATAGTCCACTACTCTTCTTCTTACGGTCCTAAAGTCCACAACCGTGCAATTCTCCAAAAACTTCTTATTTAGCACAATTCCTTTATGGAATCAGTTACCAGCTTCGGTATTTCCGAACAGATACTACTTAGGGACCTTCAAGCAAAGAGCGTACTTAATCCTTAACGGCTGGCCTCTGCGAGCCGTCTGGTGTTGCAGTTGTCCATGGGCGTTAGTAGTTGGCCCCTTGTAATATATTAAAACAAAATATCCTACCGCATGTTGGCTATCATTCTGGCAATTAGAATCTTATAGACAGCTGCACGAAACAGAGTTCTGATGGTTAATTAGTCCCTACGTTGCTTAATGAGTCCAGTATGTTACGGAATTAGAAACTACTCAATTTAATAATTGATATACCAATAGGTCCCTACAACTTAAACTGTAGATATTAGTGTGTTCATAATAATACTCTGAACACTATTCTTTTCAACTTGCAACAACATCAAGTACAATTTGTTTTTATCAATTAGGTATAGAGGTGAACACTTTGGAGGGAGGGGCATGTATTTTAAGACTGTACGCACTTTATAGCTGTGGGCGTGACGAAGCTCAAATGAAGTTGACGGAAATATTTTTTTTTAAATTCCTAAAGGCTATTCTTCCGTTAAAGGCAAAAGAAGAGTAAAATAAAACTAAAAAACCTCAGCTCCCTTCAAGGAGTAAACAGCTACAGTTCCAAAGGCAATAAAGTAAATGCAGGTTCCGATGTCTCCGGCGCGCACCACCAGGTCGTTGGCCAGGTACACCTCGGGTTTAAAGTGGCTGAGGATTACGCCCACCACTTCGGCCGGCAGACCCTCGAATATCTTCACTTTGTTCACAAACTTGTGGCACGTGTGTAACGTGACTTCATGCCGTAGTTGTTCTACGAAATAAATTTAAAATGAAACGTCGTCAGAAATTAAAAATGGGGTGTGGCTGTGTCATGACACGGCCGTGTGTCATTTTGTACGTGAATACGTCCGGTATAGGTGATATTGTCTATATGAAGGACTATTCAAACGTCTCAGCTGTAGATGTGGATCGTGGATCCGCTCGGCTGCATCCATTTTTCTCGTTGCCGGTACTGCTTGACCCGGTCATATGGTGTTTTATTGGTACCATTCGAATGATCTTGAAAAGCCCTCTCTAAACGTATACGATTATTGTATTTTGAAGTGGCTTTTGAGGTGTGTGGACTGACATATTTCTGATTTGGTTTTTATTTTTAACACCTAATTCACAGTAATACACTAATGTATTATCCATAATCGATAGATCTCATCAACAGCTAAGGATTGAAAGTAGAACGAATGTCGTAACCTCGGAGACGCCGGTAAAAATCCATATTTTTTACTACATGCTGTAAAAAAGATAAAATTTTTCATCGTACCTGACAAGCAGTCTAGTATGAAATCTTCCTTGTAGTATTGTTGAACGTATTTGTAATTATAAAAGGTTCGCACGCGTCTCTTCAGAGCCAGAGGGAATTGTATATGCTGCATATAAGTCTGTACGAATCGCAAAGAGACATTTACAAACCATTGAGTAAATCAGGTTTTATGGAGGTCCATGATACGGGATCCTTCAAAAATTGAGTCACACCTTAAGGGGGGGAGGTGGCCACTAAAATGCGACATTGTGTGACGACGATCAGGGGAGGTCAAAAGTTTTGTGACGTCACATGTCACAATTTTAAATAGATATGTTAAGACTTGAGCTCCCACGGTAGTTTATGTCATAATCCGCAGGTGTTTCGCGATTCCCAAGAAACGTGCGAGACTCAAAAACGAAGGATATAATTACCAGACTTATTTGTGCAACCAAGTGCCAGGTCCTCTGCGCTTCTTAAAAACTACACGATGTTTTGCTTAAATTCACAAATATGCACGTGTTTAACTCATGGGATCTGTTCTTGTCTCCACATGGTGGGGGATAAATTGCATTAGTATAAATGTACTTCTTTTATTGTTTTGAACTACTCTTTGTTCCACCCTCGAACGAGAGTCATTTGGTTAGATAGTGCTCTTGTATCTTTAGGTGACTTTCGAAAGTGTGACAACTGTGACAAGGATGTTGCAGAGGTTCAAAAATCGCAAGATTCGTGTGACGGAATTTATGAATGACCCTTAATCAGGCGAAGAGGTCATGTAATAACAGTAATCAAGTTAAATGCCAAACCCGAGAACAATTATTACAGATACTTATATCGCATGTTCATATATAAGAAAGAGCTACCTTAGCGCATATTTTTAGTTAAAATTGATCTCACTTTTACCACTAAAAAATCCTGTTGCGATACTCCAAGTTCTTTGGTAATGGAGTAGTTTATGGGCGAATTGGGAAACATCAATTCACATTGTCAACAATCACAAAACACGGTGTTAACAAATGCAGCATGGCACCGTTAGGCACTTAACGGCACAACAGGGCACCGCGTTGCACCACAACAATAATAAAATTGACAAACCTCCAGTTGGTTCATTAGTCCATAATACCGCGTCACTGAATTGTACGCTATCAAATAGATATTGAGAAGGAGAACTGAAACAGATTATGAGGAAATTTATATTGTGCTATTGGACTCGGCAGACGTTGTCCTGCACGAAAGTTGGCTTACTACTATAGAATATATAGGTTAGGTTAGGTTAGGTTAGGTTAGGTTAGGTTAGGTTAGGTTAGGTTAGGTTAGGTTAGGTTAGGTTAGGTTAGGATAAGAGTGATAGGGTAACTCGTGCCAGAATAAAACTTAATTTTGCTGTACCTCAACATAATAAAGTCGGAACGAAGGGTAGTTTTAGCGTAGCAGCTGCTAAGATTTGGAACGACATTCCTCCATCTTTGCGATCTAAATCGTACTACAGCATGTTTTAAAAAACATTTAAAAGAAACATATTTAGTGATGTATGTATGTAACGTTTAGTGATGCAGAAAGCCTAATTTTTCATTTTATTTTTTTTAATTTTAAAAATTATTATTATTTTTTTATACCTTATAATTTTGATTTTTCCTAATTATAATAGATACCATTATTATTATTTTTCTTCTTTCACTCTTTTCTACCAATGAAAAAACCTAAACACTAATTTTGATAGACCCTAGTTATATAAATAAAATGTAATCTGTGTTTCTTTGCCATCGGCGACAAAAGGAGGACCTTGCTGAAAATCAGCTTTGCTTTCATACCTGGACGCAGCACTAAGCTGAGCTTGCGTCCTTTTGCTTTTCAAAGTCAAAATCTTTTATTCATATAGACTCTTTTATTAAGCTCTTATGAACGTCAATCATGCGGATTTTCTTGTGATATCGGACACTAAGATGATAAGATTAAAATTTATGTAAGCACTGTAACCTAATCAACTGCATAAGTTATAATCCATTCATTATTATAAATCTAGTATTGATATTTTCTTCAGTTCTTTGACCTCTTTTAAAAATCAGATTAAGTTATATCTTTCATAAGTCTCTTTTTCTTAATTGCTTTAGTTTCTTTAATTAAATTAAGTTATGTTAGTTCTAAATTAATTTTAGTTTTAAGGCAAGCTGTGTTCATTTCTAGCAGGTAACAGCCCCATATCGGAGCACTTTTTTTATATAGAATATAGTTTTTGTAGTAACTGGTAACAACCAGTTTAATGAACCTATTAAAAAAAAAATCTAATTAACACACGCGCAAAGTCGAGGCGCGTGGCTAATGACAAAATAATTTACAAGAAGTTTTTTAGGGTAAAACTTAAATTTGAATTAAATAAACATAATTTTGATTTGCTCGCACGCACGACTTCTTCGTACATGGTTTTTATTGTTCAGTATTTTTTTAATATTTTTCCTCACGCAGCTAATTTATAACTTGGCCTAGGTTTTGTCGCGTAAAGCCTACTTACGTATTTAAAGACGAACTATTCAAATCATTACAATAGTGTTTGTTACACAAGTCTAATTAGCTCACATGATTTTGTTTATGTAAATGTCCTTTTAAAAGGGTCGGCTGGAAGAGATTCATTTATGTAATAAGCCCGCCTTTATAAACATTTTAGTTTAAAGTTATTTTGTATTAGTTAAGTTTGAATACATACAAGAAAGAAATCAACCGTACAAGATTTTAGTTGATTTTTTCAATATAAAGTATTAACAGCTTATTCATGCACAGATTTAGACAGCGCTGAATTAATTTTTTTGCACAATACATTAATCACAGTTAATTTTAAATTCCAAGAAATCTTACATAATGCTTTGACAAAAAAGTGGTAACGCTAAATCAAAACTAAAACCTTACAACTTAAGACTGCATTTTGCAGAGGAGTTCTACTTAGGAGTTATAATTTAAGAAAACGTTTATAATGTAATAGACGTTTCACATAATGTTTCTTATTTCAACAATAATATCCGGGAAATTGAGCTAAAATATTCTTTGATCAACAAACCAGTTTATATTTTAAAAGTTTAGCTGTTTATATTTAATGCATGCGCGTCGTTAAATTCGTAGATTAACAGTGCCAGGGATGTTTATTTAAAATTCAACTTAATATAAACAAAAGTCACACACACATGTCATTTGACTTTGCGATATTTAACAATTTTTTCTGTTTCGATAAATAAGATTTAATATATTCGTATAACTTGCTAACATTCAGATGTTTTACCACTAGGTTTATGTTAGTTATATTTAAGTTTTCCACCGCATTTATATATATATTATAGGGTTTCAATTTCTTCTATTAACTAAAGATAAACATTAACTTCACGGTGACTGAATTATTGCACAAACTGACACAGAGGATGCTGTTCGCGTGGCTGAGTTCTGGAAAGGAACTGTCTGATGCGCCATCGACACGACAAGAAGAAGAAGTTATTGCACTTATCAGGTGTGATAGCAATGAAGCGCATGCGGGATAGAAAAAAAATTAAAGTACTCATTCTGAAGTAGCGACCAAAAATTTAAATTATTTTGGAATTTTAAATAATCTTGAGACTTTTCTTTTATTACATTTCTTTAAAACGTTCCCTGAAATGATGACTGAAATGTGAAATAAAACAAAACAAACAAAATTTAAATCCGTCCAGGGGTATTCGAGTTTTATCGAGACTAATGAACACCAGAGAGACAATTTATATATATAAATCGAGGAGGCGGTGGCCTAATCAGCGGTCAGGATTCGAGTCGATCAGTAGGTTAAGTAGCTCTTGCTGCGACCGGGTGATAGAAGGGCGACCTATTCTAGCACTGGTTTATATTTAACATCCGACCTCCTCCGTGCACCGTGCACCTCCACCGTCCGCCGTTCCTAAAATATATCGATGAGGCCAAAACTGTGTCAAAAAAACGGTTCATGTCAAAGAAACGATATTTTTTTAGCTTATGCTTACTTTTGAGCTTTTAAAGAATTTTTGTAAACCTAATAATATTTTTACAGTTTCAAATCTCATTTTGCAAAAAAAAAGTTACTGTCCAAGTATTCCAATGTGCTATTGTGATTGTGTTTCGTCACTTACAAATTATTAATATTTGTGAGATATATCATATGCGTATAATATTTAAAAAAGACAAATTGGAATGCTTTTTCTCCTGATCCAGAAAGTAACACATTCTCTCTCAAAATATGTATATAAGAAAAAACATTTTCATTAAAAATGTTGCCACGGCGAGACCTTATAGCTCACACTGTCAAGAAATTATCGGATCTCTTTTTTTTTCAGGACTATATGACACACGGTCGTCTGTTTCTAAGGTAGACAACTTAATGCCTGTGTTATAGGTAACAGCCGCCTGTTATACACAAATATTTTTTTTTTTAGAAATAAATGCTTTATTTAACGTTCGGTTTCGAGCGTAAAAGTAAGTAAAACTATCGATAATGTTCGTGCTAGGCCCTCGGATCGAGAAATTGATGTTGCTACTTTAGGGTTTTAAAAATATAAGCCTTTACAGCCAAAATATACAGTTTGCCATTGAAACACGAAAATTAAGGAAAGTAGAAAGAACATATTAGAGAAAAAAAAATTATCGTTTGTCTATAGTTTCAACCGACTTTAAAAACGGAGAAGGTTCTCAATTCGAATGTATTTTGTTTCATTTGTTATTTCAGAACTTACGACTTCGTGAATGGATTTTGATGATACTTTTTTATTATTTCATAATTTTTTTTTAACCTTGTTTTTTTTTTTGTTAGACGTGTATCATAAATTGTAATATGTGTGGGCCCCAGATGCCTGTGAATTAAGATTTATGATTATTATTTTAGTATATCTATTCTTTGAGTTTGACCTTTGATACTCACTTGTAGGTGTGCACCACGATGTCGTTGACGGGCAAGTGTTAGCCAGTAAATTATCAGATACCTTTAAAAGTTAGATCACCTAACTGACTTAAATGTTATGCATACCTTAGACTATTTTAATGAGAGAAATTTCGTTTCGTAAGGGAGTGGTTCCGAAGATTAGTTCGTGGTTTATATATATATCAAGATTTTTCAGGCGATCATTTTGTTCATGTCATAAATGACACAAAATAAGATGCTCCAACCATTCATCATCCATTAACAAAATTAACTTTTTTTTTAAATTAGGTTTTTTAATTAACCTTCAAGTGCCTATAATCAAATTAATCTAGTATAAATATCATGATTGACATTCACGATATATCTCATAATAATATATAAAACTGAAAAGTTCGTTCGTTTGCTTGAACACGCTAATCTCAGGAACTACTGGTCTGATTTGAAAAAAATTTTCAGTGTTAGCTAGCTCTTTTATTGAGGAAGGCTATAAGCTATATATCATCACGCTAAAACTGAATCTAGTATTTTTACCTAATTTTACGCAGACGAAGTCTTAAGCAATGTGTGTTCCTTACTTTAAAGAGTCAATTTGCACTTTATTACCGCTGCACAAAGTAGAAACTATTCATAGTCATTCGTTATTTCTAATAATATGGGAACGGGAACGGGAACGAGAATGGGAACGGGGACTGGGACGGGGACGGGGATGATATAGGATAATAAAAAGTAAATAGTAAGTAACCAACGTTCCGGCAGGACATCGTCTGCCGGGCCCACTAGTTTTTCTATAATAGGCAAAAAACATAAAGGTAATTCATACACATTTCGTGCGAGTCTACTCTAGCCGACTCATTTCGTTATTTAAGAACACTTCAGAAAAAGAAAAATATTGCCCGAAACCAATTTTTAGGAGCGATAATATATTTCGATTTCGCAACAATAGGTACAATTTTATTCGAATTTTTACAATAACTCGCACACAATGGAATGCTATTAGACATTATGGCTTCCATTGTATTTTTGTTTATACAAACTATGTATATTTATATACGGAAGTCCTTATCGGGACGAGAATAACGAACGACGAAGATGTCTGGATTATTAGAAATGTGCACTAATCTTCTTCTTATCTTAATATTTATAAATTACGCGTCATGTTGTTTGTCCACGAAGTACTTCTAAACTACTTAACCGATTTTAATCAAATTTGCACACCGTATGCAGTTTGATCTAACTTGAAAGATTACTTCTCAAGCTTATATCTAAATTTATATTCTCAAATAAAATGAGTCGCTGAAATATATACACGTGCATGTCTTCCGAACGCCAAAAGGAAATAGAACGGAAACGGAACGGGAACGGGGAACAATGTTATAGAATAATAGAATGTAATAAATAGTAAGGAACCTAAATTTTAGACAGGACAACGTCTGTCGGTTTACTATATGTACATATATTCGTGTTTTATACATATAAAAATATCCTAAAATTTACCTGGGGCCAGCATTGATTCTACAAATATAGTATTTTTCGTATAGCCAGGTAAAACTACGCCAGGTAATATTATTTAAAGTATAAAAAAACACTGAGAAGAGTCCGCAAAAAACTCAGTCGTATATGTTTTTTGTTATCAACATTTTCACAATAATTCAGATTTGCTCTTACTAACCATAAATACTAAGTGTAATTGTTTTATATTTATTAATCAATTTTTTTTTCTCTAACAAGCTGTCCTAATCGTAATATATCACAATCGCTTAACATTTCTTTCTTCAATCTAAAATTTTTTACATTATGACTTTTAAGTTTCGTCATAAACTCACAATAAAAATTCAAATTCCAGAATTTTGGTTACCAATTAAAGAAGTAAAAATCCGTTTTTATGACATTTTTTTAACTCTTACTTTTTAATTACTTATAGAAATTTTTGTTTTTTTATCCCTTCAAATTTACACAGGAAATTTTAATGAAAACTTTTATAAATAGTATTTACGGCTACATTAAATGGTTTTCTTAGCAGCAACCACGTTATAACCAAACTGCGTAAAAGGCGTTACTTTAATTAAAAAACATATAAAAAGATCCCAGTGATTCTACTTAATAGACGCTTGAAACCGTCTAGTTCCAATGGGTACTCGGGCACACATACGCGTCTATACTCGTGTTATATTTTGTCTGTGGTGTTTTTTTAAACTGAACTATTTCCAAAGAGTGTATTAAAAGCAGTGCGTAGTGATTACCCGGACTTTAATAGATAAGTGTGTATAATATACATAATAGAGTTAGTTTTATATAATAAAGGGAGAATGACGTCAGGGTAACGTCACCGTGACGTCTGTCAGGCCCAAAGACAATGGGATACCCAGAAATTGTAAAATAGCCTAGACTATGTATAGGTATTTAGTGTAATTGATAAATATATGGAAAAAAGATATTTTAATTACCGATTTTAAATAATTAATTTTCGCTGCCATAAGCGTAGGTTAAGGTCCGGAGTCCATTTTTTTTAACATGGCAACATCGCTCGTCCTATCATTTTGTTAGGTTTCTTCTGGAGTTTCTTCAAAACGCGCATAGCCGAGAAAGTTTTACGCTTGACAATAAATCGAAAGTGGGCTTCGGATGTATGAAGTTATATGAAATATAATTTGAGCGAATGTTCGAGTGTCGAGCGAGTTTCGTTTTTAACGGATAACTTTATTGGTTCATAATTGACTTCCTTATTTGATTTTTACGAAATTAATTATGTATCGAATGGTTTTGGCGCTAAAAACGAAAGTGGCTTGACGTTTGGTTTGACTTTTTTTTAAAGTATGACCGAGAAAAATTGGTTTGCCATATTGCCGTTTTTTGAGTCAAAAGAGCTTCATATAATTTTAAGTGTAATACTGTAAATTTTATTAACATTTAGAATTTTGTGGTGTATTTTTACTTTTTTTTTGAAGATTAATTTTATTAGACGGTACTTGGTACTTTAAAAAACATAAGTTTTGTCTCTTTTGACACTTTTTTGGCACTTTTGACTTAACGAGGCTTATTTGCGATGGGCAACAAAATGGCTGCTAACTTATGTATGTACTTAAGTTTTCTCCGAGGTTTTCTTGTCCAAACTCCAGTGAAACCTTTTATTTTTTTTTATTTTTACGCCCGGTTTGTACGCTTTTGCGTAGTGTTTATTTTATACACTGTTTTATTTATGTGTAGCTATTTGTTATTTTCGATAGCGTACTTATTATCTCTTTTATTATTAATCAACGTTTACTATATGAAATGCTTTTATTCTAGTGTTAACAATCAATATTTTTTTACAAAACATGTACATAAATAATTTTTGCTGATTTATTTGATTGAAAATGAAAGGCATGGTGCATAATTGTGCATGTTTTTTTTATATTTGAATACAAAAAAGGCATAAATTTTATATAGTAAACTTTGTTTACATTAAAGTTGATTTTTTTTAAATGCAGGAATGATGATATGAATTTATATGATCGGCATTAAGGAAATATACAATAAACATATATTCGTAAAAAAATGAATCAGTAGTCACGAAAATGCCATTTGAAATGTATTTATTATATTTTTATTATAATAAATTAATATAATTTAAAGTGAACCGCATAATACGAGAACGTTCGTTTGAAGGCATAAATTAAAATTTTTATTTTAAGCGCGAGAAATCATGACGTAATCAATGTATATATTAAAAATTGATATTTAATTTTGAAGCTCAATATTTGATGTCGGTTACTTTATAGTTGCATTTGACATTAACGGTTTGATTTCAACAAGGTGCTCTTTTAGACTCATACAAGTCAGAATTAGTATCAACATCTATTCTATACGTTTGCGGTAGCATCTTTATTTAAAACATTATTATTATATTAATTAAATTTATTGATAATTAATAACATTATTATTGATTTTGATAACTAAAATAGTTGTTCCACCTTTTCCAACCTGTGTAATATAAAGCTCAATCCAATTAAGTATCAAAAAGACAGCAGACTTTTAAAATAAAGCACGTTTTTGGCTTTACACCTTTCTGCACTTCAATAGTAGGTAAAAAATAGATTTGTGAATAAATACGGGTTGTTATTCTTCACAAATCAATGTTTATTTTTAAATTGGACCCCTCTAAATCTGATAAACTGGAATCTAAGAGCGCACCTTGTTAAGTCAATTTTAACATGATTGCTTTAATACATGACAGCGTTTAGGAGTGTAGGGTGGATATATTTTTTAATTCAAATAATTGCAAATTGTACTCAAGTAGTCAACGATTACGTAAAGTACAGTTTTGGCAGTTGTTTAGTTCTAAACTCTGTATTATATAGACGTAAGGCTAATTTTCGTTTGACGGTTAAATTCTTGACAATATAGCGGTCGACGTGGAATGGCAGCCGAGTCGGGCTCGGCATCCAGAACCGTCTCTATGTCCGACGAGATAAAGTCGAAAGTTGATTAAAAAGTTCAAAATATTTTTTTAGTATCGTATCGTTAGGCTAAGTCACTTATTCATTTCCTAGTTTAGTTGACTTTTCTCTTCCATTTAGCGTTTACAATTAAGTTCTTTTTTAATTAATTATTGTCTAATATTAATGATCTTGTTGTCCGTACACTCAGACACATTTTGTATCTATGCAGCGAAGTCGGCAGTGCGTATACATTTTAACCTTAACTTATAATATTCTTCATAATATGATGATTTTCAAAATAATTCTTCGGGTTAAGTTACGGTACTATTGCAAAGTGTATAAGTACTGTTTGCAGCTGCGCATACAACGTTTAATTTATAAGGCACTGGAGAGACTTTGTTTTTCTGTTCCGTCACCGATCCTGGAGATTGTGTACAAGATGAGGCTTTTTTGCAATTGTTTTTTTTTGTTAATTTTTCGTTCTGGTAGCTCTACCGGTAGCCCGCACTGTATCATAGAGCGATTGTTCAGTTCAAATGCATAGTTTAAAATATGATTACAAGAAAGCTCTAATTATAAAAATGAATAATATTAATTAAATATAAATGTGCCATTCATTTTGCTATATATCGTGTTTTATTTTTCGTGTACTACCCACTTATATTACACATGCAGAATATTTCGTAACCGTCGTTTTAAAAGTAAGTATGGAGATAATATCGGAAAAGCAAATTTTATTATTAAGTAGAACTACACAACTAAATGTTAATAATCACCTCTAAATGGTATCATACTTACTACAACAAATTAATAAAAAAAAAAAATCTAAAACGAGAATGAGAACGAGTATGAAAGAGAAGAATTAACTCAATCTGTAAATATTATCACATTACTTTGAAACGATATAAAAGCCATGGTCCATATAAATCCACAAAATCCTAAAACACGATTTTACTCAATATCAAAACTACTCCCGATTATTGAGATTGAAATTACTATAAGAAGTCTAAACACAGAAAGTGTCCCAGGATAGGAAAACGTACCAACTATGTTTACACTAGCTTGACGTGTCCTTGCTCTACTAATATCCTATTTTACGAACTTAAACTAGGAGTTATCCTAAATAGCTTCATAATAACAGCTATCTGCCAGTGAAAGTAGCGTCAAAATCCCGCCAACCGATTTGAACGTTACAAAAAACCGTTAGATAAAAATTGATTTTCGTCATCGCACATAGCGATCAAGTCAAATGAAAATTAATTTATTCACTAAAGTTTTTTTTTAATACATTTGAAAGTAATTTTTGGCATAACTATATGTATATGTGTATATGTTCTTATTTTTAAATCGATAGTAATATGTGAAGCTGAACAGTTTGTTCGTTTGTTTGTTTGAACGCGCATATCTCAGGAACTACCGGTCCGATTTGAAAAATTCTTTCATTGTTAGGAAGCCCATTTATCAAGGAAGGCTTTATTATCACGCTAAAATTGAATGTATTTTGTTTTTACCTAATTTTACGCCGACGTAGCCGCGGGCACAGCTTGTAATATGTAATTTTCTAGCGATAATACATTCGACTTGGAGTAAACTTAGATTTGCGAGGGTTCCAACTCGTCTTGCATCAAGAAAAACCCACAATGAAGAGCGATTTCTTCCACACAACCTTTAGGACAAGGAAATATACGAATTGGTAAAAGAGTAGGTGGTGCGTAAGAGCACATGAAATTATTACTCTTATTAAAATAATTCCGGAAGAGGATATTGCTATTTTTAGTCCAGCTATTGTGATATTCTTTTTAAGCATATTTATAAGTTAATTAGATAACATTCAGTACAAAGCAAGTATAATGAAATAATTATCTTCCAACAATTGCAATAAATGCGACTAATGCTGTGACTTTTTCAATTCATTGATTCGTAATCATTTGTTTTGATTTGTTTTAGATGTCTTGATTTAGTTGGGGTCATCTCTAGGCCTACAATTAATTGCAACTTTGTCTTTTGTCTTGATCGAGTATTGATTTCATTTTGACGTTGTGTCATAGTTGCGTGTAGGACTTATTTGTATGTTATTCCTCTTGTCCTTTGCCCCATTATTTTAATAATTACAACAAGGATTCGTTTACAACGTCATTACAGGTGCTTATAATCGCAAGTATCATATTTGGTTATATAATCCTTTTAACTTGTCACAGATATGTTGGATAGACTTCCTTCAAGATATATCAAGATAGGAAAAGGATACGCGATAAGTGCCTGTATCGGACAAGTCGTGACCTCTGGATTAGAGCGTATCCAATTGTCGAAAATACCTCCAATTGTTATAGCGTCGGAGGAACCCTCTGGTAAGTGGCTATAAAGGGTTTTTTCTCTATACCTATACCGTGTTATTTGTAAAATAAAAAGTCTACTAAAATTAGGTGGTCAATGAAAATACCGGGTACACCTAAAAATTTTCCTGAATTTTATTACAACTCTACAAATTTCATGGGTTAATAATGAGTTACAAACGTAGTAATAATTAAATTATTCAGGCCTTAATTATTTATATAAGCTTGTGGCTCATTAGATGACGTCGTGAAATCGCCAAAATTCTAAGTTGTATTTTCTTTCAAAAATGTATAAATCACCTCGCTTAGTAAGGTCAAAATGATTTTTTTTTCTTGTCAATTATAGCGCCATCTATTGGTCGCTTAAGCCACGGAGCGCCCGCCGCCGGCCCACTCTGCCACCGTATTTTAAATCTCTCATATCTTATGAGAAATTCATTTCAATGATATGCTATAAAGGGCAATTTTGATCTGCATAGAATTTTCAAAGTATCTAGCGTATTTAAATGGAGAAGGATTAATACGGTATTCTTTAAAATAGCTTAGTAAGTAGTTCATTATTTTTTTGTAATATATAAAAGATAAAAGTGGTTCCCGTGGGTTATGCTTAGGACATATATATATGTCATTGCGAAATTTACTATAGATCTTTTTAAGATGTACCATTCGTGGTACATTATTATGTTCTATCTCGTAAGGCCAGTGCACGTGACGTAAGCGCACATAAATACGTTCTTTACGACATCTCGTTACAAATCATTGAAATTCTCGGCTTTTATCTTATATAACTTAAATGTATTATACATATAAACCTTCTCCCTGAATTGCTCTGTTTATTCGTGAAAACTGCATTAAGTAATAATAAAACTTTGTTGTCCCGAAAAAGTAATTCACAAAAGGTATGCAAAAACGTGGTACAATAAGTATAATCGTTCAAGAATTTGGTTTGCTACGCTAAGGTCGAATGTCGTTTGCACGTCAATGAGTTAAAAGGCTCATTTTTCCTTGTCATGCATTACGTTAATTTCTAACAATAAACTTTAGCAAATTTTTGTTTAAGTAGGAACTGTCATCCAAAATGATAAAGCACTTTCTTGGTCGACTATACATAAATAAAGGCTAAGACTATACATAGATAAATATTGAGATAGCATCCGTTGCCGAAATAAGTAAAACTTGTATTTCAGCGTCCGGCTCCACACCCCACAGATAAATCAACTAAATCCAATCCCTACTGGGATACAATACTACGATTGGATAACATTTAAAATTTAGTCATTTAATGTTTTAATGTTGCCAGTCTAAAATTTAGGTCCAATTTCACAATGGTTTTTGTAACGAAGAGTTCATTTTCACAATGTTCTTCATTTGCAATGACAACGAATGTCAATTTAAATATCAACCAAAATTAGTGCATCGAGCGTAGAATTTAATATAACATGTAACTTTAGTGGATAGATCAAATTACTTATTAAAAGTGCTAGTCTGCAGTTGACATACTTAAATAGAAGTCAAAATCTCTAAGAATTGATTTACTACGATTCAAAAGATCAATGTTTCGAAGAACTGGAGTCCGCACTCTATATATACAGGTAACATCCCATCCCGGACGCTAGCATCCGTTTTGAACGTTCCTCTAAACTCTCAACACTATTATATACATATACTATCTGTTCCTGGCTTTATCCGCATAAAGTTAGTAAAGCAATTTTTTTTGAATTTTGATAGCTTCAATTTTGCTATAGTTTTTTTTTAAAGAATATTAGGAATACTTTTTAGGCATTTTCTAAATATTCCCATTTCCCCTCCTACTAAACTTAAATTAAAAGCTTGTATTAGGAGTGCGACAATACCTCAATGACGGTGGGGTTTGAACCGGGTACAAGGTTATTGTTAGATATTAACTGTTATGTTAGCCGTAACTCCCAAATAATTCAAATTGAACCAATTGAATCTGTAAATATGCTATGTTATATTTTTGATGTATTTCTGTTACTGTAGTTTTTTTTTTTATATTCATAATGTCATTATGCGTTGTTGTCGTCTGTCTAAAGGGAGCTACTGAAAATCAGCTATAGAGTTTTTACTCTGATTAAAGCTAAGTAGTAATTCCTTTCAGACTAATCGCAGCACTATATCTATTTAAGTATTGCTTAGTTATTTTTACTTTTTTGTGTGTAGTATAGACTTAAGTTTTTAAATTTAGTGTTGTTGTTTTTTTATGTCTAATAAAGTTTCTTTCTTTCTTTATTTCTTGCTATCTATATATATATATATATATATATATATATTGTTGCGGACAGATGAAGCAGGCACTAAACGGCGACGTCTTCCATCGAGGACGACGTCGAACAGACTGAACCCGGCTGACACTAGTACGTAACATAGCGAGCGAGATTTACCTCACAAAACATTTGTACGTTTCTCTTATCAATGACCTTGCGGCAATAAATTTTATTCGACTGGGGCTGTCAGTCATCATATATTTCATTATTTGTTAATTTCGAAATTTGATACATCAGCGGCACACTCCGGCTTCGTATGGGTATTTATATTATCGTAGTTTTTATAGGGATATATTTTTTTTAATTCTCTATTGCTTATTCATCAGGAATACTGCAGGATTCTTATAAGTGAAAGATTTTTTCAAATTGGTCCAATAGATTCAGAGTCTAATCAATACAAAGAAACAACTTCTACATTTTGTTGTTCAAGCGCCACCGAGCCTTAAATACGAGTATTACTTATGTATATACATGCATAGGACTATATGTCACTCGGACGTCTGTTTCTAAGGTAGACAACTTAATGCCTGTGTCATAGGTAAGAGACGCCTGTTATACACAAATATTTTTTTAAGATATTTATAAATACATACATATAGATAATACACCCAGACTGGAGGCGGTAATCGGGCGGATCCGGGCTAATTGAAAATGGACTAAAAATGGCCCAACAACTGAATGTTGCCCGAGTAATTGTAAGAAGGTAATATAGCCTTGCGACTCAGTTATATAATTTTATTAGAGTTTATTTATTTTTATTAGAGTTAGTGGAAATAAATAAATCTCTACGAGACATTATCTTCTAGTAGAGATTTTGACAGACATTATTTGAAAGTTAATACTAATCATGACAAGTACAGGAGGTCGCAGTTGAATCAGTGGTCGGCATTTGAGTCGCTCGCTAGGTTAAGCAGTTCTTGCCGTGGCCGGTTAACAGATGGGTGACCCATTCTAACACTGGTTTATATTTGATATCCGATCTTCTCCGTTCGAAAGGCACGTTAAGCAGTGGGACTCGATTAATGTCACTGAATGATATTAGTCGTGAGATGGTAGATATTGTGGTGGTTTCCGGAGATAAGGTCAGACGGCCATGAGAAGTGTTTTCAGTTGGAATAGTAGATTGGAGTATATGGCAGGGTTGTTCGTCCATACCAACGCAGCAACTATATAAATTATACACGCCATACCAACGGTTGGAAACGCGTGGCCCACGACCCCTCTTTATGGCCCACGACCCCTCTTTGTGGCCCACGACCCCCTATATGGCCCAAGACCCCTCTTTGTGGCGCACGACTGATTTTTAAATAACAACAATCTAATTGTTATAAATAAATAATAATTATATTACATGAGCGCTGAGTTTTTTGTGATATACTAAAATTTAGCATTTTTTAAATCGCTTATAATATGTGTAACAAAAATAAATAATTAGACACCTTATTCCAATTAATTATTTTGCAAGTGTGGCCCGCCGATATCTAATTTCTTAACGATAGGGCCCTTGTCTGCCAAAAGGGTACCAACATACCTTTATAGAGATAACATACCTTTCTAACAGTAAAATAATATTCAAAATCAGATCAGTAAAACCGGAGATTACCTGGAACACACAAACAAACTCACACATAAGAAATAGATAAATATATATACGGATTTTCCCTCGTATTCATTCGCGGATTAAAGCAAAGTAGTTTAGCTTCTCATGCACATCAGTCATTAATTATAAAGTAAGTTGGTCCATTCTATAAAAAGTTTTATCTATTAAAAATTTAAATAATTCATTTTTAAATTTATTTATATTACTCCGACTTAATCTGTCGAATTATTTTCGGTAATTAATTATAAATTCTAACAGCCATTACGCATACGCTTTGATTCATAAGATAAGTTATGTATAATGATGGTATTTTTAATATTCTAAGTTTTCGAAAATGTAGTTTGCAGCTATCTCAGGGTTTCAATCCACAAATCGCTCTAACACCCTTTTTTTCACGAGCACATCAATAATGTCGGTCGAATTGCTCCAGAAAATTATGCCGCACCTCAATATAGATACGACATATGCGTGGGAGGTGATTAGCACCGTGTATTTCGAATCGAATGAGAAGGTAGCCCTTATTGTACGACCTTTATCTCTATATTTCATCATTTACAACTTCTTAATTATTCTATTCCACGAATAGTGATTGATGGGAAGTCCATAACGTATCTAAAATAATTGGTATTTTGATTTGACTTTTGGGTAGAAGAAATACTGATATATATATTGCTGTTTATATTGACGAAGTACTTCAAGTTACAATTACTGAAACTCAGTTACTGACGCTCGTATCTAAACGAACTTTCTCGAAGTCAAGATAACTGTAAGAAACTGTATTTTGTACCCACGTATATTATTAAAATATGCTATTAAAAAATTTTAATAACATTTTTTAATAATATAGATGTTTTTTAAATATTACGTTATTAAAAAATCTATCTCATTATATATTAATATGTAAATAAATAAATAAAGCAAAATCTATCAACTGAGATGCGAAACAGTGCCTGAAAATAGCGATCCCATTGTTCCGGCAAGGACGCTACAGTAACTTTAAGAACGGTAACAGTCATATGAAACAAGCTGAGTTTCATGTGGCAGATTTTTCGCTTCCGTTTCTGTGATAAGTTTATTATCTCCCACTGAAGTTATTTAATAAAAAAAATTATTGCGTATCAGGTATGGAACCCTTCTATATAAGCGTATTTTGACACGCTCTTGTTCATTCGAATGAAAAGAAAATTAACTGTTGTATAATTAAGTTATTGTCAATACTTCCAAAAAAGAATCCAAACTAACGCAACTCTAGATCCTCCTTGATGCTTCTCAGAAAGAAGGGCGCAGAAGGGTAAAGACGTAAGGTTTCCTTTACGAATGCATCTAGGTATTTCAATTTCTGTAAATCTCCAAAATCCAAGGGCTTGCTAGAATCTTCCAACTCATCCAAAATTCTGAAATAAAATAATAAAAATTGATTACAGTCAATATTTTTTGTGATGATGACAGTTGATCATAAACAATTACTAATCGACACTTTTGTTGATCGGTGTTTGTGTATACAGGAGGAGGTCGTAGCATAGTCTGTGGTCGGCATTTGGGTCGACCGCTAGGTTACGTATGTAGCTCTTAGAGCGGCCGGAAGATGTTTGACCCATTCGAACTCTGGCTTGTAAACTAACCACCTCCGTGTTTCGTGAATATTTAATTATGCCAATAATGGTGAAACCACTGGTAAAATACCTAATAATGTCTTCTACATTATATCGCTTTTTAGTCAGATTAAAACAACTACGCAACAGTGGATACGACAAAAAACTTTTGACCAAAGGTCGTTTTCTCGGTTCAGTAAAACCCGTGATCAGTAAACATTCACATTAACTATAACCAATCGTGAATGAGAAAAAATCTTCTTAGTATTACTGTTCTTTTCTTCTGTGTACCCACAATATTTCCCTCTAGGGTCACTGATGAAGTACACAGAGAAGGAGGTACAGACCATCTGTTGCAATAGGAAGCCCTTCTACATACCGAACAAAGGAAAGGAAGAGCGGAAAGGCCTAGCCGAGTTCACTCACTCCTGGTAGACGTTGTCCTGCAGGTCGGGGTGTTGGGAGAGCATCAGGAGGGCAAAGCAGATGGCAGTGGCCGTGGTGTCAGTACCGGCCAGCGCCAACATTAATATCTCCTCGCGGAGCTCGTCTTTACTATAAGGTTGGTCTGAATTCTTTGAATTAGTTTCTATGATATCCAAGAACATCCTCACGTCTGAAAAAATATCTTCATCAACAAACCGTCTTGATGTTTCGAAGCTGACACATATCAATTGGATTTTATTTTTGGGCACATATTAACAATGGAATACTACTAGTTGTTTTCGTGGAGAATAACACAGTATTATTTTATGTGCGGTGTTTTATATAACACAGGACAGGCGAGCGCTGTAAGCGTGCATGCGTAAAATTGTCTTTTTGAGGTTAAATTTGTCTAGGTTTAATCGAATCCATACCGAGACTTCGGATAGAATAGCCTCGGTACCTTACCTTCCCGCTTACTCTACTCAACTGGTGCGCGGGTCAACTCCACTCAGTCGCTATTACGTACCTTCGCTCCGATGATCCTCTTCCTCAGTTAGCTTTTTTCTTTCAAGCAGCATCTGAGACAAGTAAATCTTTACCAGTGGTAGTTTTAAATGACACGCAATAATAATAATAATCTTTAGTACAAAAAAAGAAAGAATCTTTAATACAATAAATTATTTTTAAAGGAAAAGAAAACCCTTCAAAAGCATTCAAGGAACTAAAATAAAACAATAATTAGTACTTTCATATGATTTATTATACATTATTTTTTAATTCGCATTATTTTAGGAAGGAAAACACAAAAGAATATTTAAAATATACTAAAAATGCAGACTTGGTCACATCTTCGATCGAACTGGACCTTTCGTCTTAGCGTAAAACGAGCAAGACAGCGTCTGCCGGGTCCACTAGATAAATACAATAATACTATACTCTATTTTATATATTTTTTCCTAATATTAAAAAATGTTTTTTATAATAGGAACTTTAAGTAAATAAGAGTCACAGTAATCCCACCAAAAACACGTTCATGTAAAATGTTGGCTCTTTTAGACCCACGCCTCTTACTCTACACGTCGTATTAGTACTTTACCAAAGAAGCAGTGCCATTTTTACTTCAGGAATTTGCTCGACTTTGAAGAAGTGAGAGTAGAGCATTCCCCATACGAAGCGTGCAATAATACAAGTTTACAAATTCGGGTCAACTTTTGGGCCCCAGCAGATGAGAACGATTCTTAAAGTTATTTGATGCCCTGAACCGATCTTAAATCGGTGTGTCAAGATCGGAACCAGTTTTAGAGTTCTTGCATGTTGGCAGCACTGCGCTCTTATAGCGGCTAGTAGCTGAGTGCGTTACAGCGTACACCTTTCGGCACTTCTTTTTCTACTGTAATTGTGCCGAAAATGCAAAGAAAACGTTACAGAGGCAATTCAAAATGATTTTGTTACTTTTGTGCATGTTATATGCTCAGAAAACGTGACAAAATCATGACAAATGCACTAAAAGATGCGTATTTGCTGAAATAAATACTAACAAGCCATGGGTACTGAAATTGGTTTCTAGTGCGTGCAGAACAAAGCAGTACAAGTCACTTGGTGAAATTATCTACTTTTCTGTATCAACCTTATGGAGAGAAAAGAAGAATCATGTAGACGATTGCTACTTTTTCTTAATGTCGTCGTAATGGACAATTTTTGTAAAATTATCAATCTGTTGAATATTTCGAAAACTGAAACCAATTTAGAAAAAAGATTTACTGACTTGGACTCAGCGCCCAAATTTACCTTATAAACCGCTTCTCGTTGCTCACGTCGAAAACCGTGTGTAATGGAAAATGCAAATAATACCTGTCAGCTTGAAATAAGTCTAAAAAAAACTCTGAACAATATATCAAAATGTGGCCATTCAATAAATATTCCCCTATCATTTTTTTGAGCTTTTTTTCATAGAAGTTTAGCACCAACAATTGAAATTGGATTAATTTGACCCCCTATAAGGTGAGAAAGAGGTACTGGTACCCGGACGCGCCGGCCCAATTCGGGTACAAGCATGGCGCTACCTCTAATTACGATTATTATCACAAAGTGACATTAATCGGATCCCACTGTTTTACGTGCCTTCCGAAACACGGAGGAGCTCGGATATATAAACCAATATAAACCAGTGCTAGAATGGGTCACCCATCTATCAGCCGGTCGCAGCCAGAGCAAATTAACTTAGCGATCGACTTAAATGCCGACCACCGATTAGGCCACGACATCCTCCAGTCATCAGTCCAATAATTAAATGAAATAATCTCATTAATAGTAAGTATTTATTTACATTTATCAAATACAGAATAATCAAAATTGGCAGTGAGTCAGTGCGACAATATCTACAAATGATCCCTGTACAAAAATGATTATTTGAGGTATTCCTGGAGTTGACATCAAACGATTTTATCGATAAAAATCCGAACAATACTTAAGTGAACGAAGAGGCTTAGCGCAAACTGTTTCAGTAGCGGCACGTCGTTTCTAGAACGTGCGCGTATTATAAGATTTCCGCTGGATTTCAACCACATCTGATGTAAAGTGCTGATATAGTTTATAGTGGAATATGCTTAGCTAATAAATTTCTAATAGAACGTGGTGAAAATGATTTGTTGTAATATATTTATACTCACGTTTTAATGTTAATAGAGTGATCTACATGCAAAGGTTTTTGGAACGTAAGTTAACGCGGCTTTCGAAAATTACGGGTAATGCATATTTAAACTACAAAAATAAAACTATATTTGTTTTTCAATTAATATAATAAGACAATATATTTGGTTTTTACTTTATTATAGTTATCGCCTCGTTAATTTGGATATTTATCGCTAATATGGTAACGAAGAAGCCATTAAAGGCAACAATATTAAACACGAAACGGAATATCTACAATTCCATAATACTTAAGGATATTATAACATGGCCAGTAACCTGACATTATGCCCATTCAATACAACATAAATCTTGTGCTCATATGATAAAGTTTAAAATGGCATGTGAATATACATAAATCTTGAATATATATAAATGAAAAACTAGACAATTTTACTGACCACATACAATACTGAAATTACTAAGGCACACAGGCCGATTCATTGGCTGCATCAGATGTGGCCACTTTCTGTGCTGCTACCATATAAAAAGTAATTTTACGAAGTTTGCTATTGATACGATAAGAAGAAGAAGAAGAAGAATACAGTACAATACTTGATCAGAAATTGGAATGATTTCTTTTTCAATGATGATGAAGCACACCCAAATAAAAATTACTAAAAAGTAACTTATCATTATAGAAACAGGATCTTTCTAAGTCGCGTCATGCATGTTTGGCAACCTTCGAGTAGTGCCTTTAAATGCATCGTAAATCGGAACTTTATTGAGACGCATAGACACAGAATTATATGATATATCGCATTCTTTACGTATGAATCATGTGAACAGCTTGCCACTTTTGACTGGCCTCTAGGTTGGTAGTGATCCTTTCGCTACGGGGGTTGTAGGTTCGATTCCTCGTTACGAGTAATCTCCGAAACGGCTGAACCTAATTTTCACTGGGAGAGCTATTACACGGAACAACAAATTTAATAACCTCAAAATTTGTCAAAATCCATACAACACGCGGACAAAGTTCCCGCAACTCCGTACAGCTAGTAAAAAGTGTTAGATAAAAAACAATCGTTGTTTGTTAGTCTCGATAAAACTTAAAAACGTTGGACCTATTTGAATTCTGCTTTGCTTCATTTGTTTTATTATAGAAAAGGTAAAAGAAAAAAAAATGAAAACTAAAATAATGATTAATAAATACCAATAAATGCAGTTTTGGTCAATACTTGTGACTTATAAAAAATACTTATACATTCAGTGTCAGGTTTTATGGAAATGACTTGGTTAAATGGCTAATTGCAGACGAGCCAACATTTGGGCTGTCTTGCCCGTCTGCTCTTCACCAGTTTAGATAAAAACGGACCAGATTTTAAACTTCGATTCCAAGGTATGTGTGTGTACATGTGACATATTTATCTCCCCAACCCCTGAATTTTATGGAAAGATGCGCACAACGGTCTGACACAAAACGTACGTTTATTAACATCCTTTTGCTAACTATCAGAACCGATGTTACTGAATTTTTTATCTCCGCGTTTATAATTATTATTTGGAAAAATATAACCTAATAAATAAAAATCAATACGGTTTCAGAAAAAACCACTCAACGGCGCTCGCCATATGCAAATACAGGCCATACATGGCTCGCCATATACAAATATAAAAGGCAATTATTGCTTGTCTAGAAAAAAAAAAGAAATATGGCATAATATCGCTACTCAATAAAATACTTAATTACGGTATACTAGGTAACGCTAACCAGTGGCTTAAAATCTATTGAATGAACAGAAACCAATTCGTGCAAATGCAGTACCGCGACGAGCGTGCAAACACGATCGCTCCACTAGAATCGGATACGCACGTCACGGTGAATTCCACAGGGTAGTGTGTTAGGGTGTATACTGTTCCTTATATACATAAACGAACCCATGTTCGGGTAAAAAATAGGTATGTAAACTTTTTCCGTAATCTTAATTAGGTAGATCATCAGCAGCATATGATGTACATCGATTTAATATACCACTAGCTGTGCCCGCGACTTTGTCCGTGTAAAATTAGGTTAAAAAAAATGATTCAATTTTAGCGTGATGATTTATCGTTCCTCGATAAATGGGTTATCTAACACTGAAGGAATTGTTAAAATCGGGCCAGTAGTTCCTGAGATTATCGCGTTTAAGTAAAGAAACTATTTAGCTTTATGTATTAGTATAGATAACTTTTTATTCCTCCAGCTAACGAGACCGATTCCTTTAGCACTGTGTAAAATCTGAAGTTTTAAACATCACTACAACCCCAATAAAAAGTTATCCAGCCAATATTGGAATCCCAAAACAAAATATCAGTTGCAAAGCATTCTAATATCGCTGAATTATGCAAGGTAATTTAATATTTCTCCGTTCATTTCGCTGTTTCATTCACACTTCTCTCTGGTGCACTGAGACAAACTCAATTGATAAAGTTATCGGATAGATAAAGGAAGATGCGCCGCCCTGGGAGATTCTATATTTGTATATAAAGTATAGATGATGGGTTATAAATAGGAAATATAGATGTTTCAATATAAAACTAGCGGTTGTAGAGTAGAATTAACTGTTTCCAATAATAGATTTCCTTTGCGCTGTGAGAAATCTGTTGCGATAAAAATGCAATTATCTAGTGAGCTGTGTGCAGTGGCTATCGTTGCCCGCGGCTAACTCGGCCCGGAATCGTCCAGCTGGTTGGTATTAAATCCATAAATATTCATTATGAACTTTCCCTTATTTCGTACGGCTGTGTTTCACAATTTCACTAATTTAAACTTAAAACGAATGGCTGTAGGTTACTCTTGTCTTTGTTTGCCTACATTCGCAATAGAACGAATGTGTCTCATATTTACATTACGAGTATTTTATTTTTTTTTTATGTTACAAGGGGGCAGACGAGCAGGCAGCAGGCACCGAAGTGCCTACCGGCGTCCATGGACATCTGCGGAAGGCACGTAAAACAGTGGGACCCGATTAATGTCACTTTGTGATATTAATCGTAATTAGAGGTATAGTATTGAGTTTCTTACAAAAGTGTACAATTTCAGAAATGATCTTGTTCCCTAGAACATTAACTCGTGATTAATTTTAACGTTTATTCTTAAATATTACTTGTATACTAAACAAAGATATACTAAGATGAACTATAAAAACGTGTTACATTCGATTCTAGCATCAAATAAAAAAAAAACTATGGCTCTTATTATAAACAACACGACAAACTAATTTGTAAATTAAAAAAAATATTAACAACCATTTTAATAAACTATCCACTTTAAAGATACTGATACATTATTTTGAAATTACAGAGTATTTATTACACCATATTACAGATACTACAATTTTATGTGTAATATACTGGTTAGATGGCAGTAAAATATATTACGTAACTACATTCACTTCGCTCTTGTTTGTGGCTTCCATTCTATCTTTCCTCAAACTAAATCTTAAAGACTTTCTTATTGAAGTACGCCCACTGATGGGCCTTCACCCATCCTGAAGTGTCTTTATATATTTATTACAATAATTGAGGAGGAAAAAAAAACAATGTTTTTATTATATGTTCAACTTTAACCTTAAATAACTTTTATAGTATTGAATCTATAAAAAAACTTAAACCTCTTTGTACAGCGTCAAATTCTCACAAAGAATGATTGATATGGGTCTGAGCAATTTTGTTCAGTAATTTGAAAGTAACAAAATTCCAAATTAAAAAATAAATTTTTCCCACACTATTTATATGTGGGAACTAGAATTTATCTAAATGTTAACATTAAGAGCACTGATTTTTATTGGCGTCTCATATTTCATAAGTTATTAAAGGCTAATTTAAAAAAAATAAAAAAATTGTGAACCATCCTAATCAATGCAAGGACCGAATTTACTTTCTTTATTCTCCACGGACCATAAATTTCTCAAATCTAGAGCCGACTCAGAAAGGTTGAGCCTCCGACAACCAGAAAAATCCTCATCAGACTTTCCGATGTGCCTCAACGCACGTTTCGCTTCGACACCGAAGCATCATCAGGAGATAGACTCTACAAAGGTTTCACTTTACGAATAATCTTTGTAAAGTCTATAGGTCTATAGGTCTATAGGTTGCCTTTATGCCGGAGCCAGACACAGCTCGAAGTGTTTGTACATTTTTGTCCTGGAAAACCAAAGTTCTTCAAAACTTTGCGCAGCTACACAAAGTCAATGAATGATCAATGAGTCTACATATGTCTGGCTCTGGCATTTGACCTGGCCTTGGCCTGGCAATCGCGTATATATATATATATATAACTATTATCAAACTGTTCAGTTTTATATATTAGTATAGTGCTGTAAACAAAATTACAGTATTTCTAACTATCTAGACACTCGATAATATCTTTACAATTTAAATGCCGATTAAATATCTGAACTATTAAATTAGCCTTTAAATTATTTCTTCATAAAAAGTCTCGTTTGCAATTAATTGTTCTACGTTTTGTAGAGTTCGGTATTCATCATCAGGAGATAGACTCTACAAAGGTTTGACTTTACGAATATCTATATACTTTACGAATAGCTTCTCATGCTAAAGATTTGTGTAAAATTAATTCGCGTTCAATCAGCCAAAAGCTTTATTTAACATTTTGTCACACATTTTATCTCCACCAAATATTTACCGTCGCTTCATCGTTCAGCGGAATCTGTTTTCGCTTTGCCGGTGGTTATTGTATCCAATAATCCTCTCATCCCCCAATGGATCAATTCGGTAAGCTGATATACGGAGTACTTAAACTTTTAATACCACGCAACCGAGACCAAATTAAACTTATCAAACGGACAATAATATTGTTTGCGACTTTTGGCGAGAGCGTAATTGTGTCCGGTTTCATTTCGTAACACGTTGTAATATGAAATGGATTTTATATTTATTTATGACAAGCGGATCTGTCAGACGTTGTCTTGGAACCCGGCAGTATGTTTTATGCAATAATAGTTTTATATGCCACGTCAGTCAAAAGTGCGAACGTCCTCTAGTTAAAGTACTATGAAGTAGCGAGCAAATCTGCTTTTTTTTTTGTATTTTTAAATAATCATTCGACTTTTCCATTGCTTCTTTTCTTTGAAACATTTCCTCAGAAGTCCACTTTTCTGATAAAACAAAACACGCAGCGTTTATATTCGTCTAGGGAATTTTGAGTGTTAGAGAAATTAACGAAAAACGATTGATTTTTACACTTATTTATAGATGAGTTCCATGATACATGATGCAGTAACTGTAAATTTTCTTTATTTTACAGAACAAGATAGCGTCTCTTGCCATATCTAACGGTTGGCAAAAAAAAAGGAGAAAGCTAGAAAGAGTAGAGTAACTTCTTTTTAGATTAAATAGTTTTCTTTCGAATTCAAATATCTGTTGAAAATGTTTTGATTGGGATCATTCATTTTATTTTCATTTAAAGGTTAAGTCATTATCAAAACAATAAAATAAAAGTGCTAAGTAAATAAAGTCGTTGTTGTACCGTGTTAAAACTTCATTAAGTGGAGCAAGTCCGATAAGCGAAAGTACTGCTTATCTTCGACAACGCGCTATACATGTAGTTAGTACACACTCAAGAACGAGGGTGACTATGATTATTGTAAAAACGAGACAAGTTCTCGCCTTGCAAGGAATTTCCTGCCCTACAGTGACAACGTCTTTGTGAATCCAGCTGTAAAGTTCATCGATTCCGATTCGATACAACTAAGGGTGAATCAGAAAAGGTCGTTATCGTTTCTCAAACAATGTCTATCAATCTAACATCTCAATTATAATTCAACTGTACCTTGGTAGTTATTTATAATCAGGGCAACCGCTTGTCCGATTGTCTCTTGTCATATAAAAGAAACAGATCTTTAAAGTACGTTCTAAAAACGTATCTTCAAATATGTTAATTTTTTAAATAATAAACACTTTCTTGAACAAAACGTTAAAGGCTAAAAATCTTATTCTTATTTTATTTATTCGGAGTTCAGAGACACAACATGTAAATAAGATTTATTATGTATTTATCTAAGGATTTAAATAGCCACTAGAACCATTTAATTGCAGAAAGTATTCTTGAAAGGGCGATATCGATATTATATATTATATATCGATGTTTTCCGTGACCTCGTTCGCATCAAATTAAACTTGCGACGGCCCTTAGAAATCGCCTCTCTGCCCCTATCGAAAAATCCGTTGTAAGCACGTGATATGTGATCTCCCTATCTTTAGATATCCCGATTTTAATGCCGAAAATGAGAGTCAACCTAACACACTAACTGCCCATTGTTTACCTGCCATTAATTTTTACACGAATAACGTGCAAAAACTCCGTTGTTGTTGCTGTATCGCGCACAATACGACGTTCGTTACTTTCTCGGGGAAAAGTTTGCTCGCATCGAAACACGTGTAATTATAATACGAACGGCTAATTATACTCGCATATTTCAACGAACTCTTCAAATGAACACTGGAAGTTTCTTTTCTTTTTGCAATTTTGTTTACCTTTATTGGAGTCTGTAATTTTCTAAACAATAAACCCGAAAGAATATTTTCCTTTGTTCACTTGCACATTTGTCTATCTGTGCTGAATTGCGACATGAAAGTTGCTTAGGGCAGAGGTGTCAAATTGTATTAGTTTGAAGTACATATGTAGTAGAATTGGGGCATTATTATTGAAACCCATGATTTTTTTATAATAGAAAGGGGCACAAGGTCCACCAGATGATAAGTGCTTAACACCGCCCATGGACATCTGCAACATAACGAGTGCTGATGTGTTGCCTGTCTTTAAGGATCCTGTACACTCGTCTTTTAAAAGCATTAATATTGTAAGGCCCTGGGAAAACCTCAGAGGAAAATTGATCCATAGTTTGCACGTGCGAGAGAGAAAGGCTCTTAATGCACGTACATATGTGGGATGCCAAGGATCAACATGATGATAATATCTTTTTCAGCAGTGGAAGTGAGATGGTGGTACCAGATCCAACAGTTCCTCAGAACGTCTATCACTTCTTTAAATTAAACATAAAGTCGGTTTTCGAGCTCTCTAGCTCATTCTGTTTTTTAAAGTTCATTTAAAAAAGGCAAACGCATAACTCAACCTCACCTAATATAGGAACAAATACATTCAAATAAATTCAAGACAACGGCAATTTCACGACCGATAAAATCCACTTCGCGCGCGTTTTCACCAACCGATAGAACGAACGAACGATCGTCGTTCAATCATTCACCATTCACTCCTGTTTGCTCTATTTAATTCTAAACTAGGGGGGTCTTCGCCGAACTGGGTCGTTTATGAGGCCGTACTGAAACCGATCTATCACGGAGAACTTTCGAATAAACAATATTGGGTTTTGAAAATGGTTGTTTATATTGACATTTTTAATATTATTTTTATAATACTATCGACGCGTAAATTGTATATTATAAAAAATTGTAAATTGAGAACATCTCGCTCGCAACACCAATAGATTCTAACAAGTACAAAAATGATTTTTAAAAAATCTGAAAAGAAAAATATCCAAATATTATTATTGTTTATTAAACTTTTTTTCCTAAGTGTATACCATATCATAAGCGATATTATAACTACATGTTACAAGGTGAGCAAAGCAAATATATGCTTTCCTTTAAGTAATAAGATCTAGGTCGGGGCGGGGAACTGCAAATCTACAAACGATGGAGACCCCCCCCCCTCTCTCCGCCGATAGCTCTCTAACCTTAAAATTGCGTGTTTAAACACAATACAACTTTATGATTAATGCTCCGTCCAGACATTGGTTAATTAAGGGATTTGCCGAATCGCTAATGCGGAGAAAGCCGTTGTTTGCGCACACAGTTAATTTCACCACAACGGGTACCATGCACGACCAGACGAGTGCCTTCTTTACCATAAAGGCACACTGAGTCTTTTAATTTTAATAGTATTCACACACATACATGCAAACATGAAAAGTCAATTCTTGGATAGTGTTTCATATCTTCTATATAACTTGTCCCAAATCGATTATTGAATATACGGCGTCTTCAAAGCTCAAAGGGAGAAATGATCTATTTTAGTACCAATAAAGTCCGGTCACGCAACGGCCGTTGAACCAAGTCAACGCACCTTAACAACGCCTACACTATCGTCTGACCTGAGCTCCATAATTGAATTTTAAATGTAGTAAATACACCGATATGCCCGAAAATCAAGAAAAATGCTAAATGAATAGGAATTCGGCTGCACAAAACTTGCTTATACAAGTGTAAAATAAATTGCAAAATAAACTTCATTTTCTTTTAATGTTTAGTTTCAAAGACATAGGTGCATATAGAGGTGAATTCGTACTCTGTGGGATGCGAGCATGTTTAGCTTGTATCACGGGTAAACAGGATTCGAGTATTATCACGCTGTTGAATGGAATGTGGCACACCGCGGGTGACAGCACTTGTAGCTAAAGGCGGGGATGCAGCCCTTAAAACTATTTAAATTAAATTCTACCTAATAACCTTTTAACAATAGTGCAGGACGTAGTGTTTTGGACAGTTTTGATAGTGTCCCACATATTACGCGATTTGTAAACAATATGACACTACCGCTGTCATTCCCTAAGTTTTTTTTTGTACAAAGTGGACCACTGACAACAAATAGAATTTTTACTACGTAAATATAACGTTATTTAGTTAATAACAATACTTATGGTTGTAAGGATTTGTAAATTTCTAAACAATAAAATTTTAAAAAAATACAACCCTCAGAAATAAAAAGTTCGTTTTTTTTAATACGTGACAAAATAAATGCACGTATTAATATATACTACAAAATAACTGTGCAATTTTGACAAAATAAATATGGCGTACCGTATTTTCGTTCGACTTTCAAAAAACGTGTTTCGATTTGTCTTTTTTTTTTAATTCAACGACAACTTTTAGATGACAGCGGCGGCGTTCTCGCCAAGAATTCGAATGTTTGTATATCACGAAGCGAAACGTGCGTTGAGGCACATCGGAAAGTCAGTGTAGTGCTGTGCTTTGGTGGCGGATTCGGTGGTGAAGCGTTCGGGTTGCAGCATTACACCGATTTTCCCTCGTATTCATTCGCGGATTAAAGCAAATTAGTTTAGTTTCTCGTGCAAATATATGGTTATTGTATCAAAATTTATGTAAAGACCAAGCTTCTATTGAGCATTGTTAAGTAGGTTGCTTCGGAGATTTATAATAATTTACATATGAAAGGGAATTGACGCTCAAGTGAAAACATTATTTTGTAATAATATTTCTTATGGCGAAGTGGCTTTTAAGACATTGCATCCTAACATAATTTTTTGCAGTGTATTGATTACTCTATATTGATTTTTGGATTCCAGATTCACTATTTCATACAGATATTAACAAATCATGTTTAATTTAAATTAATCAGAGGTAGCGCCATGCTTGTAGCCGAATTGGGCCGACGCGTCCGGGTACCAGTACCTCTTTCTCACATGAGATCGGCGGCGTTATGATGTAAAATTATCATCCTTAAGCTGACTTTACAGACAAGCAATTTTTGAAGTAATAACTTCTTATGGAAGAGTAAGCCGCTGCGTTATGTAACGCGTATCGACGCCGGTCTGTCTGGTAGCATTAGTAGGGGCAGCGCTAGGCAGACTCATCCTCTCCCACTCTAACCCACAGACCTAGCTCTTCAACTTGATTAGTTTAAATTATCACTTCTGTCTGGTGTCCTGAGACACACAAGTTGGTTTATTTATTTTATTTTGTTTATAAATGATCTAGGAATATCCAGTTCAAGTTATTAAAGATATAGATTGTACCACTACAATTGATTTAATTACTTGGCATCAATTTTTTACATTTAAACTTACCTTTACAGTTTTAAAGACAAACTCTACAAAATGTTTTTCAAACCTATATGTATGCTGTCAAGCCTTTTTATTAATTTCATTTGCAAATAGGTATTCTTAAAATAAAAATAGCTTATTAAAATAAAAGTTTGGACTTACCTCAATGATTATTCTTTCATTTGAAAGCTGGTGCTTCCCGATTGGTCCCATATTAATTTAGTCCAGGTCTGACAAAGGTTTCCATGAGAAAACTATACAATTATAAATTTTGATTAAGTATGTGACAAATTGTCGAATAACACAATATCATGATAACCGATTCCTTTTTTTATTCGAAAAGATGTACTCTAAGGGTACTTTGATGAGATTTTGGTTACCATGATAAAGTAACAAAACTCTTCAATTCTTAAGAGTAAATTAACGATTCTCGGCCGAATCTTTTATAGTCTCTCCGGGTATTGAGTCACCTACCATATCGTCGTTATGGTCAAGTAATAGCTGTCGTAGACGTGTTGGTACCATCGGATTAATCTTGCCGAGTAGCCCGAGAGGGGATTTTGATAAACATGTCATAATTTCTTTTTTAATTTCAGGTGTGGCGACGAATACGGCACGTTAAATTATATACTAATTTTCCCTCACGTCCAAAAGCAAAATATAAGGTATTTAATTATCATTCAGCGCTACAACAATAATAATACCTATTTAAAAACGTACACACAAATATTAAAATTTTATTTTGATAAAATTCAGGCTGAAAAGAATCAAGGCGCTTTATGTTGTTCTTGTAGAGACACCAAGTTTCATAAAGTAAGATGGGAAGAATGATCTCCTTATAGATAGAGATCTTTGTACGTAAGCGAAGTTCATGGGAGTCCCAAATTCTCTTACGAATCATGGCGAAAGATGCCGCTGCTTTTGCAATGCGCGAGGAGATTTCGGTTTCTAGGCGTTTGTCGTTACAAATACATGTTCCAATAGTAATCTTCAGGAAAGAAAGACATATAAAGGCGTGAAATTAAATCTTTTCCGGCTTGTTTTACACATAATATTGCAGCCTTATTTAAGTCTTATGTATACAAAAGCTATACAGTGTAAAAAAATAACTGCCACCCACTCCCCCAGTACAAGTCCCTTTGCTCAATGACCCGATATCTCTCGCGACTTCTCCATTCCGTTATTGCTCCACATTTCGGCAAGTTATATTTAATCCACATTCATGATTTGGGTAATTAGAAAGTCAAGAGTTTTGGTATTTGATAAATGCGAACCTTTTCATAAGATTTCTTTTAATTTGTCACTGTAATTTCTTTTGGTGATGGAACTACAAACTAACGGTTTTCGGAGTATCATATATTTGTACTATATGATATAGGCTTCTTTCCAAATTTTACGATTCTTGATCAAAGGGAATTACACTAGACGTTTTGATTCCCTTTGCAAATGTATGAGTAACGTGACTTAAACAGTCATATCTTTTGTTTGTGTAAACTTAGGGTGTTGATTTTTTCACAGGTCAAAGTGACAACAGACCTTAGGATTTGGTGCTAATTTTAACTTTATAGCTTTTGGCGTTCCTGAGAAAAACGGTAATGACAGCCAGCCACAGACACGTACGTTCCACGAAGTGATCCTAAAAGAATTTCATTTTTTTTTTTTTTTTTTTTATGTTACAAGGGGGCAGACGAGCAGGCAGTAGGCACCGAAGTTTTATATAGATAAACGAATACTTTACTTACTATAATTTCTGAGTGCCTCTTCTCGTTCATGAGCATCAAAGTACCACAGCGTGATGGCGTATCTGGAAACGACGTCACATCAGTTTTCCTCGTAAGTTTGGTTTAGTTAACTTTTAAGAAAAGGTATGAATATAATATGGTCAAGTTATTGCAGCTGCCGCTACATAACGAGATAGCGATGATAAGAAAGTTTCAGCAAAGCATACTAGATGGCGCTATACGGATGGCCCACGAAAACAGTATAAACGTTGAAAATCACCATTAAAATCAACTCACGCTAGTGTAGTTTCTACGTATGATCAGTATATATAGGTATGTCTTTCTAGATTAGAAAATGATTTATATATACCTCGTTGCATAGGCGGGTTGAACTTCGTGTGGATTTCTTCTATCTGACCAGAAAAACAGCATTCTATCGAAGATAGGAGCTATGTCTGCAACCTGATTCGTACCTTCCGGGAACACCCTGCAATTGAAGAAGACAGGTAACACAAAAGAGACAGTAAACTGGTAGGACTAATATGCGGGCCGGGCCTATTGAACTCTGTCGAGTAATTAGATGGTCCTTTAATTGATTCAATTAGTCGGGCATACTTCGAAATTGTACAGAGACTAGCAAAATTTTTCTTTTATTAGATACTGAAACTGACAGGGAATTTTCACACAAACCAGTCAAACTGCAACTAATACTCTTAGTATAATCAAAAGCATTCTTAATATTTGGAGAGGAAACATGAATAATAATTAAGTATACATAAATAAACTGAATATTAAAATAAAATGGTTGTCTGTAAAGTCGGTTTGTGGACGATAATTTTATGTGATAACGCCGAACGCCTAATCCGAACGTTTATCTCTATCGCTTGTTCCACGCTCTTGCGTGAACCCTTGGCTCAGGCTGAACGTGACAATCGGCGGCGCCATGCTTTGTCGTGCGTGCAGCCGGCGTTCATCGATTTATAAGATGTACGTCACGTCAAAAATATTCAAATGCTAGTCAAATATATTCAATAATAAATTGCACATTTATAAAAAGAAATCCAATTTTTCTGCTTCATAAAGATTTCAAGAAAAATTAAGGTTTGTAAGGATCAGTTATTTAAGCAAACGACTTTTCATATAATTTACTAGGTGTTATGTACTGTATGAAAAACGAGGTTAAAAATTAAGCAAAGTTTTAATTTGCCTATAGAAAACTTTTAAGTTTAAAAGTTACAAACAAAACTAAAAAAAAGTAGAAGGACATGAGACAGTGCACAATATATTCCATACGAACATTTTCAAATGTTCACTTTAATTAAAATTTTTAATATCCTCAAGTACTCTATTCCGATCCGCGAACAATCGGGACGAGATTAATTATATAGCAGAAGTTGAATCTTTTTTATTCCTTCCCCAGATCGGACCCTAAACTAGGTCATCCGATTGAAAATCGACAAAAAAGCGAAACCGTTACAAATCGCTAACAACAAATGTTTTCATTCCTCGAACGGTAATTGAACCCCCGACCGCGCAAACTATGTGTTTCGAAGATTCACCAGTAAGTGGTTGTTTCTTAAATATTTTACGATTCAAAATAGCTTTTAAGGGTCTCTCTACACACAGTCTCGTTTAAAATAAATATATACAAGTACCCTTTTTTATATTTATTTTATTCTACAACAACCATAATCTCACTTTGTGATAAGTGAAAATCTCACTTAGTGATAAGTGATAATCTCACTTCGTGATAAGCGACAATCTCACTTCGTGATAAGCGACAATCTCACTTAGTGATAAGTGATAATCTCACTTCGTGATAAGCGACAATCTAACTTAGTGATAAGTGATAATCTCACTAAGTGATAAGTGCTAATCTCACTTCATGATAAATGACAATCTCACTTAGCGTTAAGTGACAATTTCGCTTAGTGATAAATAAGAATTGCTTGCTAGAACAAATACCCTAACAGATCCATATAAAGTATCTACAAAGCTAACAAAACCATCTACATCCCTTCCATCCCAAATTAATTTAAATGATTTTCTAAAACTTAACAAAGTTGCTGACTACAGCTGATAAAAACATTTTTTATAATGTTCGAGTTACATAGTCAACTTTAGTAGGCAGCCGTTCCAGAGGCAGGTACTCTTGATTATCGGTATCAACGGGGGCTTTAGTGTTAACCTCATAACGTTTCTTAGAAAGGGAATAGCAAAATTAATGTCAAATACTGGAAAAATCTTGATTTATCTTTGGTTTTACTTTAATTGCTATACTTTAGTCTCCTGCTACAACAATTCAACACATTGAAGGGTTGCAATAGATTTTATAGGTCGCAACATCATCAGAGTTACGATTCATTTACTTCGATGATATTTGACATTTTAAAAATAATAATTTGGGTTGACTTAAAAGCCGAAATTAATGCGAAGATTAGTTAGAATGAAAATTGATATACATACCCTTCTACGGCCTCCATCATCACCTCTCAAAGCAAGTATTTGTGGAGTAATTTCTTTAGCACCTTCAGCGATTCGTCCTGCGATTGCCACCTCTGAACCTAATTTTACATTTAAAACTACGAAGCTAGAATAAATGATGGTCTTTTTCAATAACTCGCCGTCAGACAGAAGAATATAAATTACATGCAGGGGATTTCGCTGAACTCCTCTCTCTGGACGGTGATTTATTTGTTGGATTTTGTTGGAGGGGCATTTTGAATGTGTATGAACGTCATAATTTAAAATTCTTATAGAAATTACGACGTTCGAATTGTGATTTAAATATGGGAAAACGAAATATTTTAAGAAATTTACGAAAGTCAATTATTATTACCAATTATAATAACTTATCACTTTTTAGTTGCTATGATGTCTCTGTCTACACGACTAGGATTTTTCATGAAAAGTGCGTACTCTTTTGTCAAAGGCCGGCAACGCATCTGCGAGCCTTCTGGTAGTGCAGTTGTGCATAGGCGTCGGTAGTTACACCGGTGAGCCACCTGCCTGCTTGCCCCTTATTTTATATAAAAATGATGACCCGTAAAAAGCGCTGATACTAATTTTAACTACATATTGTGGGGAGGCCTTTGCACAGCAGTAGGACACTTTTAGGCTAATTAAAAAAAAAAGGAACTTAACTTGCTACAGGAATTGGGTTCAGAATCTATTCATCCATTAATGTATTAATTCGTGAAGCGACAACTTTCGGTACCATTTTGCGAAAATAGAGCGGTCGGTGAATTATAGTATACTAGCTATCCTCGCGATTTTGTCCGCGTAAAATTACGTAAAAAACAGATCCAATTTTAGCGTGATGAAAGCCTTCCTCGATAAATGGGAAAACACTGAAAGAATTTTTCAAATTGGACCAGCAGTTCCTGAGATTAGGCCGTTCAAACAAACAAACTCTTCAGCTTTATATATTAGTACAGGTATAGATTTAGAGGAGGATGTGCGAATGTTAATATTTTGGCAAAATATGCAATATTAATACATTAAATTGTTAAATAAAACCACACGCACACCAATGCCAAACGATTTACGTGATTTACACACACATGTATACCTTTTATTATAAGATTGTGGCAAATTCGGTCTTCACTCGTTTCTTCCATTCTGCTGATACTTTAGATTTACTCATAAGTGACTTTTGTACGCTTTAATATGCTCTCTATTTGCTATTAAAGCTGCTTCATAAATATAGATAGGATAAACGAATTTAACAACTGGCGTCTGGCAAAGTAAAATAAACTAAACGAACTCCCAGAGATCAAGGACTAAGGAGACACCGGTGTCCGGTAGCCAATAGCCACAGATTATTAAGACATTTTATATGTCTTCATTCATACAATTAACTTGGCAATGAATACTGGGATAGGAGGACCGATATAAAAACCTTATGAATAATATGACTCCCATAAATTTGAAAAAAGTTAAATATTTACTTATTTAAAACAGATTTTAGAAAATTCGAATTAATTTGTTTGAAAAATGCGTGTCAGCGTGTATGTAGACCATTATTCTTTTGATCGTTGAGAATCTATGAAAAAAATCTACATTGTCTATAACATTTGAGAAGCGACGATTGTGTTCGCTGCCATTTTCTAACAATAGTTACGGACTATTAACCCGAATTTGTATATTATGAAATAAGTAGTTGTGAGCATGCGTACAGGCGGAGTTGGTTTTTTTTTAATTTTATGGAAACAAATAGGGCAATAATGCCTGCTCGTTTTTCCCTTGTAATATAAAAAAAAATCAAATGAAATGAAATAAAAAGATGTTTTATTTAAGAAGACTATTATAAGCTTTTTTTATTCGCCAAATATTTTAAGCGCTACCACTTAAAATAGCTAAAAAAGCTAAAAATAGCTCTTAGCATCCATACACACACATAAAAATCCATATTATTTATTTCATACCATCACACACAAAGCAGCTTTCCTATATCTGTCAATCGACTTAGTTCACGTCCTAGATCAATAAAATTTATAGAAAGATCAAAACCTCTTTATTTTCAGTTTACTAGAGGGCACTGCTAACCCATCATCGCATATTTGCCTTAATGCGTTATAACACAATGTTTAAGCCATAGAGGGGTGCGTATCCTCCCATTATTGCTCTTAAATTGCAGAGGATGTGCAACTCGCTCCAAAGCCACATCCTTTGCAATTTAAGCAGACCCTGGTAATAGACCGGAATAACGCTAGGAAGAAGAAAAGAAGATGTAGTATGCAGTAGTACAGTATACTGGAGAATAAGAGCATAAATAATACATACATTCCTCCCCCGGCGTCCCTCTTTGGCTGTCCGAAAGAAGCACTCGAGCTCGGCTCTTGTCTTGGTGGTGGAGCACTGACAGCTACTTCTATATTTCTATCACCTACTAGAAGTCCGTTTGTCTTCTCTATAGCTTCTGTGGCAGACTTTTCATCTTCATAGTCTATGTATGCCAGTCCTTTGGGTTTGCCGTCTCTAAAAATAATATATATAATAATCAAATTAACTATGATAGCTTGAGAATACCTAAGTTTTGAGATGAATTGTAACATTTTTTGCCACCTTCCAAGAAGTTCCTAGAACTATAGATTTGCGAGTACTTTCTACTATGTACATAGTCACCTCCACTGCCAATAATTAACTCTGTGTTCACACCAATCTTTGGATCAGTCGTGAACGCATTCGAGTTAGCAGAAAAGTACATGGTTACTTAGTAAATATATCCTATACTAATATATAAAGCTGAAGAGTTTGTTTGTTTACTTGATTGCGCTGATCTCAGGAATTACTAGTCTGATTTCAAAAATTCTTTCAGTCTTAGACAGCATAATAATCAAGGAAGGCTATATATCATCGCCTATATATATATATGTTTGCTTTGCGTGAATTGTTAATACAGTACCGAACAATTTGATATCGCATTGTGTGAACGGGAACCGTATTCGTGATTTTATTTGCGTGATAAACTCAAGGTATGTATTAATTTTAAGAATGATAAGGTATAAAGAGGTTACTCGATCCTTATGTGAAAATGATTTTTTGTCAGATATTAAGATTAAGAAATGAAAAAAACTTTTTCAATTGTCAAAATTCAAAAGGAATTAATCAGGCGCTAATATTGTAGCCGTTAACTTTCAGGTTGGTCTTCATAGATACGACACTCCAGGTAACACCAGATGACTAATATTAATAGGTATATGAAAAAGAGCTGTGACTATTTCTCTATGTCTGACTCCGCTATGTTCAATACAAAGTACATAAGACGTTATTATGGCACCGCCTGTACCAATCCCTTCAATGTTGCGCATGACGATAAACGCTGAGACTTTTGGCATAGCACTTACTAAGCATCCCGATATAGATAATATGAAGCAACTCAACGAGAACATAGATAATCTACCATATCTGAAATAAGAAGTAATTTTTCTTATAAGTTCCGGATAATTCTAGACAAAAAATCAGATCAAGAATACTAATACGTAGGTAGCGCTTACATGGGCTCACAATCAATTTTTTTAATAGTATCAAGTATAAAAAAGAGGAGGTCGTGGCCTAGTCAATGGTCGGCATTTAAGTTGATCGCTAAGATAAGTTGTTCTGGCTGCGACCGGGTGATAGATAGGTGACCTATTCTAGCACTGGTTTATATTTGATATCCAACCTCATCATAACGGCTAAAATTGTTCATTCACTAGCTGTTACACGCGACTTCGCTCGTATTGAATTCAAGAATGTACGGATTGCAAAGGATTTTAGTTTTTTATTCGAAATCCTATTTGTTTCCTTAAAATGGTCTATGTTATATTTACATAGTAAACAAAGTCACTACCGTTTCTTGTATGCTTAGATCCTTGGAACTACCCAGCCGATTTTAATGTGGTTTTCACCAATAAATAGAGGGGTTCAAAAGGATTAACCTGTGCCCGCGACTGCGTCCGCGTAAAATTAGGTAAAAAAAATAGATTCAATTTTAACGTGATTATATGGCGCGACGACATCGTGAAGGCAGCGGAAAAGAAATGGATGCATTTGACAAACAGCAGAGGTGAATGGCGTGCTCGTGAAGAGACCCTAGTCCAGCAGTGGACTGAATCGGGCTGAGGATCAATGAATGAATGAATATATACCCTTCCGATGATGGATACCCTTCCTCAATAAATGGGCTATCTAACACTGAAAGTTTTAACCAACTCTCAAAATAAAAATCGGTTTAAAAACCCGGTTCAAACACCACCGCTGTTGGGATATTGTCGCACCCACTCCTAATACAAGCTTTTAATTTAAGCATAGTAGGAGGGGAAAAGGGGAATATTAGACATACCTAAAAAGTATTCCTAATACTCTTTAAAAAAAAAAATTAATCAACGTGTTTAGCAACAATAGCTAATTATACACAGAGAGAGCATCAAAGTCTTTTATGGAAATCAACGGGAAGGTCCAGCTTCCATAGCTGGAAGTACCAGGTTTTTAACCCGATAAGATGAGTAAAGATAAGTTGCCATTTAATTAAGTTTATGATAAAAGGAAAACGAGTATTTTAATAGACGACCTCTCTCCGGAGGATCAATTTATACGTTTCCCCTTAAGATGCTTAGCACGAGACAAGTTTTCCGTCGTGAAAATACTGGACATAGCTTTTAAAAGTTGTTATAGTAAGACAGGAGCTTACAAAAGCTTATAAAACAGGAAAATACATTAACATTAGGTGAAAAAATAGATTCAATTTTAGCGTGATGTATATATATAGCGTATATATATATATATATATATATCCAATAGCTTTCCTAGATAAATGCCACCTGCCTAGGTTTTCCTGTACAACAAGCCGTGAAAGGGCCCGGCTTATGTTAGTAAACTTAGTTTTGCCAAAGACACCTGAAGGTCTTTGGCAAAACCTGAACACTGAAGTGTACCTACTAACACTGAAGTGTTAATAGGTATGCCTAAGACTGATAATTTATTTTCCGGAGCTGACTCAATTTTGTCCACAACACCGTGTAGAGCAGATCCGCTTGATTTGTCAACACAATGGGCATGTTGGGTTGGTCTTACAGGTGGGATTTTCTCTCTGATATACTTGTTGCATAGTATTTCCAATGTTTCAAGGAGGAATGAACTCAAGCTATTTGGTCTAAATTATTTCACTATAGTGTAGTCACTTCATCCAGGTATGGGTAAAAAGATGACCTTTACTCTCTCCTCTTTGGTATGTATTTATATGGAAACCAGCCCTAAATATCTCCGTCAACAATGGCGCCACGCAGTGGACTTCCTGTTGTAACATCGTTGGGAAGATATTGTAGCTGACTTGAATGGAAGCAAGCATCAGATGACTCAGTGCAATTTGTCGTCATATATTACTAGAGATACTATATAAAGAACTTAATATTAAGAAAATACATATATCACCTAATATTGCATGAAAGTCTCCGCTGACATAAAGGGATCCTTGAAGTATACATAGCTAGACCTTGACGGTACTCTTCTGGAGGGAGTACTTACCTTAATAAGGAATAAAAAATAAAAAAATAAAAGGACTTAGCTTAATCAGTAACCGGCATTTGAGTATATTATCGTGGTCAAGCAGTTGTTACGGCGTCTGGGTGATAGATGGATAATCCACTGTAACACTTTTTTCTTAAACCTCAGACTTCCTTCGTACTTCGGAAGGCACGTAAAACCGAGGGCCCCTGTTGATGACACTGAGACTGTAGATATTGTGGCTGTTCCGGGGACAAGGTCAAACAGCAATCAGTCATCTTTCCTGGTCCCAAAACCACATACTGTGCTGGTTAAGAGAACTATGGTACTAGAATGTGATGACGATAAAAAGAAGGAGGGAATATCCGAAGTTCCGAGACATTCTTACATAAGTTCGACGTGAAGTGATGGTATTGTTGTCGCGTTTCATTTGATTTGTGAGACTTCCCGGTGGCCTAAACTCGTCATTAAAGGCCGGCAATGCTAGCAAAAATCTGCTAGCCTTCTGGTCGTACAGGTGCCCGTAGGCACTTAGATGCCTGCTGCCTGCTCGTTTTCCCCTTGTAACATAAAAAAAATAAAAAAAATAAACCGAATCGAATGTCAACTCAAGAATATTTTTAGGACAAAGCGAAAAAAGTTTCACCTAAAATGCACTTTTGACTAGACTATTTTAGAAGACAGTGCTTCTTCGGACGCCACACAACTGTGTCTGCCAATGTCACGTTCCTGCGTAATTTGCCAAATAGCGGCATCTAATCAGTTCTCAGCTGTCATCCATCGTATATCAATGTGTTGCCAGCAATTACAAAAAAGTGTTTGTTTCCAGAAGCTGTGCTAACATTAACCTGAAGAAATGCATCTTCTGAGTTGCGCCGCTGTTTTGCAAGTCATTTTCAACAACTATGTGGTGTACGGAACCACTACCACGGAACAGAGCTTTATCGACAATTCACTGACGGATATCATACCCACTCCACCAGAAGAACTGATGACAGTAAGACCTAAACTCTTATTTTATCATTTTCAACACTACTGCACTGGTTATCACTTTTGCCCATGTCACACAACAACTGTCTCTGTCAATCTGAATTTTAATTCCTGCCTCAGGTAGCTAAAAGTGAGAACCTAGCACACAGTCAACTACCTTTAAATAATAGGGCACAGCTCTCATTCCTATCAGTGGATTTAATCGAAGCTTTTCATGCTTGTCATACACTAATTTTTTAACTACAGCAGTGAAAATAAGGGTGTTATATGATTGACGTTGATGTCTGTCTGAGTGCCGATGTTGATGCCGTTTTTTTCATTCGAAAGCCAGTTTCTTTGCGGTGGTTCTTAACTATCTTTGGTGTAAATCGTTCCAGCAGTTTGAAGAGTATCAGCTTAGCAAAGTGTCAGCATATCCATTATGATGAAAGGTATTTTTACATAAAATTGAATTATCATGCTTTTATTTGAAAGATTGAAGTCGAGGTTGTTTTAAAATTGATTCAGCCGTTTAAACCCACCCCACCCTCAATAACTATAATTAACTAGAATTATTGGGGGTGGAAGGGGAGATAAATAAACTATAGGAAGCGAATACATACGAGTGAGTTATCGAATAAAAGAATTTGATTTGTGTATTATAATATTGGGTATTTGAAGGGGCGGGGAGGGGGTTATAGGGTATGGGGTAAAGAACATTCATGGTACAGCTTTTTCTCATGCGTCAAGATAAATATAATATGAAAACTTTTTTTTCTTTATTTTTGGAGCTATCTCGAATTTTATAACATTAATTTTCATTGGGGGTTTTTTTTAATAAAAAGACATACTTTTGTATATTCATTATCCGTTTAAAATTGACATAATTTATAAATGCAAAAAAGTGTTGTCATTACAAATATGTGCATGATTTAAATCGATATTTACCTCGATTACGATTATAATTTCTAAACTACAGTTACATAAAAATATATATTTAATAAAAAAAAAAATATTACGTTCGGTTTATTCACCACTTATCATTAACAATGTTACAACACACGCCTACAGTACTCGTATTACTATTGGCACTTCTCGTGCGCGTTATGTAGTGTGTTTATAATTTATCTGTTCCTTATTTTACCCTAATGTTTCATTTCATTCTTTTCTCATTGGACATTAAGTCAAATACAAGATTCGCGGCCGATGAAAGTGTATAGGGAATACAGAAAAGCCAAACCATTGAATGTGTGGAGTGGAATAAAATCTTACGTTTGTAATCGGGAAATTAAAACGTATTTGAGTAATTATCGTATACTTAAAATCATAAACAAACGAAGTTTTAAATAAAATAAACTATTTAATTTATACTTAGAATCGATATATATACCGATGTCCGATTCTTCATTAGAAATCACAGTTGGCAATTATGTAAGTTAATGCCACCGGGTTCGATATTATGTTGATGTATTCCCCACAGATTCAAACGGTATATTATAATATAATTGCTATTTTTCGATACCAAGTATGGATACCACGGTACTAGCATTTACTATAATCATCAATTTATTACAATCTTTGATGAGGTAAGCGAATCAAGATAAACTCTTGTTATTACATTTTTGGTAGATAACTTTTAAACTCCGGTTCAGAGGTAAAAATTATAATTGTAAATGGTAATTGGTAATGTTTTAAGACATCTAATACAACTTTGGTATTGACACAATACTGTACTGTGCTGGGGCACAACGATGGGTACAACGATGAGCATTGTCCTTTACTGAATTTAACAAACATACCCGAGTGGGGCACCGAGATTTCTTTTAATTTCGAATATAATTTTATGTTATTCTTTAGGTGAACTACACGTACTCGAATTCGTCAATAGTTCTTGGGACCTCTATGTCCCCCCTCAATATGCTGCTCACCCCGTCCATCACTTACGCTGCCAACGACTCCAACTACTATACCGTACTGTTTCTAGGTAACATCTTTTGTTTTGAATTATATCATAAGATGTCTGTGTGTTTTACCTGTTATCTTTCGTAAAGAATGTCAAACATCCCTAATATGCCTAATAAGCTCTTTCCGATCGGCTCGATCCTCTGGCTTTGCGGAGAGATGTGGCTTCACTCTGCATCTTTTACCGCATCTATCATGGGGAATGTTCCGAGGAACTGTTCGAACTAATACCGGTAGCTGCATTTGGATCTTGTGTGAAGACTAATATTTTTTTTTAAATATGCACTATAACTATATTAAATAATTAAAATATAACCTCACGTACACCAATGCAAAATGCTTTACACACACATGCTTATGAGCATCCATTTTATTATTGGATTGTGTCAAAGTGTGGCCACAATAACCATAACAAAGTATTTTGTTAACTATGCTATTTAATTTGATTAAGTTATCAAATCGATGTTATTATAGAAAGTATAAAAATTTTGTACATACAACAACTTGCTAGGGTTAAGGTAGGGAAGGTATGTTCTAATATGTTTATCAACAAAATAGTACTCTCAAATACTAGTTTACTATTTAATGATGCATAACTTTAAGCATTCTATTTTATCTCTTCTAGCAATATAACAATATTAATCAAACAGAAGCTATACAAACCGAGACACATAGCATTGACGAATCTGGCTTCCATTCCACACAAACATTGACACCTAGTCTTTGTAGAGATTCTGCACTCCTCTTATGATAGACTATTGAAACGATTACATTTAATAATTCACATAAACAGAATAAGATACGATTAAAAACATACAAAACACAATTATACAGATTTCACACTGTCTTAATTGCAAAATCAAGGTTTGTAAGATATGATAATAGATGATACATGATACAAGAAATATTTTGCACAAAAATTTACGTTACTAGCCCGAATCGTACTAACATGACACAAGATTTAAATCCTTTAAGTTCTTGAGCTAAAAACACACTCAAAATAACAGTATATTTATAACAGAAAATAATTTTAACGACTATTCTAATTACTATCAATGAATCTAATTTATTTTTCATGTACAAATTATCTTAAAAATTTTAAATATATACAATAAGATATCGGAGGCAGAAACGAAAAGTAACTCAAAGGATCATGATAAGAAGTCATATTCATTCTTAAGTCAATTCAAACTCGACTCCTAATTAAGTTAAAGCTAACTCTCTGAAATGTCCCAATTTAGAGTTTGGCTGACGGAAAGTTATCGGGGGTTTCAACGCCTTAGTCAAGATAAGTGGCTTGTATTGATTACTTTTCATTATACAATGGTTCTTGTAATAACAAAACAGCTACGCTTATATACCAAATACCCTCTACAATTTGATGATCATTACTGACTCAGTGTCAAAATTTGGTTTTTTTTTTATGTGTTAAAGGTCACCAATACAATGTTTAAATGTAAACGTGATTTACAAAAGCATAAAAAGATAGCATAGACATAAATGTCACAGCGCTTACAGGTGACTACAGCATGAGTAGAACATGATAGAATAGAACAAGACTTAATATTAACTAACATAGTATTAAAGGAAATAAGCAAAAGTAAGTCTTATTGTAACAATAGGAAAAAGAAACCCTAATTTACTTTTACTAACATCGTGTCACTAAGACAAGCTGGCAGATTGAATAATCGTATTTTTAAATTTATTCATATTATTATGCCAGATATCAGCTTCATGAGTTTTGACAAAGCTGTTGTAATTTCTGCAAACTCGGTTTAGTGGAGAGAAAGGTGAAGATGTTTATATATCTCAGGCACATTAGGCAGATTGAAATCTCTTTGGTGAACTTAGAATTGCAAAACAGTGTAACCACTCGAATGCTGTTTGATTTAAAGAATATACTTTTTTTCAATCTGTTCGAGCAAATTCAATTTATTTCCAGACTTTGACGTCGTTGCTGGAACATATTTTTTCTACGTGCAAATTGAATTTATTCCTCTAAATCATATTAACTTAATTTAGAAATGAACATTTCTAAAGAGTGGAAAATATATTTTAGTGAAGAACTACTTTATGTATGGAAATAGAAAGCATTTTACATCAATATAAAACAAATTTTAGAAAGAAAATTTCTCTTCATTCGTTTTTTAGGGTTCCGTAATACTACAAGGAACACTTATAATTTCGCTCTGTCTGTCCGTCCGTCCGTCCGTCTGTCTGTCCGTAAGGTGCCCCCCCCCCCCCTGCCTTTCCCCACCAATACACCTGGCATTTTTCATGTTGGGGGAACATCCTAAAAACCTCCCACATAGCGTCCGTAATAGCAGGGTCGCGTACCCTGGTGTGTGTTCGCGAACTAGCGTTCGCACCGCACCGCAACAAAAGTCTATGTGGATAAAGCTATTTTGGACTTTGATACGATTTATACCCTATTCATTTCACCTTAAGAGAAAAAGTAAACAAACCATATGCCGACAATATGTTGCCAAATTTTAAAGTACAACTTCCTGTACTTTATTACTACAACATTTTCATTTCAATCAATCATATAAATGATTTATTTAATATATAGAGAATCAACTTTTAACTTAATAAAAGGTACGATAATTTAGCTTGTATTTATGCTAATAGGGTATATCCTTTTATAAAACAATTAATGTCGCTAGTTAAACTGCTGACTGGCCCTTTGGCGCAGTTGGCATTGACTCTGCCTTTCGTTCCGGGGGTTGTGGGTTCGATGCCCGCCTTGACTCTGGGTGTATTATCCATATGTATTTATTTCAAAAAAAAATATTTATGTATAACAGGCGTCTGTTACTTCACGATATTTCGAAAGCGATTTAATTAAGGATGTTCAAGGGCTTTCGCAAGTTTACATGAAAGCACTTAATTTTTTTTTACAAATAAGAACGAAGTCGTAAGGAACAGTTAGTCGTTTAATATTCGTATTTGATAATAGTGACTTTTATGTAATAGAATATCACATACCCAGTTACTACGATATATTCTAGGGACGCTGTAGTAATATTATTAAAATAGCTAAATAATTAAGTACTGATCCTTAAGTTATCCAAAAATATAGCACGTATATTTATATTTAAAAAATTTATAATTGGCTAGGTCGCGATAAATATTATGGCTAGTGCAGATACAACAAATAAATTTTGAACCTTACCTTGTTGACAATTTATTTGATGAATTTCTTTTAAATTAGTATCATATTTCTTTAAAAATGTTTCATTAGCCATTTAGCTATAAATTAATAATACCAATATTATTACTTTTGTCTTTATTTCTTTAATTTTTTCTTTATTTCTTCATATCTAAGACTGTTCTTCACGTCAATGTTATGAAAGAAAGAGGTACTGGTACCCAGACGCGCTGGCACAATTTGGCTGCAGACCAAAAGGATTGCGTGGCGCTTCCTCTAATATTATACATCTATGTTAGTCAACGTTTTTGAATGATTACTCTTGGATGTCCATTTACACTCTATTTTACATTTAAATATTTTTTACTGAAATATGTTTAAAGTTTCAGAAGATATTTCAAGGATACCTGAATTATATATTTTTAATTATCTTACTTTTAATGCGTTAAATTTGTCACTGTCCTCATAAAGAATTTAGTATCAGTTGCCTACAACTTCGCGTTGAATTCACTAATTTTGTTGAAACTCACCTTTTTCGTTTCTTTGTATAATACCAGACTCTGTAAATCACATCCGCATATTATAAACATAAGATGTGTTGATCAGTGTGTTTGACGTATTTTCCTACTTTTGCTCATGTTTTTACGTCTTTTTTAGGTGCTTCATGTGATCGACCAAGTCGTACAGCCACTATTGCCGCGCGTCCGGGTACCAGTACCTCTTTCTCACATGAGATCGGCGTGAAGTGGCGGCAATGCTGTCACGTCTAGTGATATATAAAGTTTGCCTTTAACACTAATTGAAACTTTAGCAATGGAAACATGAAAATACTAATTTAATAACAGTCACAATACAATTTTACTTTGAAGTTGAAAATAACATTAAAGATTTTAAATTTAAGTCTCAAATCAAATCTTTATTGCGAATTTGGGTTTTTACACTAGGTCTTATAGCTAAAAGAGTACAGCATAATTTCGCTTATAACGTGCAATATAATATGTTACAATAACACAGTATAAAAGGAAAGTTAACACTAATAGAAATATAAAATATAAGTACATATGTACAGATGTTAATAATATGTATCCTTTTCTAGCCTTAATTATGCCTTCTTTTAACGATTAACTGAAAGCAAGTCAGTATTTTAGCCATTCTTTTAATAAAAGTCAGTTTCACAAAATTTTGACTTAGGTCACTTTAGTTCTGAATGCTTTTAGGCCTAAAGTAAGTTAATGATAGAGGCAGCTTTGTTTCAACGTCCTCTATCAGCCAATCTGAGATTTACTTTGAAACCTCCATCCCACACTGAGATTTTGTCTTGTTAGAAAAATAAGTTTTTTTTAAGACAAACAAATAATAAAATATCATTGTCATTAATCACTTCATTAGCCTTTATTAAAATACATAATTTGTTACTATAATGCCGTTTTTATCGAATTATAAACGGAATGAGTCGATGACAAAACGTTTTTTGCGATTTTCCAAAATCACATTATTGAGTTAGGTCAGTTTATAACTAAGCGTGCGATATGTTTGGAAAAAGAAACTATATAATATAAATGTGTTTAGGTGAAAAATTATTAATAAATACTTATCGTACTATATTCGATTCGTTCATTGGAGGGTAACTTTTAAAAAGGTCATCGCTTAATCAGTAGCCGGCATTTGGGTCGATCGCTTGGTTAAGCAGCTCATACCGCGGCCGGGTAATAGATGGGTGACCCATTCGATGGGTGATCTATTATAACACTGGTTTTCCAAACCTCTGACTTCCTCCGTGTTTCGGAAGGCACGTTAAACAGTGGGTCCTAATTAATGTTACTATTATTAGTCGTGAAATTATTGATATTATTCGTGAAATTATTTATATTAGTCGCGAAATTATTTAAATTAGTCGTGAAATTATTGATATTAGTCGTGAAATTATTGATATTAGTCGTGAAATTATTGATATTAGTCGTGAAATTATTTATATTAGTCGTGAAATTATTTACATTAGTCGTGAAATTATTTATATTAGTAGTGAAATTATTTATATTAGTCGTGAAATCATAGAGATTGTAGAGATTCCAGGGATGACGTCAGACGGCAGTCGATCATCTTAACTCGCCCCATAGCCACAACCTTAGCAATTTAACTGGACTCTGTTACTAGACCAGGCTAACTCTACTAAGAAGTGAATCCAGTTTCGGTTCGGAAACTCGTTAAATAAGAGTTTTACAGTGTTATTGCTAATTAAATAATACTATGTCCTTTGGCGTATACTCCCGCTCCTGTACCAGACAGCATTTTGGAACCATCCGTGTACCATGTGAGGCTGTTATCCCGTTGCATTGGTAGCCCCTCTTTCCATTCAATCCCTAAATAGGTTTTGATGGGATTAAATGATGAAGAATGAATGAAGTATTTAACTTAGGCATTGGTGAAGTAAAGTAAATGATAGACCGTAAATTAACGGTTGTTTATTCCGCACGTAGAATGTTCCTTGACCTTTAAAGAGGAACCTTTGCTTTTAGCTTGATTAATAGCCGAAGCATTTTTTTTACGTCGGTAAAGTAATGTATTATGTACTGTTTGATAGACAATGTTTCTTGTATGTTATCAAAATTATGCAAAACCGTAAGTCAATTGAAATGATATATGTATATGCCTCGGTATTCGATCCCTTGATTGAGAAAATATTTTGTACAGCTTGCGTTTTAGGAATTTGAATCATCCACGTAAATTCTACACTAAATGTTTACATATATCCAGGGCTTATTTTGTGGGGGTACGGGGAGGCACGCAGTGCCCTCAAAGGAAATTAAAAATTTTACACTTTACTTTTTTTACACGATTATCACTACTAATATCATTACAAGTACAGTCATAAAATAACGTTACAAAACAAGTATTACATTGCTTATAGAAATTAAAATTTTTGTTTTACTTATGTACCTATCCGTACAAATATTTGCAAAATCATTTTATTTCAGCTTGTATATTATGATAATGACGAATCGTCTTGTAGAAAATAATTTTCGGTTATATCTTCACTTCACTGCCACGTATCAAGTATAAGCTATGCTGTTTAATTTCTTTATGCTATTTAATCTTGGCTTGTTTCGTTGCAGTGGCGTGTACCTTTTACCAGATTGCTTCATCGTTTTTTGAACCTCCATATATACCAGATAAACAAAATTCTCGAGGTTTGATGCGAGTAGTGGACTTATTACATGTATATAGTTTGAATTGCATAATTTTTATACTTGAGATTTTATGGATATTTTAAAAACCCCGATTCCGTCACTGACGCACTGATGATCATCAAAACCTATAGGTTAATTTCTGAAGTTCTAGAAACCATAAATTTGTTATCTAAGCTAAGATTAATACACAGTCAACAGAAAAATTATAAAAGTTGGAAACTTTACCCCCGCAACTCCTTAAACTAAAGGCATAGAAGTTTATGTGAGATTTCCGCAAATGTTAATGCAAGTGGTCTAAAAAATTGTACAGGGACTTCTTGTTATAAATTATGAAATACATGCAGCAGGGTTTTGAGTAAATCACCCCGCAATCTTTAAATTTGTAGATAGAATTTTACACATTTTGATTAAGGTGTTGTAGAGTCAGTGAAGTTAGCACGTGTAGAGTAAGAAGCGTGGCTCTAAAGGAGATCTGAGCGCTTAGTGCGAGTTTCTCTAACTTTTACGCGTTGATAAAGTTTACTTAAATTTGTATGTAGATTGATCAGTGTTACAACGTTACCGCTAGGCGGCACTGATCAGTATCCATACAAATTTAAGTAAACTTTATCAACGCGTAAAAGTTAGAGAAACTCACACTAAGCACTCTGATAACTTTTTGACGGTCCAAGCCATACGTCGTTACGATCAGGTCCTGGCAACATTTTACATAAAATGTGTATATGTTTTTACAGTTATTATATAAATCGTATGTAATAACAATCAATCATAGGTATTCGGTATTAGTGTAAATATAGGAATGTGTCTTTTTAATAACACTTGCTGTATAATTAAAGGTTATTGTCATAACTACATAACTACGCACGCAGTTACATAGCTTGTTTATACGGGATCTACTATTATCGCCCATTGTAAACTTAACTTTTTTTCAAGTAAGAAAAACCTTGTGACAAATTTAATTATATGTTTAATTAGAGGTAGCGTCACGCTTGCAGTATTTTTTTTGGGTCTGCAGTCGAATTGGCGCGTCCCGGTACCAGTACTTCTCTCTCGCATAAGATCGGCGTGAAGTGACATTAATGTCACGTCTAGTGATGGTATGGTTGTCGTGTTTCGTTCTGTTTGAAACTTTTCGGTGGCCTTATCTCGTCATTTAAGACCGGCAACGCATCTGCTAGCCTCTGGTGGTGCAGATGTTCATGGGCGTCGGTTGTCGGTGTGATCCGCCCTCAATTTGCCTCTTGTTATGCCGGAGCCAGACACAGCTAAAAGTGTTTGTACATTATTGTCCTTGAAGACTACAAAGTACTACAAAACTTTGCGCTGCTACACAAAGTCCCCGGCCACACTATAACATGATCATTCAAATGTCTGGCTCCGGCATAATATGAAAAAAAAGATGTGAAATGTGCAAAAAAGTCTTCTGTGGAACTTTTCATGAGAGAGATGGGAACACATATAGACTTTTTTACCACTGTACATATCAGAGCGGGTCACGAAAAATGTCGCTTAAAAGTATAACATAAAGAATGTTCTAATCGGCACGGGAGAATGTAAAATGGGACATCTTTTCATTTCAAACGCATACACACATAATATATTCCGTTCGGCCCATTGTTGCAGGAGACTCATTACAATTGCAAACTAGAAATGTTGCACCTTGACCGCTCGTATTGATTAGAAAAAAAAAAACAAGCAATTAAAAACGCGTACACTTCTAGATTCCACACCAGTAGTCTTGTCTCTATATGTCCATTTTGATAAAAAGTAGATAGATTAGATTTTTGTTTTTATCTTTATTGTGGACGAGACGGAAAATAAAAAAATAGATATACGAGTAGATGTATGTAGCAGCATTTTTATCGCTTTAAAAGATATTCATAGGGTCTAGCACGAATTTTCCGAATCAAAGTTAGTCGATGAGTTCACTTTACTTAGGATGAAAGTGTTCCCATTAGGCCCACGGCGGACCCTTTTTAGTGTCAACGCGGGTTGCATTAGCGTTGATTATCTTATAGCCGGTACACACGTTTCGCTAAATCGTTGCGAAAAAAACTGTACAGTTAAATTGTCGCGAGAAGACTATGCAGTTTAATCGGTGCGAAATATTATTGAAACCGATTTTTCATACTCACGTATCGTTAAAACTGTACAGGTTTTTCGCAGCGATTTATCGAAACGTGTGCAGCGGCTATAAGATTGCTGTTGGCCTAGCACGAACATTTTCATCCTAAGTTAAGTCGACGAGTCGACTTGCTTCGGTTCGAAAAGTTCATGCTACGCATTCTGAGTCGTAAGTAGAATACTAAAGAGCTACGAAGATAGGGTAAAAAATCAAACTATCTAATAGTTAGATCATAGTAAATATTTAGATTTATTCAAAGGATTTAATAGGCGCAGTGTTCAGTGAACCTGCCTTCCGCTCCGGGGGTCGTGAGTTCGATACCCGTCTCAAAAAACAATATAACAGGTGTCCGTTACCTATAACACAGGCATTAAGTTGTATACCTTAGGAACAGATGTTCGATGTGTCATTTAGTCCTGAATATATTTATTTATTTTATTTGTTAATGAATTCAAAGGATTTAAAGGATGAATGAAGTTGCAAAGACACTAACTAGATACTGTTATCATCACGAACGGCTTTGGTCCAATAATTATTTTAGTGTTCAAAATGAGGAGTTCGAGCCGGAAGGGCATATCAACTTTATCTCTGACATATTGATGCGCTCTATCAAAATGTTATACAATATCTATTTATTTTCCGTTCATACTCCTACGTCTAGGAATAGACATTGTGTTATGCCGGAGCCAGACCTAGCTCGAAGTGTTTGTTCATTTTTGTCCATGAAGTCTACAACGTACTATAAAACTTTGTGAAGTTACACAAAGTCCCCGGCCACACTGCATGATCATTGAAATGATCATTCAAATGGAGCTATGTCGGGCTCCGGCATGGCGACCAAACACTACAAATTATACCACATTCACCCCGTAAGTGATAAGTACCATTAACTAGCACACGTAATTAAATCTAGGTTGAATGGACTAATAAACAAGTTCTTGTATTGTTTCCAAATAAATATAAAAAAATTTTAGGTTTCCGTACCTCCAAAGGACAAATGAACACTTATACGTTTGTCTGTCTGTCAATACTTCTCTCAGGAACGCGTTGCAGATAAAGTTGAAATTATTACCAAATATTGAGGTTGAAGAGCTGTGAATAGCTTCATTTGAATGATCATTTCGATGATCATGTAGTGTGGCCCGGAACTGTAACTGCACAAAGTTTTATACAACTTTGTGGACTTCAAGGACAAAAATGTACAAACACTTTGAGCTATGTCTGACTCTGGCATCATAATAATGTTTCCGTTAATGGTCTCATAGCAAAAAGCGTCGACCGTCATCTTAAGAGGCTCTCGCTTGATGGTTGGATCAAAAGTCGGATACCGAAGGCGGTATTGCTTGAGACGGCACGCATAGTGAGGAGGTTCCTCTCTCTGGATCCCTGACCACCGGTGGCTTGAGCCAGTCTTTTTTTTTTAGTAAACATGAGCGCAGGGCGCTGTCGGTACGGGGTAACATGGCCTGTAGATTTGCACGTTGTACGACCGTAGTTAAACTGATGTTATTTTAAGCTATGGACAGACTATACGCAGCAGGCCTACGGCGCTCTGTGTGTTCAGCTTAACAATGTACTGAGGCAATGTTGAGGAAACCCAGACATTGTAGAGCATCGGCAATGTTTGCGAATGCTCGTCTTGATGATTTCTTTGCAATCATGCGGAAGCGACAAAGTTGTGTACAACAGTAGCGTTAAAGAAAGTAAAACTATCGAGAATGTTCGTGCTAAGCCCTCTGTATGTTTCGTAATGATAAAATAAGATGAGGGTTAAGCGCTACAAATCTTTATCCCCTGATGAATCTAAAGTAAGACCGACTAAATCTGACTTTTTTGACCGACTAAATTTGACTGGCCCGTTGGCGCAGTGGGCAGTGACCCTGCCTTCTGCTCCGGGGGTCGTGGGTTCGATTCCCACCTCAAAATCTTCCTTGATATTATGCGATAATATTTATTTGACAGTTAGAATAGTGACAGGAGAATAATTATATGTAGCAATTATTTAAGGATTCTCATAATACGGTTGAAATTAACTGATAGTAATCTAGACTTTTTGCGAATAAGAAAATTTTATCTATAATATAAAATCTACTCATAATCTGTTTTCAACCAATTTAAGAGGCATACACGGCAGAACTATGGCGAAACTTATGTGGATATGACACAAGCTGTTTATATAGAACAAGGATGTATATTTCCATTGCGTCTAGTTACTGTAAAATTGTGGGTAAAATTTCTTTACTTATTAAATTAAAGTGAATATACATTTCTATTGAAATCTATGAAAGAATCAAATTGGGCTTAGGCGTCGGATGAACCTTGCTTTTTTTTTTTTTAAATGCGACTTCTACAAAATGTGACTGAAATACATTTGGTACCATCATAGCCATCGGTTTCTAATGCCGGAGGCAGTCATGTAGTGTGGCCGGGGACTTTAGTTTCATATTTAATTTAAGACTCCAATTTCAAACGCAGGTCATAGCATACAAAAAGCTTTCAAACATATTTTTAACTGACTTCAAAAAAAGGAGGTGGTTCTCAATTTGAGTATTTTTTTTGTATGTATGGTTACTCTGCCATTTATAAACCGATTTTCATGATTCTTTTTTGTTTAATGGACCATATTTCAGAGGTGGTCCCATATAAACTTTATCAAAATTGTTGGAGTGATTTTTGAGAAATCGACAAAATTCTAAAAAAATTAATTTATATTTCTAAAAAAATTGATAAACAATGTCTTTGTATTTTTAGTTCCTTGGTGTTTATTGAAGGCAGTTCTCTTTTTATTTAAAAGTACTTCATAGAAGTCATCATACTTTACCAGCTTTTAATGTGAAATGAAAATAAAAATCATGTAACCATTTTTTTAAGAAACTTTTACTAATCACCACTTGTTAAAAGATTTACATAGCAAAGTAGAAGAACTGAGAAATTTTATTGCCCTCTTAAAAGGGATGGCTATATCTATAAGGTAAACTATTTTATTTCTTTTGTCATGTAGGGTGATGTCAGGTCTGTTGAAATGTATAGTTTTATCTGTTATTATGGTTCTATCCCAGTATAATTTGTAATTGGGGGAGTCAAGTACCACGTCAGGAGAGTATTTATAATATGGGATCTTTTCATCCAAAAAGTTGTATTTTAACGCTAAAACACCCCGAAAATCACCCTGAAAGATACCTCTACAAATTTTAATAGACTCCGTTTGTAATATTTTATTTTCTAATTTAAGTTTAAGAGAAGTTTTCCACTTTTTCATAGACATGTCAAGGAAGTGGACTATCGTTGGATGGATGTTGTAGTGCTTTAAAGTATACATAAGCCAACTGTGTGGTACTGAGTCAAAAGCTTTCTTATAATCGATGTACATTGTATAAATATTTTTCTTCTGGATTAGTGCTTGCTTAGATATAACTGCATCAATTGTAAGTTGTTCTTTACATCCCTGACTATATCTCCTACAGCCAATTTAGCGTTTAAAATTTTAGTTTTTAAATTCATTTAACGTTTTTGTGAACGGATGTTATTATAAAGAGTTTTTTTAGCCATTTTTTATATAATTACTTATGTAACCCAGTAGAAGTCGTCTTACCCGATTTACGGTCAGACATAATGTCCAGTACGAACGTCATCTATTTGAAGCATTCTAAAGTAGTGACAAAACCTGTTTTTTTTTAATAATCTTTAGACTTTTCCTTTATTTCTTTTCTTTTAAAACTTCCCAAAAATAAGTGAGGAATGATTATTGAAACTAAACAAATGGAATTCAAATCTGTCCAGGGGTTTTCGACTTTTAGCGAGGCTAAAGAACAACAATTGATTTTTAGGGTTCCGTAGTCCTACGGGGAACCCTCATAGTTTTGCTATCTGTCCGTTTGTTTGTCGCCCTAATTAACTTCCACAATTGTCATATTATTGATCGTATGTGCATGAAATTTGGTACACTTATATACTGCGTATAGATATTCGTTTTGGCATCTTACATAACAGCCAAATGAATGTTTCCTTTACACATCTGTTTTGTACACATCTGTTTCGTGTCATTTTTTAATACATAGGCACTTATCATTATGTATTAATATTTAGGTAAATATTAACAGGTTTATTACAGTATAATTACAGGTTATTCATATGCCGTATTTTTTTTGTAATGAGCGATAAACTTATAAGGTAAAAAAAAAACATGAAGATGCAAAACAGGCGCGAATTGCCTATTCAAGTAACATTTGAGGCCTGGAATTTAAGATTTAAACCATAAGTGTTTAGACGCTTAGCGTTTACATATGTCTTTTTTTCTCACAATAATTATAAATTTAGCAATTATAGGAAACGAGCTTTACCATGCTGTTTTGTCTCAAATAAGTTTCACAGATTGTTAACAAAGAGTCACGTTCATTTAAAATTTACCTTTTTTCAATATATTTCAATTACTCGCCCAATCATTCTAATAATTAATCATTTATTACTCTACGAATAGAAACTATACTTATCCATTGTCTTGTCACGTGATTATCTTTCTTTTTAGCTCGTAATTCAAGGAATAGTTGAAATGCAATAATCTAAAAATTATAGTTATTTTGGTAGCAAAGCAATGTATACACAAAATTTAAATAGTACGTATATCTTATATAAAATTCTCGTGTCACAATCTTAGTTACCATATTCCTCCGATACGGCTAGACCGATGTTAATGAAATTTTATATGCATATTCAGTATGTCTGAGAATCGACTATTATCTATTTTTCATACTCCGAAGTGATAAGGGTGACTCACGCAGTAGAGTAGCGGGGTACAGCTAGTAGTTTACAAATATAGAATGATTTTTCTTAAAAAATTTTATAGTAAAAATGGCCAAGAGCTTGTCAACACGCCGCTTGGAAGTTGCTGTAGGACTTATCACGGCTCAATAATTAATAATAATAATAATAAATTGATTAAAACCATACAAAAAATATAAAGTTTCCATGTAACACTTTAAAATTTCAGTAGACTTAATTTGGGGTATATTTTGGAGATTATTTTATTCCATTTAAGGAATTTTATTAATACGAATATTATACTCACCATAAGGTCGGGTTAGTTACAAATACAAGATGAGTCAACACTTAGTGCAAATTAAACTAATTCTTATTAATATTTATGTTAAATTTTAATTTGTATTAATATAATTTGGAATTCAACATAAACTATAATTAAATAACATTTAAAAAATAAATTAAATCATTAAAAATTACATTAATACATTTAAGAACAGATTAGTTGTAACTTACATTACATTTAGACATTAGATAAAATAAAAATCAATAATTACGCGTGTTACCAAACTTAATTAAAATTCTATCAGACATGTTCCATAAAGTGTTTAGTTATTAAGTTACTTAGTTCATTAAATAATTTAAAAATCATTCACCTGTTCTAAATTTTAGTATGAATTATTTGGATACGTAATTGGCGACGCCACCATGGCGTCTCGGTGAAGTAGGACTCTAAGAGTTCTAGAAAGTCTTTCTACCAGTTGAGGTAATAGCTAAGGTAAGCCGGATTAACTTTTAAAAAAAAATAACACGGAAAAATTTGTTCATTTCATAACTAGATACTACTGTAGACAAGACATTATTTTAATAATATAAATTACATACAATAATATTAATTTATTTCCCAAAAAAATAATATTATATTACAAAACACATTTTAGCATCATACATAACACAATATTGGTGGGAGCCTGATGCATCAGCGGCCTTCAGCGGCATCTCCATCAAAATAACTTATAAATAAAATTTTGACTATCTTATTAAAAATAGTTTTATACATTTAAAATATGTAAAAAAAAAGAAAAATGTTGAAACAGATGATACCATAATGATAGAAATTATTTTGAAGGTAGTTTTCTATTTATTAAAAAAATTGGCTGTCTGTAAACTCGGTTTACAGACGATAATATTATGTGATAGCGCCGAAAACTTGGCCTGATCGTGCCTCTATAGTTTGTTCCGCGCTCTCGCTTGCACGCTCGGCTTAAGCGGAACGTGACAATGAGAACAAATCTATAACATACGCGAAGCGAAAACTTAAGATAGCATTTTACGAAAATCGCGTTTTACACTCCTCCGTGTATAAAAATTGGCAGAATTATACGTTAATAGCTGTGCCCGCGTCTTTATGCGTGTAAAATTAGGTAAAAAAAATAGATTCAATTTTAACGTGACGATATATAGCCTATAGCTTTCCTCGATAAATGGGCTATCTAAAACTGAAATAATTTTTTAAATCGGACCAGTAGTTTCTGAGATTAGCGCTTTTAAGCAAACAAACGATCAAACTCTTCAGTTTTATATATTATTAGCTCAGCCCGCGACTTTGTCCGCATAAAATTAGGTAATAAAATAGATTCAATTTTAGTCTGATTGTTGCGGACAGATGATACATGAAGAGCGACATAGCGACGTGTTTAATTGGGGACGTCGATAACCCAAATAAGTGAGGCTGGCACAAGTGTACATAGTGAGCGAGATAGCTAACTCCTGCTGGAGTTAGACGAAGATAGTGCTATCTATTAGTCTATACTGTCCCACAGCTGGGCAAAGGCCACCCCCTTTTCCAACCACACCTTCCTTTCCTGACCCATTTGAATCCATTTCTTTCCCGCAAAGGCGTCCAAGTCGTTTCGTCGCCTCTTCCTCAGCCTACCTGGTCGTCGGCGGCCACTACATTTAAATTACGTAACTTTTATCCATACTGTTAAATATATGATTCAAATTCATAAATATCTCCTAATAAAAGATCTAATTCCCTTGTGAATAATTTGGTTGACACATTATTGCTTAACATCGTCCAATTATCTAAATGAATATTCATAAAAAAAGATAAGATGCGTATTGATGTAATATGAGGGATTGTAATTAATTTTATCTTAGCGGTTTTTACGAGAGTAAAAATGTTCAAAAGCGTGTCTTGACACGCTTATATATAAAGGGTTCCGTATCTGATACTCTATAAACGTATTTGTTAAATAAATTCAAAAGTTGTTGTCCGATTTCGTTCAGAATAATTTTCCTAATGAGTTTTTAACCGCGTATAAGCTGGTTTTATAACCGTTTTTAGTGAGCTCATTGGTTAGGTCAAATTACTTGTTCGTTTTTAACAGTGTAACTATTGTCCTGTCCTATTACAATGTAATTATTACATTGTAATAGGATTTTTGAATGAGTCTCCCTTTTGTAAAGAGTAAGCCTGTTATAAAAGTGTTCAGTTAAACTTGTAGTGTTTAATGGTCGTTATTTAGTATGAATATTTTAACGCATACACGCTCTATATATGAAGCAATTTCATTCGTCCTAAGTGTCATGAATTTTCGTATAGTAAAGTTCTCTCAAATAATAACAATATCGGACTCGAAAGTCACTTTCCCTATGATCACGGCAGATGTAACTTTGACGAAAATTATTACTTACGTCAGTGCTAACCAGTACTGGCGTTGTTTAGTCGTGGCTTTAACAAGGATTCCAGATTCATTATATATTCAAATGGCTAGTGGAACTTGGTATTATTCTCTTATGCATAACATATCATATTAATCATGATTCTGGGTGTATTTTACTTATTACTTACGGTATACAAGACAGGCTACAACTATGGAATACATATTAGATTATTAAAAAATACATTTAATTCAGAGTTAAAGTCCAACTATGTGTTGAGCATGTCCAACATATTGAGCAAAAACAAATTTGTAAGCTCTAAGAAACATATAAATTTGAGGTGTTATATAGTTGATTCTATGCGTTTTATATAAAAGGAGCTTTCGAAACCATTCATGTGACATTACATATTTTTCAACTTTGTGCATATTTTTTTCAATAATTAGCTGTTCCCGCGATTTCGTCCGCGTAAAATTGGGTGAAAAAAAATAGATTCAATTTTAGCGTGACGATACCCTATACTATTCCTATAGCCTTCCTCGATAAATGGGCAAACCTATTTTTTTTAAGTCGGACCATAAGTTCCTGAGATTCAAACAAATAAACAAACTTTTTACCTTTATAAATTAGTATAGATCAAAAGAAAACAGCAGTTTCAATTATATTTTTCTCTGTTTTTACCCCAGGTAGAAGAAGAGTAAAACAGGAGATTGTTTTTATATTGCGAGAGGCAATTCGTCAGGTCATTTCACCATACTTTAAGTGCCTAACGATGCCTAGGAACAACTACCAGAAGGCTCGAAAATGTACTGCCTGCATTTGAAAAGCAAATAGAATTTTTTCTTGAAATATGATTTCTAACTGGCATCGATGATAAATATGACAAATTGTAAAGGTATATATATCCTAAGCGTTTTGAACAATTTCATTGTATTTTCAATTTGTTTGTCTTCTATTTCATTATGAGGTATGTAAGTTTAGTTATTCAATTTTTATTTTTTGACCCTCCGAATATGGTAGTCCTGTTTGTAATTATCATTAAAAACTATAATTTTTAATGCGAAATTACTTACACTTTTATTTTTGATTTTTTTTCTTGGACGTCTAAGTTAGGCTAGCAGAAAATGCTTTTAGCATTAAGCTCACCTTTTGTGCGACATTTTTATTTTTAGTTGTGCAATAAAGATAATAAAAAGTAGTCTGCCTATGTTATTCGTTGTAACATCAGCTGCCAGTAAAAGTCCAGATGACAGCGAATCTGCCGTTTCGGAGATAACCCGGAACAGACTGACAAAATTGTTTTAACTAATCTTTTTGCTATAGGTATCGTACATATAGTTATAGGCAATTAGTAAAAAATAATATAGACGTTAATTTATATTAATAGATTAAAATTTAAAAAGATGTTTTTTTTTTCAAATAGACTTTCACAAGCACTTTTTAAAATAGATTAAACTCCACTTCATTCTGCTTCACTTTTTAGAATTAAGAATAATTCAGTAGAAGTGGCCGTTAGCCCTCCGAAAGTTTTGAACCATAATGTCGTCTCATTTTATTAGGTTTTTGTCAGATCGCGGCACTAGTCGGTCGTTAAATTCAATCCGGCGTTTGATTTTGTAAAGTTCTACTATGTATGCTAATATATAAAGCTAAAGAGTTTGTTTGTTTGTTTGCTTGAACGCAGTAATCTCAGGAACTACTGGTCCGATAATGTTACTAAAAAAATTCACAGTGACCTATTTCCTAAAATTAATGGATTTTTATAAACTGCGTTTTTAGAGGATAAAATGTTTTCAGTAAGTAAAAGACCGAATCACCTATACACTATGTTATATAAGACGAGGAAATAAACTTTAATTGATGTTTCCATTTTGATAGAATTTAAGATAACTCTGTAGTCAGTAGCAGTTATCCAAACTTATAAAATCCGAACTAACTATCCCGTTAGAGTTAGTATGTACTATAAACGTAATTGTATTAATGTTGACAAGAACTTTCGTATCTTCAAAAAAAAAACATACTTATCCTCAAAGGCCGGCAACGCAAGTGCGAGCTTTCTGGTTGTACAATCCATTGACGTAAGTAGTAGGCATGTGATACAATATCAAAAAATAATAATAATAAACTTGCCCAAAACCTTCCTTCACCCGTCTGGAACTGTTCATATATCTGCCTCTTTTTGTAAAGAATATACGGGCTCAAATTAGCATTACAATAAAAGCTGGCGGATATTTTAATATTCCTCACTACGTTTTAACCTATTATAAATTTGTTTTTGAAGTCAAACCTTCTCTAGGCACGTTGGGCATTTTTTGAGATGGGAAAAAGCTATTGAATTCGCATTATTGTCGCCGAAAGCTTCCCATAAGCTATGTGCATACTGTGTATATATTATATGTGTAGTTTTTGGATGAACAAGCAGCGTGAAACTCGCGTCATGACCACCGAACGCCTAACTGTGACTAGACTTTGAATTTTACGTCACCTTTACCGACACCTCTGACGATTCGTTATCACTTCTGCGGGACCTCCAGAGTGTTAATTTTTTTAAATTATTAATCATTTGAGTTGATCTGATCATCTAGTTAGTCTAACTCAGCTTTACTTATATTATAAAAACATAAACTTTGTGAGTTTGAGAGGTGTTAGGTAAATCCAGAGAGGATTTAAAGAACCGATTTTGAAAATTCTTCCGCTGTTAGAAAGATTTGTTTTTCCCAAGTGATATAGGATACACCTACTCAGATTTTACACATAAATACAATTTTGAATATAAATTGAAGAAACCTTCAGAGAAAGATCTTTTCACATGCGTAATGGTTACGTTATAGAATATTTATTTTTTTCGACAATTTTTTATAAGAAAGAAAATCATTTATTGTTTATTGCATACTTAGAGTTTTGTTTTGGCTAAAACCGTTTGAAACAAAAATTGGCTCATACATTTGGTTATTACCACTAGAAATTCATAGATACTTTTTCTAGAAACACATATCTGTTTAGACTATTGCGCTAAGCAACTAGAAACCCCAGAGGAGAAATTTAAACATAGGGATCTACCTATAATTTGAATTATACGTAGTCGCACTAGAAATTCTCATAATCTCATCAGAAATTGATAAACGAGTATCTAAGTTTTTGATCAAAGATTTTTTATTAAGCTTTTCGACAAGTCGGATTTAGACGAAGTACTTAGGAATTCACCGCTTCGTAGCGAGCTCATGAGGAAGGACCCCGGACGGGTTCGAAACTAGTATATTTTTAATTAAAAAAAATGGAAACCAAAATTATCAAACAAATACATATATTAAAACATCTCAGCAAGGCAAGGCCCCCACAGCCTCAAATCACACCTCAAAATCCTCTACAATCTAAGCGGACCCTGGTACTTAACCGGGACAACGCTAGGAAGTAGAATAATAGAAAAAAACCATGGAACGTAGCTGTTTCGCAAACATTATATAATGAAATGATAATTATCCTTATATTTTTATAAGAGCAAACAATAACAGACGCATTGGTTGTTTCCTTGTATGAGCACTTGAATGAGCATTAAATAATTCCAGTCATGACTTGGGAAATCCAGTGGTAATTACGATAAATTGACTGATCAATTTTGTTATAATAATAATGTAAGCTTGCTGTAACGGACACGTTGGTGCCTTTTTCGGTTTATATTGATGAGAAACATTAAACACCAACTTGACTTAAACTTCTCGCAGACTGTATATTTACAAGCACAATATTTACACCACAACGTCATGGGAACTTCTCATTTTTAAAAGATTACTGAATCAGTAAATTCATTGCACATGCACGGTAAATCATGGTAATGAACGATTAAAGCAGTAGCTGCAATATATTATTTGCGTTAATACATATGTATTTAAGTCTTCACTTACGCTCATAAAGTCATAAAGGAGCCAGACGTAGCTCAAAGTGTTTGTACCTTTTTGTCCTTGAAGTCCACAAAGTATTACAAAACTTTGTACAGTATGCCGTTGCCAGACATAGCTTTATTTGAATGATCATTTCAATGATCATGTAGTGTGGGCCGGGGACTTGTTATCTGTACAAAGTTTTGTAGAACTTTGTTGACTTCAAAACAAAAATGTACAAACACTTTGAGCTATGTCTGGCCCCGGTTTACATAAAATCTCCGGCCACACTACATGAAGCTATGCCTGGCTCCGGCTTTATATCTAGGGTAACCGTGTATGAATTTATAATCTGTGCCTTAGGACAAAACTTTTTTAATTTTTACACTTCACTCTTCAAGTTTCAACTGAACAACTGTGAACTGAGCATAGCAAGGCTTACTCGATGACTCGATTCTTAAATGTTTAGCGCTTATTAGGGACATATTATTTGTTTATCTTAATATTAGAGTTAAGAGTATAAAGTTATTTTTTTTGGCGCTTAATTAGTACAAATAAATCTTACCAATGGCGGATGAAGAATATGACGGTGAAGATGGAGGAGGAGATTACGATGACATTGTTGAAGAGGACAATAATATTGAAGAAGTTGAAGAACAAGAGGAAGAACCAGGTTATAACGTTCAGTGTTTGCCGCCGGGTCAAGCGGGTGGCGGTGTGGAAAAGTCTAAACGTATTACTACACGATATATGACTAAATATGAAAGAGCTAGGGTTCTGGGTAAATATTAGTATTCATTTGCTCACAGAATACGCTTATATATTAATTTATATCATGTATTTTACCCCTTATGTATGAGGGGTATGTCTTATAGTATGGGATAGTCAAATACAGCCATGTCAAATCAGAATATAACCTTATTTTTTATGTTAATTAATACTTTTATCAAAATGGAACATAATGACATGTTTTTTTTTGTTATATTAGCCAATGAATAGATAATTATTATAAAAAAATAACCTCTTAGGATTAAAATTTATTTATTATATTTTCAGGAACAAGGGCTTTACAAATTGCAATGTGTGCTCCAGTCATGGTGGAGTTGGAGGGAGAAACTGATCCATTACAAATAGCCATGAAAGAGTTAAAACAGAGAAAGATTCCCATTATCATTAGGCGATATCTCCCGGATCATTCATATGAAGATTGGAGCATAGATGAATTAATTATAATAGATCATTAAGGCAATTACAGTAACTTTAAGTAAGGGTAATTCCATTGGAAGAAAGTTCACTATGTCAAATAATATTGCATAATTTTTTGAGAAAGAAGAATTATGGAAAAATTAAAATGTCACTACAGGCAGGAATAAAAATTATGTCTGTTGTAGACTTTTGTTTGGTAATATCTGATACCATACTACCTTAAACTGTATACATAAAGGTGAATGCTCACCTATCATGAAAAGTCAAAAAACATGGCACATATAAATATTACATCATATAATATTCTGGCAAGTTTAATCTAACATAGATGAATTCACAGAAAACAGCTAGTAATAGTATATACAGTAATAAAGCTCAATTTAACCACAAGCTCAGTGACAACGGTCGCAAAAGACCTGAAAGAGGCACTTAAAACGGATAAAGTGTCAAATAATACTAAATGGAAAACAAGAACAAGAAGGGCCAACCCCAAGTAGCGGGAAAAGGTGCAGAAGAAGAATAAAACTTAATCTCTTCCTTAATTTTACTTTTTCCCTGATAAGGCTTATATATTTTATACATTTCGACTGTATTCTTATTATATTTTTGTAAATATTAATATAAAAGATACATTTCCTTATAGATTTTAATTTTGTATCATTAAATGTATGGTAAATAATAATTTTATTATGTCTTTCATAAATTTAAAAAAAAATCTTTTTTATTCTTTTGTCTTTATGTAGTGTTAAGTTATAAATTACTGATTGTTGTGGAAGGTGCAAGTGGTATGGTTATTTAATCCAGGCTGGCAGCCGGCCCCTCTTTGCCATTTCAATCATGAAGCTGTTAGCTCTTGTTAGGGGGGTTACATGTGAAAGGATGGTTAGTATATCACAAAACTGTGGCTTCAAAAGCTTTGTGATGATACATATCATAATTAAAAGCATACAAAAAAATTTAAGTTGCTGTTTTCTTTTAATTTCTAGTAATAAATGCATATAATTTTAAAATATCTGATGCCACAACAAGGAATTTCAATAATTTTTGTAACCCGAGAGGCCAGGTTTAGAAAATGGGACAAAGACTGGGGGTGTTAAGAATCGTAAAACTCCGGTGGCGTAATTTACGGGTGACCCCACATCCCTGTTTCATATACTCTAAAGCAGGAATCGGCAACACGTGTCCTCGGGGTCATTTTGCAGTTTTGTCGCGATAAATAAAACTTTGGCATTTTTAATATAATTCTTGCCTAGATAACTTGACACCTATTTCCAAATATGCAAGTGCGACTCGCCTTGTCTGCTAAGAGGGTGCTGCGTTTCGTTCGTTATGTGAGAGTTCCCGGTCGCCTAAACCCCTATATAAAGTTCGGCAACGCATCTGCGAGACTTCTGGTGGTGCAGATATCCATGGTCCATGCACTTACCATCTGCAATGGGGAAAACCTTTGTAACAAAAAAAAAAGCGGCTATTTGTTACTCTAAATGGAATTAAAAATTAAAACTACCCTTAGGATCACAGATACGACGGTGCCGTAATCGTTGAATGGACCAACGCCAAACGATGACGAATGTCAGGGTACGGCTGCATGAGATATGATGTACTTTTAAGAATGGCAGCTTGAGATGTTCGAGCGAGTGCTCGGTCGACGTGCCAACGGATATTGTAATCTGATGGTCGCTATCTATCTCTGTGTCTTTAACGTTGTACAAATTTTCATAGTTTCTAAAGCCTTCTCTTTAATAGGTCTTTTAAAGCACTCTTTGAAACCCATAAGGATCCTATTATTATCGAACCAAAAATAAAATAACGATAATCTTAATTTATAAATGTCTTATATGATGTTTTCAATAAATATTTACTTACTAAACAAAATGTGATATAGAATCTTATTCTAATGTTTAAGGTTATTTTGGTATAATATCTTGAGGATAGCCTTTGCCGGCCCGAGCTAAATCTTAGGATGGAGCGACATTCTGTTTATATGACATTTTTTCATACACAAGATATTTAATATAATCTTATATTCAGAGTCGTCCCTACCTGAGGCGCCTATGAAGCATCCCCTAAGGGATGAAAGGAGTTAAGCCCTTTGTCAGAACGAATGGTGTTAAAATCGCGTGTTTTTATATCATTCTTTAACCAAATTTTATTTCGGCTTTGCTATCTACTCTTATTGAAAGTATAAGCTTCAAGTTAAGCATGAAATTGATCTTAGGTGATGGTCGAGAAGACAGATTTAAAAATATTTGACGGTTCAAATGAGCTTGTAAATGTCTATTCAAAAGAAGCCGCATTTGAAAAGTATGAACTAATTTTTGAACATCTCAGAAATTTTGTAAATCTTATAATCTTTCTGCTATTGATGTAAGGTTGTTATTTAATATTCAATTAAACAAATGCTAAGCAGGAAGCCTGTCGATATCAGCAGTCAGTGGCGCAAGATAGATCTCTAGGATAATCGTTGGAAGAGGTCGACCTCCAAGAGTGGACGACATCGAACTGAAGGAGGGAACTAAATAAATAAGCAAGAAGGGGGTAGTCTGAGGGTATGTTTATGTCGAGGTGGCCGGTTGGTGGTAAGGCGCTGCGCTTGGCACTCCACCTCGCCGCTGAATCAAACTCCAATCCGAAAGCTCCCGACCCGGGTCGCCCAACTGGTCGTCGACCAATCGGTCGTCCCAGATATGCTCTCTTGACGCCGCGATCGTCACCCATCCTCTTGATGTGGCCGAGCCAGCGCAGACGGTGAGCTATGGTTTCACCGATGATGTTGGGCTCGGCAAGGAGATCTTGCATTTCTAAGTTCTTAAGTCTTCGCAAGCTTCCGTCTTCTTTCTTTGCCGAACCCAAGATCTTGCGAAGAATCCTTATAATAAAAATTTAATACAGCGATGTCATATTAACAATGTAGACACATTCAGCGTGAGGTTTGATTTGAGTATTATGTAATATTTGATAGTTTAAGAATTAAAGTAATTCGACAAATGAATTACTATAGTAATGTATATTACAGTTCATATAGGGTGTAAAAGAAATCGTAACACAAACTTTGTAATAAGGTACATTTACATTTAATCCTAATTATTTAGTCCTAAATAAAATCACAAGAATCATTCATCTCGGAAATAAGTGGTTACAGATATTGCCATCCTCATCCCCGGAACGTACCTACAGTTACGGTACTGCGAAAAATTAAACATGCGAGTGCCCTCAGATATCCTTAACCGGACCCTTTCGAAAAATCCGTCCTTAGCAGATGTCTAACTACAAACTAGCTACCTGCCAAATTTCATCTTTATACGGCTTGCGGTTTTTGCTATTTAGCGCTAGGTGACCTTCCCCTTTTATATATTAAGGTGCTTAGCAAATAAGCCAGGAAACATTTTTTATAAACAACGGCCAAAAAGGCAGGCGGCGCCCTTGAATAACTGCATTAAAAGAAGGCTCGCATATACGATGCCGGCATTTGAGGAATGGCTATGCGCTTTTCTTGAAGGTTCCTAAGTCGTGTGGTATATTTTATTAATCATTCAAGTGTTTTCCCAAACAAATGACTTGAATTAAAACACTTCAAACCTCACAATTGAAGAAACTTCCTTCCAGAGAGGTTCCCTCTTTTCTTGAGAGTTCCTAAAACGTATTAACGGAAAAAGACTAATAAGGTGTCTATTTCTTTAAACACAGTCAATCACTTAAAATCCGTTAGGACACTACCAAGTATGACGAACTTCAATTTAATAACCCTTTTTTATATATAACAAGGGGCAAACGAGCATCCGGCACTTACCTAAGCGACTACCTACGCCCATGGACAACTGCAACAAAAAGGGATTGCAGATGCGTTGCCGGCTTTTGAGAAATGAGTGTGCTCTTTTTTTGAAGGCCTCTAAGTCGTATCTGTTAGTAAATACGGAAGCTGGCAACTGATTCCACAAAGGAATTGTACGAGGTAAAAAGTTTCTAGGGAATCGCACGGTTGTGGACTTTAGGACATCGCGGTGATGAATGCAGCTGCCGGTATTAAAAAATAAAAAAAAATGCTGCCGGTATTAGTTAGAACAATTCTTCCGAACATTCCCCATGATACATACTCAACTCAATTTTAGCAAGGTTACATTAATTAATAATTACCTCGTTTATTGCATAAGATTCATTAGCAATTAAACAAATAGTTGAGCTGCGCTTTATCGTGTGTGTTTTCGTAATCCTTCTTGAGACGTAATAAAGGGAAATCTCAAATCCTTTTAAGTACTTTCATACAAAAGTACCGATCCATATTAAATTCTTATTTATCCTTAGGCGAATTATAAATGAGTATATACGATATTTTGTATTCGCAACTTAGTTTATATAATCTATCTCTAACTATATTTGTATAATAGTAACTGGCTTTAACCTGCGACTTCGCCTGCGTTGTTTTCCTCGACTTTCGACCTCCATTTTACCCCTTTGAAACTTAATTTTTTCAGGAACTACTTTTCCGATTTGAAAAATTCTTCCAGTGTTAGATAGCCCGTTTATAGAGAGAGGCTATATATCGTCACGCTAAAATTGAACTCATTTACGCGGACAAATTCGCGGGCACAGCTAGTCATATATAAAGAGATAAAAATGTCCTGCACACACCTTTATCTTTACTTTTGTAATGTAATAAAATCGTGTTTGAATATTTCTATATTTATTACACGAAAACCGATAAAGTTAGCTGTTTAGCAGTCAGCTAACACTACAAGGCACTTAACACAACATAAATTTAGCGAAAGTGTATTTCAGTTGGTTTTAGATGTCACCTCGCTTGTCCCGTGGAAAATATGGCACCTACTTGTAGCTTAATTGGTGACCGTTGATAAAGAGTAAATAATTTTGTATACATTTCTATTGAGGGCCAACTTTCAATTGCAACTTTGTCCGCTTTGGAATCAATGATTTTTCCAATTTCGAAGACTATTATTTTTGGAAGTTTTCGAAAAATTTGAAAATTTCGAAGACTATTACTTAATTTATATATACAGACAAGCTTTTAATCGCGAATTTGTCTGCATGAGGTTTGGTGTCAGCATTCTTTTACAATATTGCACCGACTTTTCCAGTCATAGGATCACTTTGCTGTCCGTCCGTCTGTCTGTCTGTATGACAAGACACATTTTCTCAGAAACGCGTTGAGCTATTATGTTGAAGTTAATACTAAATACTGAGGATTGCGTTTCCTTGGAGCTAAGGGACAAACGAGCAAGCGGTTCAAATAAGTAACTACCGACGCACTTAGACATTTGCACTACCAGGAGACTAGCATATGCATTGCGGGCCTTTAATGACGAGATTATGTGCCACGGGTAGTCTCACTAACCGAACGAAACGTGAAAACAATACCATCATTTGAAGTGACAGCATTGATGCCACTTCACGCCGATCTTATGTGACAAAGAGGTAACTGGTACACGGACGCGCAGGCCTAATTCGGCTGCAGACCAAAAGGAATGACCAAATAAATAAAATAAAAGATAACTTGGCTGTAAAATGAGTAATTTATTTATAATTCACAATTAGACAATATGTACCAAACACATTTTTCCAGATGTTTCAAAACAAAATATAATTCGTAGGTAGTTTTAGAATAATGGATATCTTGTGACCACTTGTATAATATGCTTTTATATTTTTTTTAAACTATTTTTTCACTTGACATAGGCACACAATCTTAGGATGTAAATTTTCAAACACTAAACATCTTGCTATGTACCAAACATTAAATTATTTAATTAGATTTTATATATGTTTTCGATTAACGATGATAACATTTATGTGCAATGTGATAGGCGATGAAATCAAGTGAATTAGCAAAAACTGAGCTTTGTGTTGGTGCGCGTAATTTTTTTTTTTTTTTCATTATATATATTTTTGACAGATAACACATTTAGATATGCTGAATTACTAATTTAAATCACAAATTTATATAGCAGTTTAAAAACGAACACTGGCACTCTGGGAATCCCAACAGAAGTGAAAACGAATCGTCAGAGGTGTCGGTAACGGTGACGTCAAAGTCAAGCGCCCGGTGATGATGACGTTCTTGAGTTCATTGTTATATATATGTATATACATATGGCTTCCTCTTCTTCTTGGCAGGTTGCCTTCTCCGCACTTAGTTGCTATAGGGCGATCATTGTGTGTGAAGGGGGAGGAGGGGGGGGGGGGGAAAGAAAGCGTTTACTCCATCAAGAGATCGGGAGAGCGTCGTGTCGGGAAAGCCCGGGCACTGCTATGGTTCCTTCCTCTGCAACGCAATGGACCCGGCACCCGCACGGTGAATCCATGGAATGCTAAGGAATTCGTCTCATTTTATCTTTCATCACTTTAGTATGTTTACCGTTTATACTTTATTTCTATATATGTATTATATTGTTTATATTAACTTTATAAGTATGCTTTTATTGTCCTTCTTTTTTTCCCCTTTGGTACATGCACCACTTTATATTTAGTACTACTTATCCTACACTCCAGGAAAGCTGGTAGAGATAAGTTTTTATTTTGTATACTTTCTTTCTATACTGTGTATTTTTCTATATTTAGTTTTAGGTACATTAATAAAAATAAATAAATAAATACATCGTTGCATGCAAAAAGGTTTTGCTTACTTACAATCTATGTCAGCAAATTGAGTTTGATACATATGTTAACATCGGGTAGGTCTAAGGTATTCGTATATTTTCTCAACAGACACTAGACAGTATCAACTGGGCCGGATCAACCCTTCAGCTAAAAGTCTGTTACCTATAACACAGGCATTAAGTTGTCTACCTTAGGAACAGACGTCCGTGTGTCCTATATATATATGTATGTGTATATATATTTATTATTGTGTGTCATAAACTAATATAATTATTAAGGAGAGTATTTATTCTCTACTTTGGATGGATGTTTATTAGTACAGGTCTTCAAAATTTGCCTTCAGCTTGAACTTTTGTGTATGGAACAATAATAAAACACCTTTATTTACCCGCAAAGCCTCGGTTAACCGCGACCAAAAACTCTCATCAGAGTAAAATAATTTCTACGTTGTATTTCTTTATTAATTATAAGCCATTATTTCTTTTCGTTATGAACATTTAAAAAAATCTCTTATAAATATATAATAAGTCGAATTAAATGAACAATTTTTGGCTTTGAACCCTTTACAAATATCATATACTAGCTGTTTCCCGTGATTTGCTCGCGTAAAATTCCCTAAATCCTTTCTTAACGAATATTTACCACCTTGCCTAAATTCATCTTTGTACGGCTTTTTTTTTTCTGTAAATAACATATATGCATTGAAAAGTGTTTAATATGAATAAAATTGTCAATTCATTGTAAAGTGTGTTTATACATGTATAAACATATGTATGTATAGGTACACATACATATAGATGGAGCTATAGAAGTTTTACTTCAGTCATGTGGACTAACACACACTCGTTTATTTTCTTCAATTTACATCTAGATTTTTAACTTACCTGAAACGTGAACGCTCAAAGCCTGGCAATAAGTAAATTAACTAAGTTGAAATGTATTAAATTTCTTAACATAATTTCAAAAGCTTTTGTTTAATGACTCTTATTATTTCCTTTTCAACACTATGGTCTAAGATGGAGTTACGTTCTGCCGTATGTATAGTCAAGCAAGAAAGTGCTTTACCATTTTGGGTGACAGTTCTTAATTAAAGAAAATTTTGCTAAGGGTTAGTGTTAGAAATTAACGTAATGCATAACAAGCAAAAATGAGCCTTTTAACTAATTGACGTGCAAACGACATTCATATGACACACGGACGTCTGTTCCTAAGGTAGACATGGCTGTGTTATAGGTAACAGCCGCCTGTTATACACAATTTTTTTTTTTTTGAAATATATAATTATATACATATGGATAATACACCCAGACTCGAGGAATCGAATCCACGACCCCTGGACAGTCTGTGATCCCTTGACATTGTAAAGAAATCAACAGTCTGTTTGTCTATCTGTCCGTCTGGCCGTCTAGATCCTTTCTCTCAAAAAATTATACAGGTAAAAAGTTGAAATTAACACCAAAAACTGAGGTCTGTGATCCATTGAAGACAAAAAAAATCAACCCTCTAAGTACACTCAATAAAAAGGTATACTTAGAATCATACAATTTGGCAAGAGGCAATGTCTTAAAGTGCAATTATATGGGGGAAAACTCTAAAATCTTTAAAATTTTAGATACATGACAAAATAAAAATTCCGGAGACTTTGTCAAATTCAAAGAAATCTTATGAAAAGTATAAATCTTAAACAACTTTTTAAAGTATTACGTGATGGTACGGAACCTTAAATGCGCGAGTCTGACACGCACTTGCCCGTTTTATTTCATTACATCACAGTAACAATAAAAAAATATTTGCTTTTCCCTTTTCTTTAGTACTACTGACCAAATAGTATGACGACCGTGCAAGTGACGTATACGTCCGAGTCACAATATGGCCCGAGTTAAAGAAAAATTAGTTTAATATCATTAATTCGGACATATTTGCAGGATGCGTTTAATTAAACCTTTATAGCTCAACGATAGATTGACTGACCTACTAAGGAGACAATAGGCATATCTCAAAGTATACGTAACATCCTTTTATAATATCACGTACCTAGTTACGTCCTATCTCTATTGAGTTGAGTCACATTAGCAGATCGCGTTTAATTTCGGTCCATCGTTCCAGCGAAACAAAACAATAACACGTAGCGTACGAACCGATGCGAGTATAATTGGTAGCGATATCATATCGTCGAGTACATTAATCTAAGTGCACTGGGCAGTCAGTGACCAATTTAGCCATGGGAACAATCGGATCGCCCGCCGCGTGCCAAGCTCCGTTGTTTACGTTTATGACAAATCGTGGCGCGCCTTTTGTACAATAATATGAACGAGCGATTGATCAAGCTCAAGGCTCGATCGGCCATTTGCTGAAAGTGATTTATGTAGACGTTGATACGGTGTCTACACGGCTTTTGTAGGGCTCATGATATTATGTATATTCCTCCATTCATCAACGTCATTTGCTATAGCTTCATTAAAAAAAAATTATATATTCTAGTATATGTTGGGCTTGATTTATTTTATTCTATAACTATACTCTAAACTTTAGAGTTGACTTTAAACTCTGAAAGGGGTACACTTTCAACACAATTTGTGGGCGCCTTTTTTGCGATAGCAATAGCATGAACTATGAATTATAATTTAAGAATGTAACAATATTAGAAATCTAAAACTCAAGGTGCAAATATGTTTAAAATCTAGTCCACTAGACTAGATCCACCCTGGATAGAAAATCGTGAGGGGGCTTGAAACAACTTTTGTAAAGTATCGGACATAAATTTTACGCGTAATTCGAGAAACGAGACTGTAAACTTAATTTAAGATACTAGTATTCTTTTAAAATATATTGCAAACAATAAATTCACAGTTAGTAAGATCTTGGTCAAGGGCTCATGCACATTAATAAAGTTTGAGGACAATCACATATAGCCGGATTTAGTTATCAATTTGGATAAGGGACAGATAATACCGTTCGCCGCTTTCCAAATTCCTTTCTATATACGACGACACACAACCTGTATTTTACGTATGTGCAAACATAATCGTAAATATTGCAAGAAATTTACCTGCCCCTTACAAGGTCTACTTTAAAACTAGTGTGCAGTAATTTCCTATCAATATTGTCATCATGGGCCATTTCATCTGGGTACATGATTCATTATACATATGACGTTCATAAGTACTGTAAAGTCCATATGTATCAAACATTTTTGACTATGAATTTGATTTAAGCAGTGTGTGTTTTAGCGACACTTCCACTTGTTGATGTGCAACCCAATGGTGGATTGACAATAACGGCTACAACCAGAGCAGAATAATATACTTGCAGAGAACTAGATGGGTGGTTATGACTGTTCTGCCGTTTGGCCCTTTTGACTGAAAGCCTTGCCTTTTTCCTATACGACTTAGGGATCTACAATAAAAGGTTGTTAAATTTCTAAAAGGTCAACAACATCTGAAGACCCTTTGATAATGCAGGTGTTTACGGGGAATAAAAGTCAATTTTTATAGACAGAGCCGGCCTTATTATTTTATAAGTAGAGCGAACGGAGCCGCCTCAAGCGCCGAGTCCCAGGGGGCGCCTGAGCTAGGGGCGACTTTAAATATGCGATTATTTTAAATATATTCTATATTAAAAATATAAATAGGACCAGTAATTGGGCACCGTAACAGAATCTCACTCCATCCCAAATTTTACCTCGGGCCGGCACTGGCTGTAGGATGTACAGTCAGCCATCTTACCTTTGAGAAATCATATTAAAAAAACTACCATATCTCTGTAACTTTGTAATTCGATTCATTGCGGATTTTATCAACCTGCCGAGTGTATTCCTCGGATGAGTAGATCCAGCTCAATGTTTTTTATTATTGCTAACAATCACGAGGTCAAGGAAACTAAAAAAAAATATTCAGAATGATCACACAAAATGTAACCAAAACAATTGATATAGATGTACCGGAACCGTTCGTCGCTTGCCAAACTGATATGTTTGCGTCCACAATAAAACGTTCACGCCTTGTGTTTGCGTACGACATTAAAACCGTCAGCAATTGATCAAGCTCAAAGTACGATCGGCAAATTGTTGAAAAGCTATTAACCTTTATTGCGTCGTATAAGGGACCTTTACTAGAGCGATGGCTAGCAATTCCATTCATGATGACCTATAAATAGCATCGATATGTCTGCAAGTAGTTTTGAAACAATTTCCCACTTTTACAGTTCCTATAAATAACATCGATATGTTTGCAAGTTGTTTTGAAACAATTTCCTACTTTTACAGTTCCTGACAACAGTCAGTTTCTGAGGTTACTAGTTAAGCGAATCTATTAAAAAATTACCGTCATTCTTCTAGAGAGGTAATCTTCAGAATAGGTACAGATGTTTCAGTCTAAAATTGCACGCCTCTCCACAAATTAATTGCAAAGCTTGCTTGTGTGTGTACAACAGTGCAGTCTGTTTTTATTTTAAACTGAAACTCAACCACACACTGTAAACCAACCAATGATATTAGACTACGCACTCTATCTCATTTAAGCAATAACGATATATGTATCTTCGCTTAGCCATTTAACCTAAAGCCAGAAAGAACATGGTCGGACACAATTATCAATAACTACCCGTTTCTCGCAACTTCGTCCGCGTTTGTCCGGATTAAAGCTTAAGCTTGCTAGGGGCCTTAACTTCATTAATCTAGCCCTAACGAAAAACTCGTTCTCGGCGGATGTCTACTAACTATAATATTTATTTTTAATCTCAACGGTAGAAAAGATGAACAGACATCCGTAAAGATCCATTTTAGTCCCTGAACCCCTCTGAGCTATCGTCACACCCTATCGAGGCTTAATTGGAGTGGAAAAGATAACATTAGACACGCCTTCACTATTTCTAGAAATTAAAATTAGCTTGATAGGTTACTAATGTTCTTAAAAGGGTTTGTCCAAGTCCATCTAAAAGCAAGAAATTCTCACGAACCAAGGAAGGCATACAATGGAAAAGTAATATTTACACGGTAAACATCATCTTAAATTATCCTAACACGATCCAATTCTTGGTAGTGATAATCGGAGTCGTGAAAAATATTTGCCGAGAAGTAGCCTTGTCGCATTGTATAGGAATTTTATATATAGGTATTACGTATATTGATCATTATGCAGTTTGAGTAAGTGAATATTTGAGCGGAAAAGACGACTGTTCGCTTGTCACTCGATAAAGCTTTTATGCTAGATCGCTAGAAATTCATTTATGGGTATACTTAAATATTTATACGTAGTTTTATTGATATAATCATTCAAAAAATATATTTTTCAATAAAAGATTATTTTTTTTACTGTTTCATCCTTTTAGTATAAAAAAAACTAACTATACCCCGTGACTTCGTCCCTGTGGGCCTCTTTTATAACTTAGGTGTCTTTTGAATAAGGATTGATATCATGTTTATAAAAACATCTTCACAAATAATGCATAGTATTGAACAAATTTGCTTAGCAAAAAAGGTTATAGTCAACCAACTTTAAAAGAAAGAAGGTTATAGACATATGTTGTAGCGGACCTTTATTTAGAAGTTTTAAAGAGGAACAATTATGTCATACATAGGTTTTGCGAAACTTTGAACTACGTAAACGCAGCGCCCGCAGCGAAAGATCTCAAAAGGGAATATCCAGGTTTTGGCACATTATAATAAAGCTCTATTCAAAGGTTTAGTCCTCGTTGTTAGTATTGAATGTAATTTTAATTGCCCGAATGAGATTTTAATTCAGTTTTAATTCTTAAAAATGCACAACGAATTAACATACTCTTGTAGGTGTTGTGAAAAGCAGTAAAGAGGTTTTCCTTTTAAATATGGTATCATCTAATTATATAGTACAATAATAACTGCGATCATCATCTCACCTAGCAATTTGTGAAAAAATCTATAAATAGGTTCCTAAGGTACATACATATAACAAACTAGAGCAGGGTTTTTCAATCTTTTTGGATACGTTAAAAAAATTGACCTTTAAAGGCTGAAAAATTCCGCAGACACCAACATGGAAAAGTATTTTTAAATAAAAACAAAACCGCCACAAAACACGCCAAGGAACTAAAAAGCAAAAAATAAATAGTACTTTCTTACGATTACTTACTAGATACCACCTATTCGTGTGTTGAAGTCGGTACCATCTGCATCGACTTAGCGGGAAAACTGTTTGGCAGTACCCCAATATGGAAGTATATGACGTCATAAATAGCCTGGTGTTGCAGTTATCCATGGGCGTCGGTAGTCACTTAAGAGTACCGCCTGCTCACTTGCCCCTTGTTATATAAAAAAAAATACTGTAATCCACTCTATAACATGATTTATTTCGCTTTATAGGAAAACGCGTTGTAGGCCTATTCTCGTACAACGCGTTTGTACGACTGCCAATACGCATAATATCATATTATATTTTACTCCATATGTAATTATATTTTAATAACTACTTGACATGATTTGCAAATTTGATATTATTAGAATAACTTTGACATTTGAAAATTTACTTGACATCATCAGACTCTAATATCTTAAATTTTTTTTTTATGTAAACACGATAAAATAGCCTAATCTATTAATATTATATATATTATACATTATAGGATAATATTAATGCGGTGTAATAGGGTGGATTACAGTACCTTTTAAAATATTTGACGAGTCAAAAGTCTACTTGAATTAAACATCGTTGAATTTATGGCATCATAAAAGGGGGGGGTTACGCGGAAGCTATTTGGTTTCTAGTTGCGTATTTTTAAAATTTCGGATTATACGCCTTTGACTATGTTGCAAAATTTGTTCGACTGTACATCGAATTGGAGGAAAGGGAAGGCGTATACTAACCCTTTAAATAAGAGGTACGCAGAAACTAGTAGCTTTGAAGATATAAAAATTTGTTTTATACACGTACTTGCCAAATTGAAAAATTTAAACTTATGTGTATTTTACATTAATATACAGAAAAGCTCTATGGATTTAGACAAACAATAATCAAGAAGGTTAAGCCTGGAGCTCCTCTATCCTTCGTTCTCGACCGAACTTTCTCATTTGTTTACATGGACACTCGTTAAGATCGATTTGACGTTTCATTTTGATATTGTTGTAAATATTCACGTATTGTTTGCTTCTATTTGTTTCACTAAAAACGGTTATAAAACCAGCTTATACGCGGTAGAGGTAGGAGCAAGGGGTATACCAGCAAAATCCCTATTATTAGCTGTAAATAGTCCCAATAAAGATATACGAATCAATTTTACCACTATGTAATTAAATTTATTGTAAATCAGAATATTTTAAATATTCGTTGTTCTTTTTTTTGTGAATTTTAAATATGGAATGTTTTTTTCGTTATTTGATCTAGTGTTTAGTTACATAGTTGCTAATATTTTTATATAAAGCCTAATATAATTTTTATTTGTTTATAATTACATCTATATATGGAAAGTGTGTAAAGAAAACTTTTGGTAATTTAACAACGCCGGAATATGAAATATTGCACAATTATAGTTTATACAGAGGATGGTAAACGAATACTAATGTTTTTATAAAATTCGCATCATCATCATCCACAGCCCTTTTCCTCCCACAGCTGGGCAAAGGCCTTTCCCCGCACGTACCACTCCTTACGGCTTCGAGCCAATCTGGATCAGGTTCGACCCTTGACAGATATTATGTCGTCGACCCATCTGGTAAAACAAATAAATTAAAAAAAATCGCATAAAATCATTTCCTAAATCTATACTAATAAACAAGGCAGATAAGTAGATAATTTTTTAAAGTTGTTCTCACAGCTTGATAGTTTAGCGATTCGAAGGATACAAAAAACTTTGACTGGCCCGTTGGCGCAGTGGGTAGTAACTCTGCCTTACGCTCCAGGGGTCGTGGGTTCGATTTCCGCCTCGAGACATGGTTTATTATCTATATGTATGTATTTATATATTTAAAAAAAATATTTGTTTATAACTGGCGGCTGTTACCTATAACACAGGCATTAAGTTGTCTATGTTAGGAACAAACGTCCGTGTGTCATATAGACCTGTATATATAAAAAACCCCAGGGCCGTGGATTGATCTCTGCCTAATAAACAAGATACTCAAGAAAGAACACTGTAATTTTAGTATAGTATAGTATAGAACCTTTTTATCTATAATAATATATCAAGATTTTTTTTTATATTACAAGGGGGCAGACGAGCAGGCAGCAGGCACCGAAGTGCCTACCGGCGCCCATGGACATCTGCTGTTTCCTTTGGTATCCGTGGGATCCAGTTGTCCATGGGCATCGTAGTCACTCAGGTGACCCGTTTGCCCGTTGGAGTTTTGTTATATAAAAAATCATAACGAATAGGAATGATGTTATAAATTTTAAGGCAGTCTTCAGGTTAGCAAATAAACCTGTGAAAGGAAAAGATCGGATTTACAAAATGTTTTTTTTTTAATTGTTATTTTCTCTTTAAATTCATACAATTGTTGTTAACTTGTAAAGTACATATGCACTTGTGTAGTGTTGTCGATTGATAGACCACCAACGATAGTACATTGAATATTGAGTTTCACTATTTCAGTACTATCGATAGTAATGCTGTCTTTCGATACTATTGTACTAACGGAGATAACTATTCCATTGATAGTTTGTACTTACTCTAAGCTCTATCGATATTATAGATCATTTCCGGCGTCAGACATTGGTAGCCAAACTATCAAAAGTTTGGCCAATACTAATCCTCCCGTTATTACCGGTTATTTGGGATCGTGTTGTACATTTCAAGAAAAAGCCGACGAAAAATTTCACCACTGGGGAGTCTAGAATCATGTACTGAACCCATGGGATGCCTATCCGGTACGATGTCGCAGCAGACGTAGTCTTGGTCGATTTATGGTTAGACAAATGGGTCTAGTACGAACGTTATAACCACCGTGACGCCCATCTCATCGCGGACGAACCCGGATTTCGTATAATGGAACTAGTAGAGTTATAAGGAATTAAGAGTAAAAGAAAAGAAAGAATATAATATGATATAATACCCTAAAAACTGACACGAACATTTAGCCTGTGGTGAAAATGAATTAGAATTTTTTTTTTTTTAACTTTTCAGTAATAATGTGAAAAAATAAAACAGACAGTGGTCAAAAAGGTCTAGACGTTTCTGAGTTATAGCGAAAAGCATACCTAATTCATGTTGCACAACGACAGCAGGGCTACTTACTGGATCCACTCGTGTTTTCAACATATCTACGAACCCCTTAGAATAGAAGGTACACCTCGAGGCCATTTGAGTCCATTCACTTAATAAATTCGTAATCGATTTGTATATTCTTAAGAAGGATCAGCTATTAAAGAGTCCTTTTTTAGATAATTTTGATAACTTACAAAAGAAAAACTAGGCCCGACAAAAAGGGAGTGCCTGAAAGCTCTTAGGAGTATTGTTGGCTTTTGAGATTTAAGAATACTTTTTTCTTGGAAGTTTTTGAGGTTAGAAATAAGACATGGCAGATATTTCTATAGGTATGTTGTGTGACGCAGGTTTTTCCTTGCAAATTGCACAATTGTGGCATTTCGAACATCGAGCTTGACCATACACTGCAAATAGCCATTTGAGTTATTCTTCTTCTTGTCATATCGATGGCGCATCAGACAGTTTCATTCCAGAACTCAGCCACGCGAACAGTATCCTCTGTGGCTCGCAGTACAGATGGCAGGGCAGGAAGGACACGATAAAAGATGCTCCATTTTCTGGGGAGCCGCACCACACAAACACCTCCCCTCTTTTTATTTGACTAATCGCTTTTGTTATCCATAATATGATAACTTATGATAAAGTAAAGTTGAAATATTTGATTTTTGAAGTGAATAACATGTAATTCAACATACGTTAAGGATTTTTCATTCATATTCTCCCTCTACCTCTTTTGTAAATATGTATTTTATAAACGACGAAGACAATAATTTAATCATGGCCTTTTTTTCAACGAACTATTCTTTAACATTATGAAAGTCAAAAAACAAAAAGTATGAAGTGTTCAACAAAATATCGAATGAATTAATAATATTCTTATGTATCAAATTAATTCTTTTCTTAGCGTTATACCTTTTAAGTACCAGAGTTCACTTAGATTGCAGAGGATGTGACTTTTTTTTATGTTACAAGGGGGCAGTCGAGCAGGCAGCAGGCGCCGAAGGGCCTACCGACGCCCATGGACATCTGCGCGACCAGAAGGCCAGCCTCTTTTAAATTCGAGATTTATTTAACTAAAAATTTTATTTAATAAACTCTGATACACAAGATACACTAACTAAAAAAAAGTGGTATGTCTTGCTTCACGTATTATTTATTGTACAGATATTTCTCTTTTCCAAATATCCAATAACTTTTAGGTTTTTCGTAAATTAATATTTGTAGCTTAATATTAAACTGGGTTATTTCGTAAATTAATATCTGTAGCTTAATATTAAACTGAGTTATTTCGTAAATTAATATTTGTAGCTTAATATTAAACTCAGTTATTTCGTAAATTAATATTTGTAGCTTAATATTAAACTGAGTTATTTCGTAAATTAATATTTGTAGCTTAATATTAAACTGAGTTATTTCGTAAATTAGTATTTGTAGCTTAATATTAAGCTGAGTTATTTCGTAAATTAGTATTTGCAGCTTAATATTAAACTGAGTTATTTCGTAAATTAATATTTGTAGCTCAATATTAAACTGAGTTATTTCGTAAATTAATATTTGTACCTTAATATTAAACTGAGTTATTTTGTAAATTAATATTTGTAGCTTAATATTAAACTGAGTTATTTCGTAAATTAGTATGTGTAGCTTAATATTAAACTGAGTTATTTCGTAAATTAGTATTTGTAGCTTAATATTAAACTGGGACCACTATACCGTTTTAAGTTTGAATCATTAGCAAAATGGCGCGCGTGTTATAAAAGTTAAGTCGTAAAGCAATACGTCTGTAGCGGGAAACTGTCCGTCTGTCTGTAATTACTGTTTTACTGCACATCATACTATAATCGTGAATTCATTCAATAAGACTTTATATAAGACTAGCTTTTGCCCGCTGGTTGGTTCAACTTAGTCCAGAATTCATGTTAGAAGAGATGCCAAGAAGGAAGACTGCCAAAAGGGTTTATTCCTTTAGAAAAGTACTTTTATAGCATAAAAGCTACCCTATAGGTACGTATGTAAAGACAGTGCTTCTGATTTTTGTCATACATAAATGCGTCAAACGAATTTTACGTTTTTTTAACTCCTTCCCTCGTCCTTGTCACAAGTTATCACATTATACATATAGTATATATATTTGCATACTACTGTATGTAGATATAGATAGCATTTTAGATTTTGACAAGGAATAACAAAGGCTACTTTACATTTAGAAAAATGACAAGGGTTCCGCATAAAAAAATAAGTATAATTATAAGTAACCCGTATTTTTTAACAAAATCACTGAAATTACGCGGACGAAGTCGCGGGAAAAAGCTAGTTAGAATTAATAAAGTACCCTTTGTGCTTATTCCTTATCGGTAGTTGAACTGTCGAAGGACTGACTAAAATGTATGAGATACTCAGCCCGAACCCTAACTCAGCTTAGCTATTTTTACACCCACGTAGTAAAAACTTTTAATCCTTATTGAAGGGTTTAGATACTATAATTATTGTCAGATTTCTAAACGATAAAACGAACATTAAATAATAAAAAAAATGTATTCGTATAGTGGAATGGCAATCATCTAATTTAAGCTTTATACATGAGTAATTTTAATGTTGCAATGTGAAGCCTTATTCTGAAAGTAAATCTAATCTATTTAAATAAAAATGCATCCCTATTTGCATTGGTAACGGCATCAAGTGTGAAAGGCTGGACTGATTTCGCTAATATTTTTTTTTTGCTTATTATTGTGAAGAAAAAATTGAGAAAATTGCGCGGGAAATGAGAAATTTAGGAATTCTTAACCATTATATATTAAATTATATCTAATGGAAGCGAGACCGGAACGGGAACGGGATCGGGAACACTGTTATACAATAATAGAATGTAGTAAACGGTTACTAACCCAACGTTCGGGCAGGCAGAGTCCAAGTAAGTAAAAAATAAAGATGTATGACAGTTTGTGACATGATAAGACTTTAATATTGCTACAAGTATACACTTATTAAATACTAGATAAAACCGCATTATATTCAGTAAAATAATATTCGTTTACATATTTAAAAGTTTTAATGCGCGGAACGAAAAAACATGAAAAAAAATTGAATCTTTTTTAAAATTACCTCATATTTTAAAAACTACACACGTTGGAAAAAAGCGCGACACGGGTCACATGAAGAGGGAATAGTGGCAACAATATCAACACCATAATAACAAAATCGCTATATCGATTGCCGCTATATCGCCAAGAAATACCAGAATATGCCCGCGCTCTTGAAACCTCCAAGTTCAAATAAATGCATCGCCAAAGACAGTTGGTCGGAGGCGGGAAATGCGCGCGGTTGTGTTATAGAAAACAAAATTTCCACGCTAAGTTTTTAACGATGTGCCCGTGGTAGTTCTGTGTGTGTATTATTAGTGGCCAGGATTTTTTCAAAATTTGATATCTGCTTTTTTAAGGTTAGTTTTTTATTTTATTTCATGGAAAGCCTTTTCTAAATAATTTCTTTTAATTCATATTAAAGAAATGAAAGAAGTGGATTCAGGTGGGTCAGGAAAGGAAGGTGTGGTTAGAAAAGGGGGAGGCCTTTGCTCAGCAGTTAGACAGTATAGGCTAATTAAAAAAAAAAATATATTAATTGGTTATAATTTAATGTATATGTGAAAACTTGTAATTAGCTATACTTCACTTCTGTACTTGTCCATGTTTTTTTGTATAGTAGCCGTAAGTTTTCCTTGTTAATAATAATAATTATTAAAAAAAAATGTATATGGTAGCGTAAATAATAACTTAAGTATAGTATGATAGTCTTAGTTGACTATTTTACGGATGGTTTGATATAGAAACTTTTTTATATCGCACTTTTAAAAGTTTCCACACTATGAGATTTTAATAAGGTGTCCGTGGTATTTCTGTAGCCAGTTATGAAACTGAAAAAATTATCTTCATTACATTATTTAATAAATTAATAAAAATAATAGAAGACATGCTTTATCTACGTGTAACATTAATCCAGTCGCTTTGCCGGCGACTTTGTCCGCGTAAAATTAGGTAAAAAAAAATTAGATTCAATTTTAGCGCGTTGATATATAGTCTATAGCTTTCCTCGATAAATAAGCTATCTAACAATGAAGGATTTGTTCAAATCGGACCAGTCGTTCTTGAGATTAGCGGTTCAAGCAAACAAACAAACAGACTCATTACCTTTATATATAAGTATTAGATTTCCATTATATCAGGCGTAAAGCTTGTGTTTGTGCGTTTAAGAAAAAAACCAAACAAAAAATATATTTAACATTGAGAAATCGTATAAAAAAACCGTAAGATTTATAATACAAAAACGGAAAACGATCCAATAACAATAATCAACGTCAAAATTAAAACTTTTTCTACAAATTAAATGCAACAAACCAAATATAAAAGAAACCGGTTCGTTTCAGTGCCTTTTAAGATCAAATTTGTTTTACTGAAGTTCATATTAATACAATAGAAAATAATTAATAAAAATAAAAATATACATTATACAGTCTGAAGCAATTAACTTTGTTTTCGTAGTTTAAATCAATTCTAATTTATATACCAAACTAGCTGTAATGTAATCCATGACTATGTCCGCGGTAAATTAAATTTTTAAGTTTTTATTTATTTTCATATCTCTAAATATTATGCTAAAATTAGAGTGGCTTATGTTACTACCACTGTAGTCGGTCAAATTGGTCCAGTCGTTGCGTAGATTCCTTCGTTTGAATTATGGGTACGTAAGAAATGGAATCCCCCGAACTAGCAGCAGGTTAGGAGGTCGTATAAGAAATTTAAATTTAAACTAGCTGTATCCCACGTCTTCGCCCGCCTATAATTTAAAAAAAAATTACCATCAGCCAAACTATCTTAAATAAAAAGTTAATAACTTCTTCTACTGCGTTATCCCGGTCTACGTCTGACGTCATGGACGGACTGCCGCCTGACGTCATCCCCGGTATCCTCACAATCTCACGACTAATATCACTTAGTGTCTTTAATCGAGTCCCGCTTCTTTACGTACCTTCCGAAATACGAAAGAGCTCGAATGTTTGAAAATAACTGTTGTTAGGTCACCCATCCAACAGCAATGCATTGGTTTTTCTATTTTGCGGGATCCCTAGATCCTAACTTCGAGGATATCTTGGTTTAGTCCTATGAATGTGTTTATGTTTATGTCTATATGTTTTTATGTTCAAGTTCAAATCGCACCAAAATCCGATATACTGTTACGGGTAAGCCAATGCAAAGAACAGATGGACACAAATAAATCAAGAAACTGCTTATCTATATATATACTAACATGTAAAACTGAAGAGTTTGTTTGTTTGCTTGAACGCGCTAATCACAGGAACTACCGGTCCCATTTGAAAAACATTCTGGTAGTGTCAGATAACCCATTTTTCGAGGAAGGCTATGGGCTATATATCAACATTATCTAACACTGAAAGAATTTTACAAATTGGACCAGTAGTTCCTGAGATTAGCGATTAGCGCGTTCCAGCAAATAAACAAACTAACTCTTCAGCTTTATATATCATTATGAATTATAGATTGAAATAGTATTTATAAAAGATATCCAACAATGTTAAAATACTTGGAGTAAATCGATGTAACCTCTTTTTAGACAGCCAGTTAAAAAGATTTGTTTTGTATTACAGCGGTGAGGCCTCCTAGCCCCGAATTTTGGATCGTCTGCTATAAGGCAATTAAGAAATCCCCTTTATTTACTTCTTTTCTACAAAATGCGACACTAGCCGAGTGTTGTATGGAATAATGATTTTACATAAGCGGCCAGTCCAAACTTTGTAGTAATGTTATTATTTCTGTTATTGTCCAAACTTTGTAGTAATGTTATTGTTACTGACCAATTTTACCTTTTTTTATTATTTCTAAATAATCTTCCGGCTTTTTCTTTATTTCTTCTCTTTTAAGCCTTCCCTGAAATAATGGGAATGAAGCAAAAAAAAAAAAAAACACAGAATTTAAAACCATTCAGTCATTTTCGAGTGTTAGCGAGGCTAATTACCAACCAGTGATTGTATACATACTAGCTGTGCCCGCCTCGACCGCATAAAATTTAGTTAAAGTAAAATTCAATTTTAGCGTGATGGTAAGTGCAAGTTTGTTGATCATGTGGCCAAAGCAGTCAGAGTAGGTACCTTACCTAGAAAATTCCAGTGACCTATTTCCCCCAAGTACTGTGGCAGTATACTGTCAGTATTTAGTATTGTTCACAGCTGTTATACATTGAAAATTTATTATAGCATTGTGCTACTCATCTAACGGGTTGGTTATTTTATCTGCTATAATGTATTAATTTAACGAGAGAGAGAGAGGAGACTAACTGTTTAGCATTCCATGGATTCACCATGCGGGTGCTGGGTCCATCCTGTTGCAGAGGAAGGAACCATAGCAGTATATATTTTACCACATTGCTTCGTAGAACAATGTGTTTCAAAGTAAACATTATCTATTTAATATATAACACATTTCAAGTCCTGAATGTGCAAAAATGTGTGAGATTTTTATATTAACATTTGTGTAAAACAGATATTCTACTGTCTTCTAATTACTTAATTAGGAATTACTATTACATGTGCAATCTGACTTGTAAAGTCTATCTTACACAAATTTAACAACAAAATTTATCAAAACTTACAATGTTTCATCGCCTAGGATAGCATAATCGTTAACCGCAAAATAATCAAATTTTCGAATTGAGAAACTACTTTATAAACGTCACTTAATACAGACAGAAGTAATCAAGCAAATAGAAGCACCACTTCAGATGGTGATACAGTTTTGTCATTAATATTAAATTCAAAAATAAGATTCATAAAAACTTTCAATGTTTCATAGCCCATGACGTCCTGTCCTAGAAATAAGTTAACCGCAAACTAAACTAATTTTTCGAATTGAGACACTTCTTTATAAAAGTTACTTAATACATGCAGAAGTGGACAAGGAAATAGCAGCGCCACTTCGGATCGTGATACAGTTATTTTGTTTGTATCTGCAGCTACTTAGCCTAGATTCTAAGCAACTATCCGACTCGCTTTGGGTCGTTCGAAGCTCGCACAATAGGAAACTTGGTAATTGTTAGCAAACATGAAAGTCGTAATACAGCGATTCCTTCTCTTGAAGAATGTGGAACAATGACGATAATTTTCTCAGTAGAATAAGTTGAAGCAATATTGTTACAGTTGAAAAATGATTCATTCGAATTTGTTTACTTTACTATCTCGTTAAATATTATTGGAATGAGGATGATCACAAGTAGATAATTCATAAAAGTTTCATAATCTATGAGTCAGTTATACAATCAGTTCCCGAATCGTATCCATTAAAATTTAATTTGGACAAGTACATTTCAAATTTTTAATGGAACTCCTCCAAGTTTTTTGATCCTGAGTTTCATTAGAGGGGTCCTCCCGAAGAAAAAGCCAAACACGTAGTCTATGACATCGTTGCAGATGACCATGGACACTGGCACGATGAACCAAATGAGACCTGAAATTATTAAAAAAAAATGACTGATATAGGATCTGCATATACATATAGTGTAGACATAGTTTTTTTGCTTGTAGCTTATTTAGCAGTAGGATTTTTACGGGCAAAAACATACCAAGGAAAGTATCGTCAGAATCATTAGAAATAATTAGCCTGATGATATCTAGCCTCGATAAATGGGCTTTCTAAAACTGAAAGATTTTTTCAAACCGGACCAGTAGTTCCTGAGATTAGGGCGTTCAAGGAAACAAACAAACTCTACAGCTTTATATGTTAGTATAGAAGTATAGGTTTATATTGCATTTTTTTTTAATTTTACCCCCTTGAGGGTAAATTAGGGGTAGAGAGTTTGTACATCAATCTACTTGCAAATAGGGGGCGAATACAAAAGATCGACTAGGGTCTAGCTGTATCCAGAATGGGGGCCCAATCACGATAGCAGAACAAAATAATACAAGGAATCACAATAGAAGGTAATACCTAAGTAAGTAGCTAAGTTAAGTAAGTTAAGTAGCTCTTGCTGAGACCGGGTGATAGATGGGAGACCCATACAAGCACTTGTATACATTAGATATCTGAACTCCTCTGTGTTTCGGAAGACACGTAAAATAGTGGGACCCGATTAATGTCACTTTGTGATATTAGTCGTAAGGTTGTAGAAATCATTGCGCAATGCGTACAGGCTAATGGGTGTGTTATTGTTAATATCGAATACTCCAATTTCCAAAAAGCGGCCCCTGTAACCGAGACAGCGAACCGATGCCTGGAAACAGAAAAAGTGGTTTAAAGTCTAAATAAAGAAAAATCTTTGTAAATATCTATCTCTAATGCCGGAGCCAGATATAGCTTCATTTGAAAGATCAATTCAAGACTTTATATAACTGTACAAATTTTTGCAGCACTCTGTGGACTTCAAGGACAAAAATGTAAAAACACTGACCTATGTCTGGCTCCGGTATAATCTAAAGTTTATCATTGCAAATGATATTTATTTTTTCATTGGTTATTTATGTTAAACGAGGGTGTTTTAAAAGAAAACTAAATTATTATTTTTTCTTTTTTTTTAATATTCGCCCTTTTCTTTGTGTTCCGCTAATTCTGCCGGTTTTTGCATATCATTCTCTATGAAAGGTGGTTATCAAAGTATAGGGTTTTGCGAGTTTGAGAACTATAACGACGGTGTTTCACATAATTGTTTGTAATTCATATTGAACTAAACTGAATTTGTATTTGTAAATAAATAAACTTTTGAATTCGAATTCTGTGTTGTCTTGTTATTTCATATTTATGACCTTGCCCCCTGTACTTCGCATACTGTCCAGACTACCAGTGTAACTAAGATTACGTAAAACGTCTGACACGGAAACAATGTATTTGCAATTCAAAAGACTTTAGATACGTTGATATATCTTGTTAAAAGTAATAATACAAATATGTTAATAATCTGTACTATTATATAAAGCTGAAGAGTTTGTTTGTTTCTTTGTTTGCTTGCTTGAACGCGCTAATCTCAGGATCTAATAATGGTTCGATTTGAAAAATTCTTTCAGTATTAGAAAGCCCATTTAGCTTGGAAGGCTATAGGCTATATATCATCACGCTAAAATTTAATCCAGTTTTAGTACCAAATTTTACGCGGACGCAATCGCGGGCAGGGCTGGTCTACAATAAATCTCTTAATAGAAACAAGAGTACAGTGCGTACCACTAAGCGTCACTTCGACATTTTCGCTGGGACCGCAACGATCGCAGTCGTCAAATGTCGAATATCTGAATGAGCACTTTGAAACGTTGCGATCGCTTATTCGAACGCACTTTTAATATATGGTAACGTCATAAACTCGGTTGGTTTAGCTATCATGAGGGGATTAGTGTATTTTTAGTTTCCTTTTTTGGTAATCCCTATTAATCTCGCTCGCAATATAAAAATAAATACGTTTATTAAGTTTTATGTATATTATTTTATCAGATTAATAAATAATTTTAATGATTTCTGACTATTGTCGTCATGTCCATTACATTGTTGTATAATTTGAACGTTTTCTTGAATATTCCAGGTCTCGCAATCTGTTACGATATGCGTTTTCCCGAACTTAGCACGGCGTTAAGCATAATGCGTGCTGAAGTACTCACTTTTCCATCTGCTTTCACTTATGCGACTGGGTTGGCTCATTGGCATATACTTTTAAGGTAAATATTTTAATTTGTTCATTGTACACTTTTTTTTGTATTTGTGTTTTTGTATATTTCATTGGAACAAGAAAAAAGAATCCGTAAGCAGATATTAAAAGCTCATTGCTATCTTAAATAGCAGGAACTAAGTATAATCCATATTAAGTCACATTTCACTTGCTGAATAGAAATAAGCGTAGTTGACATATTTACGTGTTTGTGATAAATCAAAACAGTTCTTGGGACGCGGAACGTGATGAGTTACAGGAAACGTGTATCAAAGATGGGTTCATAGCATTTGCAAGACGGTTCATGGTAGTCAATATTGAATGCGGTCGGGTATGTTAAGCTTTGTAAACATTGCCGCGTCAAGTCTTGAGGTTTGAACTATTAGCGGGAAGCGTCTGGTGTTTAGAGACAAGAGAACTTTTTGTTTTATTTTAATCTATTTCATAATTAACCGAACAATAGTTTCAGCTGCCAAAGTGTTTCTGAAGTGGAAAATGAGCTGTAAGTGGTAATGTTGTGAATGTGTTGCAGAAATGGAATTTATGGACGACGACGACGCGCAGACACGATCTCTGTGGAAGTCTATGGAGAAGGCATTTGTCCAGCAGTGGACGTCAGTGGGTTGAGGTAAGGAAGGAAGGAAATCATTATTGTATCATCTAGAAAGAAAGACAGGAAATAATTTAATCTTTATAAGTACAACAAACAGCTAACAAATAAATATCAGCATTTTACAATGTATTACTTGCAAAACGTATAAACACAATTAGTGATAAATTTGCTTGCGTAAAGATCATTTTCATGTCAGTAGCGCCAAATTTGATGCCGGACGAAGGGTTAAAAGCTTTTTTAATAATAATAATATTTTCTCATAGGCATCTGGGACCCACACATATTACAATTAATAATGTAACAAAATAATACAATAAGGGAAATAATAATTGATAAAATATTAATAATAATATGTAAATAATTTAAATATTAATTAAAAATAAATTATAAATTCCATCATATACATTGAAAAATTACTTCAGTGTTAGATAGCCCTTTTTAACGACGAATTTTATAGGCTATATACCATCGCGATAAAAATTTTTGTCTAATTTTACGCGGAAGAAGTCGCGGGTAGCAACTGGTTTAAGAATAGAAAAATCTATAAAAGTTCTCTCGATGCTAATAGGTTGCGTTTATTTAGAAGTATCAGTGACGTTACCTTTCTGGTAGACATCGCTAATAGCTCGGTCGACTGTTCCACGCTCCTACAAAAATTGCGAATTAAAGTATTCATTAACGCTTATCCCCGATCACATACAATATTAGCCGCTCAATTAGCACACACCAAATTCCGAAAGAACTCTTTCATACTCAGGTCAGGCTAACTGTTTAATAAGTTGAGTAATAACAAACAATGTCAAATTGGACCTCTTTTGCACCACTGCCACATCTGTACGCAGAATGCAAATGATTTTTTTGGTTCGCACTTAATTTAGCCCGAATTGTATCAAAAAATGTATGTAAACATATTTTTCCTTGTATATTTTAACATTCCACTTCTTGTACTGCTACTTTACTTTTTTTTATTTTTTCCATGTGAGCTTTTTTCTACTCCTTCGTGTTCAATATCTATCTGCGAAAACTTGTAATTAGCTTTACTTCACCCCTTTACCTGTTTGTTTATCTTTCTGTTTTAGCTGTAAGTTTTCCTTGTCAAATAAAATAAAATAAAATTTTAAACTAAACATTAAGGACAAGTCCAGAACCTTGTTCTCATTTTACTGTGCCCACATCATCCCGTCACTGAAAGGATTAAACTGAGTCATACCCACTTACTGTCTGCCCTTTTAACCATTGTGCTACTAGGGTTCAGTTATTAATTCAGCTTGTAGATTTACGGGTTATTGCTTCAAATTTTGAATAATTTGGCGTGCATTGAACCCTGTCAAAGCAGGCTCCGTGAAGTATGCGTTTGTGGTCCTATATTGGGGAAATTTTAATGAAAATCGTTGACATATTTTGAAAACGCCACAAGCAGGACGATGCAGGTATAATTAATTATATTGACTAAATGTAGGATCATGTAGGATCTAAATCGCCGAGCCAACGACTTTACGATGAATTTTGATATTAAATGTCTTTATATTTTATGTATCTGCTAAGACTAACATCACAGTTTTTCAATGATTTAGGGTTGCCTGTTTAAAAATGGCCGCGAACAGGGGTTTCCGCAAAATAAAGTAAAGTGCGAACGAGAGGAACTTATTGCTTAATTTGCTGCAATAGACAAGGACGCCGCATGTCAAATGTACACGCGTCACATAGTACTTAAAAATATTGCCTTACAAAATAGCGTTATCGCGGTCTAGTACAGCTTACATTGCAAAGCATAAGACTATGAAGCAAGTTAAGATGACCAACTGCTGTCTGACGTCATCCCCGGAACCCCCACAATCTCTGTAATCTCACGACTAATAGCACTGTGAAACTATTAATCGGGACTCACTGTTTTATGTGCCTTGCGAAACTTGGAAAAACTGTATTTGAAAAACCTGTTAGAATGGGTCACCCATCTATTACCCGGCCGTGATAAGAACGGTCGACTCAAATTCCGGCACCTTCTCTTTAAAAATTTGTGAAACAAAAAATATCTTATACTTGTATACCGTAATACTCTGTGTACTCAAGGTGCAATTTATTACTCTGTACTTTGCACCCATAATAATAATTTCTCTCCCTTCCAATAAGGACCGACCGTACCATTTCCGTTCAGTAACAGTTTCCTTCCATCGCCATAACCACAGCCTTACAGCTCAAAACGGGCCACTATAATGTATGCACGACTTTTAGTTGTGGACCAGGCAATAGTCCGAGAGCTGGTGTTCAATTTTAATTAGGTATTTGAACACCATTATGAACTTAAAATTATAGTTATAACAAAAAAAAATTTTTGTCGCACTCCAGGAGTGCCGACAGAAGTGAATACTTGAACATACTGAAGTGTCGGTAACGGCAACAGTGTCGCGAGTTCAATGGGTTTTCCCATCTCAAACAATGCTCAACCCAAAGCGCTTAAAGAAGTTTTCACATCAAAATATCCTCTTAATTATATGTCATCATCATCTCCAACCATTATCAGTAATAACTTCCTTCCATTGCTATAAGGACAGCCTTGTGTCAGGCTCAAAAGGGCCCACTGTAATGTATGTATGACTTTGAGTTGTAGAATGAGGAGGTGAATTATTGAAATAGGTATTTGAGACACTATAAATACTTGTATTATTTTCCTATTTTAAGAAGGATAACAAATCTCGGAATTAGCCTTCTTCACGTTTCAAAATTTACCTTCTGTAGGCTCCAGATTTAAGATATAAGTAGGTGATTTTTAACAATTACATTCTATAGAATATGTCTTTTAAATAAACATACGCGCCAAGCTCTTCTATCAGATGATATTGTAGATTTGGGCTATTATTTCAAAAAAATACAAGTTTTCATGCTATCTCAAATAACAACTCAAAATTGATCACCTGCTCTGCACCTATAACAATATAAAAACCGGTTTCCATGCGTTCGCCACCGGATGAGAGAGACTTCAGACTTATTTCTGTTTCTTCTCGGTTCAGTGATCCGATGCATATCGTTTATCTCGTGCGTTAGAGCGAGATAGATGATTGTATTGTTTTATATGAAGCAAGACAAGGACAAATGAAATCAGATTCGCGTGTGTCAGAGAGAGATAGATAGCATGTTTTCGTTTAATACGATGGGAGACGAGGAATCACGATGCGTTTACGCATGCCGTGTCTACGACGCTAAACGTTTTTGTCTCGTGGTTCAATTCATTGATATTTAAAGACTTATTGTATTCTATACATTCTCGTATTGTAAAGTTTTTATGCTGTATTAAAATTAGTATCTTTGTTTTGTAAAGAACAATTGGCCATCGGACATCAGGTTTTATTGTAACTAAAGATCGCCGGCTGGTCGAAGTTCGCAAACAAACCTTTTTGCGTACAACGCCATACTGCCATATTGTTCTATTCACAGAAAAAAAGTTGACAATTACTATAATGCCGGAGCCAGATATACCTTCATTTGAACGATCATTTCAATGATCGTGTAGTGTGGCTGGAGAATTTGTGTAACTTTACAAAGTTTTGTAGAACTTTATAGACTTCAAGGACAAAAATGTACAAGCTGTGTCTGGCTCCAGCATTAAATACGGTTCTCAGATTACGCTTTGACATCATCCAATACATGTGTGTGTAAATGATCTGACATTGGTGTGCGTGTGGTTTTATTTTAATAATTATATATATTAGTGTTACATATTATAAAAAAATATTAGCATTGGCACACCTTCCTCTATATGAACTACATTTGAAGGGAGGAGGAACCAAAAAAGTTTCTTTTTGGTTTGTAGTTTTCTCACTTACAGAGTCAAAACATGATCTAGATCTAGGTTATCTAGATCTAGGCTACGAGTTGATGGATAAGCTGTAATGCCATGTAAATAAAAAATCTACTAAAAGTAAGTAATTTCTAGTATATTTAACGCGTAATAAAAATTATGTATGCGATACGTATACTTAAAAAATATTTATATATTTATACATATTCTGAGATAATTTGAATATCTGTCTTTTAAGGTTCCTTTTGTTTTAATAACAAGATCGAAAACTAAAATTTCGGTTTATCTGATTTTAATTTTACATATAATAAACATTGCTTTATTCTCACTTCAAAATAAACAATTACATTTGTACACGATTTATTTATAATTTTATTTACATCCACAATTACAGCATAGTAATAATACATTTACACCGCGGAAAATATTATAAATCAAATAAAAATCGCAAAATCCTCGTTCATTCCTGAACTACCAATTGAACAACCTAAACTGCATTTTTCGCAAACCGTAAATGGGAGTTTAGTTTGTATTACCGGTCGTTTTATAAAAAATTTACCGGTTAGTTAATTGACAGCAATAACTATATATTATAAATTTTACAAAAACAACTTGGGCTTGTATGAAGCCATCCTAACACGACACTAGAGTCACACCAATAGATACAACGGGAAATCGAGCACCGTAGTGATTCCAGTACGGACTTACATTAACGAGCCGCGAGTAATGCCCCTAAAAGCTCTAACCGCGGTATAGTAGTAGGCTTATTGGGATTTACCTTGGATGTTGTGCACAATAGCTTTACTACAATACGTCCATTATAATCCACAGATCTTAAATATACGCATGCGCCATGGGCGGAAAGAGATGCATCCCAAAATGAATGAAGTTCTATTCTAACTGGCTCATCACATAAAACTTGTCTAGGTACCGTGATAGAAGATAATTCCTTTAATTCCTGTTGCAGACTATCCCAATAATGTTATACCTCAGAGGTCACTGGTTCGTCCCAGTCTAGATTACGACGCCATAAATCTTGCATTAGTATTTTGAGGCGAATCGTACACGGCGAAATTAGACCGAGGGGGTCAAAGGTTTTAAACATCTGAGAAAGAATTGATCGTTTGGCGAATTTATATTACTTATGTATGTGTGTTATACTAAACGGTATACGCAGCAGATTTTTAACATCAGAAGATATGTCAGAAGTAGTACTATTGCGTCCATATAAATTCAATTGTGTCACTATAATACCTAGTGCTGCTGATTAATTCTGCCGCACAACAGCCATGTCTAAACCTTATTATATTCTAGCTTTTTCCTTATAATTCTTAATTTCTATCACTGTTTTCTGGTTTAATACAGTTCACATAATATTTTTCGTTCAACCGATGTTTATAAATGTTTATTAATACAGTAAAATATTTAAATTGAATAGGTATAAATCTTCTAGAGTAGCATGTTAAATTCTAGACTAAAATTTAGACATCCTCCTTTAGATACAATAAGAGTGAGTGTTCTCTTTTGTTTAAAAAACATTCAATAATCTAATTAAATAAAATGTAATAATATATCATTAGTAATATAAAGGTATGAAGCGTAACACATACAATATGTTAGCTATAATAGCTGGGAGCTAATAAGTGAGGTGATATTCACTGACTTTTCTAGAACGCACTTTTTCGTTTTATTTTTAACAAACACATTCACAATTGACGTCTGTATTTTATTGTCTATAGCGTTGGTTAACTTTATGTGTGTAGTGATGTATGTATCAGGAACAGCATGAATCTGCTTTATCCTAAAGCAGGTAATATTGAAAAAAAAAAATTGACATTTAGAGTACCAACTTATTTACAAGCTAATTACGAAACCTATCGAGGTTTAGAAATAAGTTAGTACTTTAAATGTGATTTTTTTTAATATACGCTATCCAAGTTATTGGTAGCATGACATACTAAAACCCATAAGATGCTTTGTGATAACGTTGTGGCCGCTTTTACAACGAGCTTGTTGACCACTTATCACCAGGTGGACTTTCTGTCCGTTTGGTCTTCTTCTCTACTAATCTTCTTTCCCCTCCTGGTCGTTCAGATGTCCATGAGTATCAGTTGGGAATTATCTGCCTCTTGTAACATAAAAAAAAAAACTTACCGAACTGTTTATTCACCGTTTGCCCCTTATCTATACTAATATATAAAGCTGAAGAGTTCGTTTGTTTGTTAATTGTAACCAATCTTTACGACCACACGACTAATATCACTCAGTGACGTTAACTGAAACCCATTGTTTCACGTGCCTTTTGAAACATGGAGGAGCTCGGATAATTAAAAATCAAAGTTAGAATGGGTCACCCATCTATAACCCGGCCGTGGTAAGAGCTGCTTAACCTAATTATCGACTCAAATACCGACCAATGGTTATGCTACGACCTCGTCTGCAACCTTAAAAGGTACTAAGCCCTAAAAAAAATTATTAAAACATTGCAATATGTAAATACAATTTTGTTTTACACTTTGAATGCACCAAGCTACTTTAACTCTTTGAGATGCCGCATGCATACAAAGTTGTGGTTACGTTTCCGCACTACTGCACCGTGTTGTACTTTATTCTACGGTAATTACATATTTTAATTGTGCAGTACACGACAATAAAGAAAATCCTCACGATCACTCATAGCGCAAAGCATTATTGGTGTGATCTACTCTTACTGAAACAAAGACGAGCGGTTTCGTGGACTTCAAATCACTCTTTTCCTTTGGTATGGCACTTATTGATGAATGAAAATACAAATAGATTAAGATGAAAGTCGTGTTTTGAATCTTTTCATACTTCGAAAGAATATTTATTTTATTCGGTATAAGAAAAAAAGAAACAATATAAAAATCATTTCCTTAGATGTGTGTGTGTGTGTGTGGATCTGGCACGATCACGTTTGAAACAGTCATCTTATCACATTAATGTTTTTTTTTATTAGCTTCATAATTACAGTGCGCTATTTCCCGTTAAAAATGGGCGTGTAATTAACTAAAAACTAAATTTTAGCTAGACATACCATCTAGTGAAATATTACCGTACTATTTAATATTAGGCTTCTTATAAGAGATTGCGTTTAAGCTATTGGCGGCCTGCGTAGCTGATAGTAGGTAACATAGCTCGTAATATTTAGGAAATACGAGGTATGCGAGTGGCAGCCATCAAGTCCTCTTGCGTGCAGGTATTAGGGCACGCAGGGCACGATATGAGATGGCTCATTGTTTGATTAGCACCGCACAGACAGCTCAGATTCCAATCCACTAATCAACCACTAAGATATAAAATCCGGTCCTGGATAAATACTGACGTAATCATTTCCTAAGCAATGAAATCGCAAGTTACGTTTTTAGGGAACTTCGATCTCAAAATGTAAGTAGATAACAATTAGATTTTTAGAAAATTGAGAATTATCTTTATCTTTACGTATGTATTAATATATTTCCAAAAATACAACCATATCTTTGTATAACAGGTGTTTATTTCTTATAACACAGGCATTAAGTTGACTACCTTAGGAACATACGAACGTGTCCCATATTGTCCTATACGTATAATTTTTTTTTATTCAAGAAAAAATCGCCGTTTACTCTCCAAAGGCAAATTATAAATTTCGAACTGAGCCGCGGTAAATGCATCAACTTTTCACGCACGATTTATTCATAAAGGCCAGCAGATGCGCTGCCGGCCCTTAATGACGAGTTTAGGCCACCGGGAAATCTCACAAACCGAACGAAACGCGACTACAACACCATTACTAAACGTGACAGCATTGCCGCCACTTCACGCCGATCTCATGTGAGAAAGAGGTACTGGAAATATCTGGAGATATTGAAGTAATTATTTGAATAGACGTTAGATAAAAATAGCCTTAACTCAATATTGAATGGATTAACTATTGAGATAAGGCTATTTTTGTCTGTTTCACAAAACAACTTATTTTGTATAAAAATACAAACGAACAATAAAACATCACATCAATATCATTAAACGCTTCTTTAACAATTAGTAAACTACGTAATTTGTTACCATAATGCCATTTTTATCGAATTATAAGCGGAATAAGTCATAAATGACAAGATCTTTCTCACATGAGATCGGCGTGAAGTGGCGGCAATGCTGTCACGTCTAGTGATGGTGTTGATGTCGCGTTTCGTTCGGTTTGTGAGACTTCCCGGTGGCCTGTCATATCCACAGGATATGACAGCCTCAAGGAGATTTGGTTCGAACCAAGTATCTTATAGATTTAAGTTCAACCTTCTACCACTGAGCTATAGAATCTTCAAAAATTTCTTCTACTCAAAATACTTTTCAAACCAGAAGGTCGTAGCTTAATAAGTTATCGCATTTAAGTCGATCGCTAGGTTAAGTAGCTTTTACCCCGACCGCGACCCGGTGATATATGAGGGACCAATTCGAATACTGGTTTTTAAACATCTAACCTCCTGCGTGTTACGGAAGGCACGTAATAAGAAAGGAAAAGTGAACAAAAGAAGGGTAACCTAATATAATACTTTAATAAAATGGCCATAAATGTGTCAAGACACGCTTATTTAGAAGGGTTCCGTATGAGATACGCTATAAACGTATCTGTTAAATAACTTCAAAAGTTGTTGTCCAATTTCGTTCAAAATAATTTTCCTAGTGAGTTTTTAGCATGTTCTATCAACATGGAAAATTTCAAGTCTCTACGTCTATGCATACACCAATTTGGTGAGTTATAATCACGGTAAATATTTAATAATATTTACGTAGTATCAGTGGATACTACATGCGGAGCCCTAATTATTTAGCCAAAACAAAGAGTTCTGTATTATTCCTTGTAAAATCTTGTTGCTACAAGAATTTACTTGTGCTTAGAATGTAAGCATCCCATTTTTCCAGAGAACTAAGCGCGCTTTGCCCACATTCGCAACTTAAATACGTCCGTTTTGCTCTGTGGTCTCATATAAAATCTGCTAAGATTCTGAACATCTTCATCTTTCTAGCGTTATCCCGGTTTAATACCGGGGTCTGCTTAGATTGTAGAGGATGCTATGGGGCGAGTTAAGATAACCGATTGTCATCTGACGTCATCCTCAGAACCCCCACGAACCGTACAACCTCACGTCTCATATCACTCAGTGACATGAAACTCAGGGGTATATCTTGTTGAACTTGAGGGGGCATCGAGGTAGGAAGGGTACGCGGAACGTTTTCTGTTGGCTGACAACTAGTTTTGAATATAAATAAACGATACCGAATGACACACCCATTTTCAAAAGAAAACAGCCATGATTTGACTATGCATAGTAGAATTTGGAATAAAAAAATTACCTCTCATATATATTTTTCATTTTCAGGCAGCAAAAGTTGCAATGGGTAAATTAAAATGCTTGTCAGCGAATGATGCCTATATTGTAAATGAAGTTAGACTTCTGAAGGAAGAAAGCGAGCGAGCGAAGCCAGATGGCGTCCTAAGTGTATATCAAATTTGTAAGTTCATACCCTTCTCTATCTTTCTCCACCATCTATATCTAGATTTCTATACTTCTATGCTAATATTATAAAGAAGAAAGATTTGATTGACTGTATTGAATTGCTTCAGTAACTGCTGGGCCAATGTGAAAAATTGTTTCACCATTAGAATCCTGATGAATTTTATTCCTGATGAACATTTTTTTTATGTTATAAGAGGTAAACGAGCCGGCTGCAGGCACCTAAATGCCTACCGACGCCTATGGAATATTCACATTTTCCCTCCTACATAGTTTAAATTAAACGACTGTGTTAGCAGTGGGTGGGACAATACCCCAGTGGCGTCGGGATTTGATCCGGGTACCTTGCGGATTACAGTCCATCACTTCTACCGTTGAGCTATCAATGTGCTTTCTTTTTATTTTCTAACCGTACTCAAAAATGACGTCTAACCTAAGCTTTATCCAACACAAACTAGGGTATAACTTTAGAACTTTAATCCTCAAATAGACGGAGGTCCTGAGGCTACAGGACATAACTTACTTTACACCATCCCGCTCTCTTATCTATTTCTTTCCCATGAGGTTGTCTGTTAGAGATTGCTTTTAGCAATAAGACCGCCTTTGCACTATAATTGTCTGCAATAATCAGTTTTACTCCTGTGTGTGTCACTTCCTTTGTTTTTATGTGTGCAATAAAGTATTATTATCTTATCTTATCTTACTTTCCCAAAGCCAGAACCCTATTTTTAGTCACCTTTCTGACTTGATACTTACTTGCACATGAGACTTTATTTAGAACCTAAGGATTCATCACTCAGAGAGTAAAGTAAATGTCGAATATTCTTTGTTCACATAGACTGTTTAACAAGGACATGGGAACGTCATATGTACACATATTTTTTACAAATAATTATTTAATATTTTTGTGATAAAATTACGATTTAAAAGCTATGTTTACAAGCGTTTCTCGCGTAATAACAAGCCCATAACAAACTGAAACATTTTAACAATATCTCGGATTTGGTTAGAGCAATTTATTTCCAAGCAAATTATTCAAATGATTACATACTTTACATAAAATAGGAATTTTAAATCACTTTTTATTTCATAAAAGGTTTTAATTTATTTAGAGACATCTCCCGAATATAATAGGGGAGTTTATTATTAAAACATGTACAGTTACACTTAAGTAAGTTATGTCTTACGACCCCGGGATCTCGAACTATAAGAAAGATATTTAATAACGTCTTTGCGGATTTTCGTGTCAACATAGATGCTGAAAAACTTACGAATAATCTTTTCATCTTAGGTCATAGTTGAAGAGTTTAACCGTTGACGTTAAGGCCCTTTTAAACGCCAAAATCTTTACTAATTTGAAGAGCTACAGTGTTTGTTAATTTGCTTAAATGCGCTAATCTCAGGAACTTCTGATCCTATTGGAAAGGAATCTTTTACTGTTAGAGAGCCCATTTATCGAGGAACGCTATGGCTTTAAATTATCACGCTAAAATTGAATCTAATTTTTTTACCTAGTTTTGCGCAGACGCAGTCACGGGCACACAGCTAGGGTACTATAAATGAGGACGTCGCTGCTTAATTAGTGGCCGAAATTTGAGTCAGTCACGGTTTAGCAGTTCTTATCGCGGCCGGGTAATAGATGGGTGAATCATTCTTACACTGGTTTCAAATATTCGACCTCCTCCGTTTTTCGGAAGGCACGTACGAAACACAAATAGGGGGTACGGATTAATGTCACTGAGTGATGTTAATCGTGAGGTTGTAGAGATTGACTATTAACTCCTTACAAGGAGAAAGGCATATTTCATCTTTGTACGTCCCGCGGTTTTCGAGATTTTGTGATAGCTGACCTTTCGCTTTCATATATATTGGTATTTATTATACTCTTTTAATTGAAACGGTCCAGTTTTAGAATATAAAAGCCGAAAAACAATCAAGCGGTCGGGTAATTATACCTCGATGTCAATAAGAGGTCAAAAGAGGCGGTGATATCGCGGCAGCTGTCACAGTTGAAGAGGGTGCTGTGAAGAGCAGTAATTGGAAACCTTGACAGGTCGGATGGCACACGAAACGAACTCCCAAAATTATTTTACAAAACAATGACATATCCGAAATATTAAGCAGTACCGTCTTCATCTACGATAACATAGATTTTACTTTGTTTGAAAGGTTCGCTATGCCTTACTCCTGATCGACGTTAAATCAATGCACGCCTGAAAAAATGTCACGTTCCGCCTGAGCCGAGCGTGTGAGCTAAAGCGCGGAGCAAGCGATAGAGAGGCACGATGTTTAGTCTAAGCCGAGCGTGCAAGCGAGAGCGCGGAACAAGCAATAAGGAGGCACGATCGGCCTAAGCGTTCGGCGTTATCACGAAAAACTATTGTCCGCAAACCAACTTCACAGACAACCAATGTTTTTTTATTCGAGTTTTCGTCCCGTTGAACAAACCAAATACTCCCATTTTAACACACCGAGGGATAACTCAACGCTTTGTTCGTTTCGATTTCAATTAAATTACGCGCAAATTGAATCGAAGCAGATCGAAACGATCTCGCCAAGTGTTTGACAAATAGTCTGCCCCAATTTATTACCTCATATTACAAATTCGGCGATTAATGATTTAAATATCCCTCTATAGTGTGTAAAATTGCCTACCACATTCTAAACAGCTTTAATATAGTACTACTGCTATGTTACTGTATACTCCGAAAGGAGTAATAAACTTTTACAATAAATTAAACAAGAGACGATTTCTACGCGCTTTCTACACTTAGGAACGGCAAAAAACAATTGATAACTTAGAGAAAATTTAGTTTTAAAATACCGATTGTTCGTTAACAGAACAAATGCTAGTTTTAAAACGTTGAATGATTGATTTACCCCTATAGATTTCAATTAAATTACGCGCAAATTGAACAGAAGCGGATTCGGAACGGTCTCGCTGTTTGTCAAATAGTCTGCTCAAATTTATTCGCTCATATAACAAATGACGATTAATGATTTTAATATCCCTTTATGGTGTGTAATATTGCCTCCAACATTCCAAACAACTTATATTTGTTTTATATGGTACTATTGTCATACCCGGGCCAGATATAGCTTCATTTGAATTATCATTTCAATGATCATGTAAAGTGGCCGGGGATTTTTTGTAAAATCACAAAATTTTATAATACTTTGTAGACTCCAAGGACAAAAATGTACAAACACTTTGATCTGTGTCTGGCTCCAGCATTATATTACTATAAGCTCAAAAATAGTAGTTCATCTTTTATATTAAATTAAACAGGAGACGACTTCTACCCGCTTTCTACTTTTAGGAATGGCAAATACAGTGCAACCTTAATATAACGTACGTCAATATAACGACTTCCTCGATTTAACAAATTGTTCGTAATCCCTTGAATTGTCTATAAGAGTCAATATAAAATATACCTTTATAATGCGAACAGTTTTACGAACAACCTCTTTATAACGAATTTTCATCTATCAAGAAAAAGTATTCATACCTCTAATTAACGAATTTTGTCTATAAAGTTCCCACCAATATGTAACTCTTAATCTTATAGTATGTGATTCATGTCGCGACATGTCTCAACACGCTTTTGTTCGTAAAACTATTCTTTTACCTCTTTATAACGAATTTTAGACCAACTTAACCTCAGTTCAATGAATTACTATATAATAATCGCGGTAAATTTATTTAATAAAATGACGTGTTCTTTTTCTATTGATAACATTTTCCAATGAAACCTTATTATCTAATTTTTAGGCCGCTGGGTTATTAATACAATTTACTACTATTTTTTTTTTAAGAATATTAGGAATACTTTTTAGGTATGTCTAATATTCCTTTTTTTCCCTCCTACTAAGCTTAAATTAAAAGCTTGTATTAGGGTGCGACAATACCCCAACGGCGGTGGGTTTGAACCGGGCACCTTGCGGATTTCAGTCCATACCTTATACCGTTGAGCTATTGAGGCTCAACTAAACTATTGTTTATTTACAGTACAGTACAGTATAACAAACGTAAACTCTCACAACACCCTACTTCTTCTTTCGATTTCAATGGAACCAATACAATAAAATACGGAAATAAATATCAGAGAATGTCTATGATAACAAGATAGAGATATCTAACACTGAGTAAATTGACCTATATTTGAGAAAAACAAATATATCGCAACTGTACTAATGGATTCCGATTTTCCCCCGGGCTGACGGCATGTCTCACCAACCGTTACGAGCCGATCAGCCTAGAGCAATACCTATTCGTAGTGGCACAAGGACCAGTGCCAAAGCTTAAAGGCCCGTGTAGATTGGCCCGTGGGACCAGCTAGCAGTGACCGAGCAGATGTTGAAATAGACTCTAATGTGCTTGTAATACTACCTGCGAGTAGCACTAACCTACACGTATTAATGTCGTAGCGCCGCGGCCGTCTACATGCCTGCTAGTCATTCAACCGCACTATCTTATTGCTGGACACATGAGACTTAGTTCCGACCGCATAGCGACAAGTTCAAATGGCTAATTGGGTCAATATTATCTGAACTATTGCAATTTATTTATAGGACATGTGCTCAAGCACGATAGATATGCACTTCTTCAACACATCATGATGGGAAAAGGGGCGTTGGTCGCAGAAAGAAGGCCTTTAACTTCTTTATGTATAAATATTTCTAATTTGGCTTTATGTGGTATTCCTTTTTTAGCTGGGTTTTATTGGTGTTTTAAAATCAACTGCCTTATATTCCAAATATCTCATAAATAGCGTGCGGTGTTCTTAGGTTCAAAATGACACCACTGTTTGCCAAGGGTGGCGGTGCTCTCTTAAAGGGCACTAAAGAGATAGCAATGCACATTTAAAACCTTGCATATCTGCTTATTTAAAGGTGTTTTTTTGTATATTTTTTATTCATTTCAAGTCTCATGTTAGTTTAAGTTGTTATTGTTTTATAAGCTTTTTATTTAATACATTGCACGAATATTAAATGATGTTTTCTGTCTTTTTTTTTTTCAATGATTACTTGTAGGGAATCTAGTCCCTTCACTACATTGATGCTAACGAGAGGAACTTATTCTATATAAAAAAATAATCGGCTGTCGGTCCTGCTATTTTGTTTTTTCATATATCTTTTGTATGTATTATCTGATTAACTGAAGATATACATTTTCTTATCCTAGGATCTAGTTCCGAGAGGTGTACTTAATAAATATGAATTAAGTAAACACACTGTTTGGCAGAATTTCAGGCAAGAACGATTTACATTTCGACCTCTATTATTAAACCTAATACGGAAAAAACTCAAAAAGGATCAAAAGCTTTATGACGTCACATACCGAAATTTCAAAGTTTGGTCTTTTTTTATCATACTAGCCATGCCCGTGCCTTCAACCGCGTAAAATTAGGTAAAAAAAAAGCAGATTAAATTTCATCGTGATGATAATAATTATATAACCTATAGCCTTTCTATATAAATGGACTACCTATGACTGAAAGAATTTTTAAAATCGGACCAGTAGTTCCTGAGATTAGCGCGTTCACGCAAACAAACAAAGTCTTTACCTTTTATAAGAGTACAGATTACATAAAATAATTAAAAGAAACCGTTTTTTTTTTTATTATGTGACATCACACCAAGGGCGAGAGGGTTTTGAAAATGTGACAACCTGTGGGGAAGAGTTAAACAACGGGAAGGAGCGGATCAACAGCTTTATGACAGCCATCTTGAAGGTGGTCCCGTTCTGCCCAATTGTTTTTGGTCCGCCGCGAGGTCATTTCCTATCCGGGATTCACAATGTTGCAATTTTCGCCCAAAGATCATTCGACATGAGGCAGACATGTTCAGCACAATGGTATTTTAATTTTGCAGATTTATTATACTAGCTATTTATTTATCCTAATATAATGTTATTTATCCCATAACATATTGTGCTAATAGTATACCAGTAAAATTCTTAATTATGAGAAGATCATGTTCTCTAAAATACTTCTTGGCATTTCAATGACAAACTGATGGTCATGTGGTTAATCCCTATATTTTCGTAGCCAAAAATGAAGCGACATTAATTGCCCTCTTGCCTGAGCTATATGATCGCATCTTTTAATTTTTTAGACCCAAAACTAAATTTGGTAAGACATTCATTAGACAAAAAAATCTTCGGTTTCAGAGATGTCTTTTTGCAAATGTCGTCTTTATATAGTATATATAAAATCTTTATATAGTAATCAAAACTTATAATTTGGTACTAAGTACGTAAGTAAATTTGAATCTCCTAGTGAGCTCTTGTAACGTCGCGGCCATTTGTAACGTAAGCTTTGAAAAAAGGTGGCCAAGAGCGTGTCGAGACACGCTTATATACAGGGGTTCCGTATCTGATACACGATAAAGTTATTTGTTAAATAACTGTAAGAATCGTTAAATTTCGCTCAAAGTAATTTTTCTTGTGAGTTTTTAGCATGTAAAAAAATTGCTAAAATTTCAAGTCTCTACACTTAATACTTTGGAAATTTTAAGGGGATACCATCTTGCTAAAATTCATATCTAGTTACTTAACTTTTTTAGCAATTTAGCAATATGTTGATACTAGCTATAAAGCGTTATAGAGAGAATAGCTGTTGCGTTATAAAGAGGTTACAATATGTATGTATATAGATTCAACTGGTTCTCCATTTATATGCATACTTTTTTTACAGGAAGGATCCCGCTATAACGCACTGCATGTAGCAGCTAAGGACATGAATCCCGACATCTGCAATCTGCTGTTAACAACTGTGGGCAACCACCTTGTACGACGAATTTGGAAGGAATATCTTAATGAATCGACTACTAAGTGGTTTTTTGCTTAATTATTTAATGTCCTGTACATTTATAGACTGTTTGGATCGAAACCAAACATGATTAAAATCTGCAATTAGATGATTGAAAGATTTTTTATTGAGTTAGGTACCCGCTATTTCAGTTTATGTTATAAAAGGTTTCATCGGAACTTCTGTTACAGGACTGTCTACGGTCATTTAATAGTTCGCCAACCATGCTACTTTATAGATACAGACGATCTTCGCGAAAAGTACTGCAAAGTAAATATTTAAAACTAGCATATATCTATTCTTCAAACTCTTTTACCACTATAAAAAGCATCCCGTCTAAATTTAGGGCAACTTTTCTTCCTCCTTCAATCCTTTTTTGCATGAAAGAACAAATAAATCTGAGTAGCAAAAACATAAAAACATTCACATTTATATTATTAGAAGGGATTTTTTGTAACTCAACTAACGGGTAGGTACATAACAACTATATTTCCATTTTGAAATCATTTGCCGTTCCTTTTTTTATAGAGCACCCTACATTGAGTTTAAATAGTTATAAGAGTTATCATTTTGCGCTGCAGTTTAGCTCCTTATCGTCTTCAGTTTTCGTAAGTGTTTTTATGGGAGGATCATGCACACATTTAAAAAAAAGTATTTTTTTTATTTTCCGTAGAAAAAGCTTCATTGTTATGAATTTGTAAAATTCAGTGCAATTGATCCTCTACACTTATTATGGATCACATGCATTTCTATCGTCATAAATGCATGCCACGGATACTTCGTTCTATACTGCTTTTTAACACGTGATTTGTAAAAACGGGATCAAGTACATGATTTTATTGCTCATCAGTTGAAAACGGAATTGGTGCATAATTAAGACAATTTGTAAAAATGAAACAAAAAAGATAAAAGGTGTGATAAAAAAAGTAATCTGAATTTAATACATTTAAGAAAAAGTCTTTTGTTTTTGTGCGAAGACCGCGCACATTCTGATAGAATACTTCTCATTAAAGCAGTGCGTTTAGTTGGCCTATATCATATATAGCCACATTTACATTTACTTCCCAGTAAAAATTAAAAAAAAAAGTATTTTTCAATAAAAAGAAAACCGCTTTCAAATACACTAAGGAACTAAAAAGCAAAAAATAATATTTAAAAATACTTTATTTTAAATAAATAACAGCAAATAATATAATTCGACTTTAGTTCTCTGACCGTCAATTATAAAGTGTATATACCATTATATCTTATTTAAGGCTGTGAAATTTGTATATTAATTTGATGAGATTCAGCAGTAATCCACACTACCTAGAAATATCAAACGTAATTGTGGCAATACTAAAACATTTGAACGAAGGTTTCCTTATTTTCAGACGATAAAATCTATAATGCCCAGGCCATGGTATAAGCCCGGTTGGTTGCTACGGTTGCCGTTTAAAGGTGGGCCGTGTGAATGTAGCGATACGCAGTGCAAATGCTGCACCGGTATAAGAATCCAAGCGTTCAACTGGGATAGACTATTAGGTTATTCTACACTTCTATTTTGGGGGCTCGACAATTCTTGAAAGTTTTAATTTTTTGTACCCTCTTCAAACCCATTGCTACTATATTTTGAGCATAGATACATTCTGAGCTTCCAAATATTTTGTAGTGAAAAAAAAAAAAAAAATTATATGAATCTATAAATAATTAAATAAATTTGAAACGTCATTTTATGATGGTATTAGTAGTGATAATTGTGTAAAGTTTAAAGAGAAGTTTAATTTATATCGAGTGGACAGGGTTCTACGTGCTTTTTTGCAGTTTTTTGATATTTACGAAATTTTCTTTGGGGGCACTCCGAGCCCCTGTGCTCCAAGAAAAAAGAAAACTTGGGTAAAACTATTGAATAATTGATAGAATCAGGCGTTACTTTGCGGAAATCCATGACATTCATGAGAAACTAAACTACTTTGGTTTAATCCGCGAATGAATACGAGGGAAAATCGGTGTAATTCTGCAACACGAAAGCTACTCCAACGAATCCGCCACCAGTATTCCTAACATTCTTTTACAAAAAAATCATTGGCCTGTACTGGCTATATCGACGTGAAGGCTGTCACTGAAGAGTAAGACACTTAATTAAAGGTTGTTCATCCCATAATAAAACCGTCAAACAACTTGTCTGTATTTATTACTCATAAAGTATAAAAATTACATCTATTTTCGTTATTAAATCTCTATTATGCCAGAGCCAGGCATAGCTGAGTGCTTATAAATTTTTGTCCTTGCAGACTACAAAGTTCTACAAAACTTAGCGCAGCTACACAAAGTCCCCAACCACACTACATGAACATTGAAATGATCATTCAAATGAAGCTCTGTCTGGCTCCTGCATTATAGTCTCAAAATATAAAATATCTTTGCATTATACTAGAAATAGTTTTAAAAATACCACACCAACAATGACTATCACAGAATATGCAAGTATACATTTCACCTTTAATTAGAACTAGTTAAGTAGCGATTATTTTGAGCAATATACAATAAGCTCTAAGCGTAGGTATGTACTAAACGTTTAAATTCATAAATGCACTGCAATAAACTAAGTATGTACCAGTAGTTACTTGTTAAAACAACTGTAGACAGTAGTTTAAGAAAGTAGCACATAAGCAAGTTTTAAGAAGGTTGATTATATATACATATACATTACCTGGGTCGCAAGTCGATACTATAATATTAGATTTTCGGGGTTATTATACATTTTACGATTTTTTAACCCCCCGTCCATATCACAGGTTGTCACATTTTTGGTACTTTTCTTGAATATGTGGTGTGACATCACATATTCAAGAAAAGTACCGTTTGGTTAAGTTATTTTATGTATTAGTATATTAAGACAAAAAATTGTATGACGTCACAAAGCTCTAAGCCCGCCTCCAGCCAGTTGTCACACAAAGTTAAAATACATTTTTGTGATACATCCCTTTGACGTGTGACGTTATTTGTGGATGGCCCTTTATCACAGTTTACCCCATACGCAGAATATTCATATACATACATAACAAGGAGTATGAAAGAATAATATAATAGCTAATATTAATATAATATAACGCCTTAAAAAATACAATTATGTCGTTATAAATTGGGTTTTGAATGATTGAATTAAACATTTAAAAGCGAATCCCTTTGCAAAATATAATATTTCCCAAACCCCCTACACTCGTCACGCGCAAATCTTATTTTGTTTATTTTACAAATATCTACACAATATTTTCTATATTTAGGGGTTCCCGACAAGAGCACCGCCAGTCAATGACCCGGGGGGGGGGGGGGGATCCCATAATAACGGATAAAAAAGTATGAATATTAAATACAGTGCGAACGAAAAACTCGGAAGGGAACGAGTATATTCAGTCGAGTTTATCTACCTTCAATATTTACTTTAACGGTCAAAATAATTATGTGAGTAGATTCAGGGCTTTGATTTCTTTGGATTTTGCTACGTTTTTTTTATTTCTAGGGGGAGGGGGCAGCTGCCCCTCCCCGTTGAAAAAATTCCATAGAATCCATTTAAATGGGACAAAAGCCGCATAGAAAACAATACATCTTATTGGTTTCTGTATGGCTTTTCCAATATTGTATATTTATTCAGTCAATTGAACGTGTCAATAGATACATGACGCCCTGTTTGGGCATAGCAATTTTAATAGAGTAAATTATCGTCGAAACTATTTTATCACAATTATGTAGTAATTTATTATAATATGATTTTATAAAATGTTAAAATCGGTCGACGCCAAGAAACGTATTGATTTTAATTTGTTTAGCAATTGATTCGAAGGATAAACTAATTTCGATTAGCAAACAGTGAAATGACAAAGTATATTGACAAGAACTCAATTACAAATGTAGTCAAGTTATCAAAGTCATTTAATTGGATTCTAGGCTTTTTGCTCCGCTTGGCGACGCTCTTGGTTCGCGACCCACTCATTCAAAATGTGTTTTTCAGTTTAAATGCGCCTATATTTTAATTAGTACACTTCGCTTATAACAGGCAACCGAATATTTCCTGTCAAAATTTCACGACGCGGCTGCGACGGTGGCGTCATTGCCCTCAGGTTCGTCGCTAATGTTCAGGTCTCTCTCCGGCACTGATATGAGGACGTCGTAAAATACTTTCTTATTCCGTAGAAAAGAGCTCTTGTTGTCAAATATTACAGAATCTGTAAAATGAAATAAAATAGATTTCATCGCTTTTTTTTTAATTGGATGGGCTCTGAAGCACTGGACCAATTGGAAAAATTCCTTGACCATTGAGATTCAACATTATATCCATGACGAACACACGGGATAGCATATTTTCTAAATAGTTAGGGATCGGTATAACAACTTCGATAATGTAAAAACCAGAGCGAAGCTGGGATGCTAGCTAGTAATTTATAATACTACTAAATCTTTCTGAAGCTCTGGTGTTTTGGGCGCCGGTTGTCACTTAGTTGAACCGTCTACCCGTTTGCCATTTACGTACATAACATAACATTACTTGCATAAAAAATATACGTATTTATGCCGTATCAGCTACTTTCGATGAGTTTATTCATTTCATAATTCATTTATTCATTTTCCCGGTGGCCTAAACTCGTCATTAAGGCCGGCAACGCATCTGCTAGCCCTCTGGTCGTGCAGATGTCCACGGGCGTCGGTAGGCACTTAGGTGCCTGCTGCCTGTTCGTTTGCTCCTTGTAAAATAAAATAAAAATCCTACATGTAGTAAAAATATAAAATGATGCTGTTTGCAGTAGTGTTTCGCACAAACTGACAACTTATAAGGGTTGCTATTTTACTGTAGAGGTACGGAACGCTAAAACCTTCAAAAAAAAAAACTCTGTTTAATGGTAATTTGAGTAATAATAAAAATGTAGGTGGTCTTTACAAATTTATTTCTAGTTCATTATTACGTACATGTTGCTGGTCCGTCAACCGGTAGAAAACCGACATCGACTGGTCCTTCCGAAACCTTTCTGGGTCCGTGAACCACACTTTCATTGCCTTCCTCGTCTCGTCTTTTTATGGAGAACTTTATGTCGTGATGGTCTACGCCAAACTCCCATCTGAAAAAAAAAGATTATATCTGTGGTGTAAGTCAAAGCGCGCAAAATTTATAAGACTGTATAGCTTTCAGCCTCCGCCATTATTAAAACGTAGGGCAAAAATTTTCGGTACCATTTTCGAAAATTTCGCAAACGGAATTTGACACAATTATAGTTTACATAGCGGAGGGTGTGCGAATGCTAATATTTTAATAAAATATGCATTATAAATGTATTAAAATAAATCCTAACGCACACAAATGCTACACAATTTACACACACATGTATACATTTTACTATGGGATGCTCTCAAAGCCGTGAAAACCGCATTTTATATTAAGTATCAAATAGTTAATATCTGTCGTTATACTAAGCAAGTGACGTGCAAATAAAGGCTTGTGGTTGAATTTCGACCAGCCAGCGATCTCTATTTCATAGAAAATCATCATTGTAATGTTTTTTTAACCGACTTCAAAAAAAGGAGGAGGTTATCCTATTATCATAGGTGAAAAAAAAACAATGCTTACTTTAAAACACTTTCGTCGTCCGCACACAAAAGGTCTATGACGTGTTTCTCGCCGGTTTTGACGGTGACCCTTTTGTATTCTTTCTCCGATTCATTTACGTTGCGTGCGTAATACTTCTTTGGTACTTTCCCGCCGGGTTTTACCTGGAATTATAATTGTATGAATCAAGTCTAATTATAAATAATTATTTAAATAGGTATAAAATGTTATTCATATAATAATTAATAGCTAGTGTAATTATGTGTGAAGAATAATAATTTAAAACAGAATAAACCTTCATTTCATTGGCAGTGGGCAGTGACCCTGCCTTCTGTTCCGGGGTCGTGGGTTTGATTCTCGCCTCGAGTCTGGGTGTATTATCTATATGTATGTATTTATATATTGCTATAAAAGTATATGAAATATCCTTACGTATTATAAAAATAAGTCTTTGGCCCCGTTTGTCTGTCTGTTCGTGATAAACTCAAAAGCCTCGGAACGGTTCATCACGCGGTTCTCACTAATAGATAGAGTGATTTATGAAGAAGCTTTGTATGTATTATACAAACATATTATACTAAATAAATGCCGAGAACTTCAATGATTTGTAACGTGATGTATTAAAAAAATATTTTTATGCGCTTATATTGCGTGCGTTGTCTAAAACTTACGAGGTCCTTAAAAAGACCCATAATCAAATTAGCAATGCCATATGTCAATCTCCTAAGTACGGGTAACCATTTTTATCTTTTACATATTACTAAAAAATATGAACTATTACCGAAGCTATTTTAAAGAATACTTTATTACTTCTTATCCAATTAAATAGACACGACACGTTGTACATTTTATCCAGATCAAAATTGCCCTGTACAGAATATCATTAAAATGAATATCTTAGAAGATATTAGGGATTTAAAATGTGCGGGCCTTAATTCGACTGTATTTTTTATATGTATATTATGCAATTACCCCGCTATTTATTAACCGATTTAAGATAATTTTATATATATTATAATATTATATATTATAGAATCATACTAATGCGTTATAAGAGCACCGTGTTATATGGGGGTATACAGTAACGTTGAAATAAAATGATTAACTCACTTAGATCGAGGAGATCTAATAAGCGGAATAAGGAGATCGAGGTTCTTAATTCGACTGTATTTTTTATATGTATATTATGCAATTACCCCGCTATTTATTAACCGATTTAAGATAATTTTATTTCATTTGTAAACCATACTTCAGAGATAGTCTTCATATAAATTTTATCAAAATAGGTCAAGCAATTTTTGAGTAATCAGCATAAGTCTAAAAAATTATATACATATACATCGCTGATGATATCGTTTACACCGAATTGTGCCATCAGTTTAGCGGGGTACCTATTTGGTTTGGTACCAACTTCAACAACTCTGTAGGTGCTAAAATGTATGAAATTTGACCCTAGCCGAAGGGTAAACAATAATATTTCACACACCTTATAGTCTTCTTCTTCTTCTTCTTTCAAGCGTTAACTCAGTCTACTACGAGGGTCCGCTTAGATTGAAGAGGATGTGAATTAGGACCACAACGGGGGAAGCTTCCAGCTTTCAAATAAAAAAAAAATATCAAAATCGGTTCACCCGCATGTTTTATGTATATAATTTAAAAAAAATCTCATTTCAAGAAAGAAACCGTCACTGAAATGAGGGTAATGGAACAAACAAAGTTTAAAAAGGTTCTACCGTTATCGAGTTTTAGCGGGACTAAAGAACAGCTATTGATTTTTATATATTTATATTAATAAAAATGAATCTCTATCTCCCTTGGTCAAGGCACCACGCGTGGACGGCTGGACCGATTTCGTTAATAGTTTTTATGTTGTGTCTGTTATTGTCAGGAGAATGTTTTTTTGAAAGAAATAATTAAGGAAATTGTGCGGAACATTAGAAAATATAAGAATACTCAATGGGTTCGACTATACAAATTATTTTTTGCTTTCTATTTCTAGGCGTTCTTAAAAGGGCCACCGCCATCTATGGGTTGCTTACCAAAGCGACCTATAAATAACGCTGTTTTGTTGGGCAACCCTTATCATTTAGGAGCTTATAAAGGTAGTTCACAGTTTCGGAGTGGTTTGAAAACAAACACTGTTTTACGAATATTTTATAATTTAATAAATCTTCATTTCGGTTTGTAATTAAAAATGTCAAGTTTTGCGTTATTCATCATAGATGGCGGTATGACGAAAATGTACGAACTATCGTTGTTTTTTTGTTTCCTTCGATAACTGTCCTTCTGGTTGGCATAAAAATTTAGTAAGAAGATATTAGAAATTGTAGCATAAACGTAAGAAAAAGTCTAAAAACTGAAAATCCGTTGTTGCATCAGTGTATTTTTTTTCTGTCTATTTGTTTATCCGTCAAGACCCTTTTTCTAAGAAATGTGTAAAGATATAAAATTTAAATTAATACCAAGTACTGAGGTTGATAAACCTTTCGAGATAGATCAAAATAATGTACGGAATTGTAAACTGTAAACGATCTGTAAACAATGTCTATTTCCTTTGGATTATTCACAGTAACAACAACTAATGAACTATTTATAAAACTATCATAAAGAATACCGTATTAATCGTTATCTAACTAAAGCTTCTATTCGTTGTACGTTTTATGCAGATCCAAATTGCCCTTAACAGCGTATCATTCAAATGAATATCTTAGAAGATATGAAGGATTTAAAACGCGGGGATAGAACGGCCGTCGGTCGATAGGGGTAAACAGCCAATAGATGGCGCTATGTTTTGATATTCAATTATAGTAGTAAGCCAAACCAACGTTCGGGCAGGACGACGTCTGCCGGGTCCGTTTGTACATTATAAAAGGCATTATTTTATATTGTACGCGTAGATCTTTGAAATTACAAAACGGATTTTAATGCGGTTTTCTTTAATAAATAGATTTATTCAAGATGAAGGTTTGTATGCACGAATATAATACATAATTGCATATGCGTTGTCCCTTCCTTTTTAGTGTTCCGTAGTCGTACAAGGAAACCTTACAGTTTCCCTCTCTGCATCCGTCCGTCCGCCCGTCCGTCTGTTCGCCTGCAAGGGGGTTCTCTCCCCCCTCTAGGATTTCCAAACTATTAGACTTAAGGAATTGAAATTTTCCATGTTAATAGAACATGCTAAAAATAATTAGGCAATTTTTTTAAACGAAATCGAACAACAACTTTCAAAGTTATTTAAGCGTAACTTACAGGCTCTTGGCCACTTATTTAACCATAAGCCAATTTTAGTTTAGAAAAGCGAGTTATTTAGAAGTCACATACAATTAAGTTTTTTCATATGAATAGTTTCATATTTAAAAAAAAAAACTATCGGATGTTAGTAATCGAGTGCAGAGCATGCTCTCTTTAACAAGCGTACGATTTCATCTACTTCATCTAATGTCATTTACTTTCTATCAATCGTATAAAGTTTCTTTGGAGTTAACGATATATCGCTTCGCGCAGATCACGAGCTCAGTAAATAAATATTTCTAAAATATGTATAATTGGTTTTTATTTCGCGGCTTTATTTATTTTCCTGCTCATCTGCGATATTTATGGAAATTTCATTGGTAGACGTCTGGCCGGGCTATCTTGTATGTACTATACATATATTATAGATTAATCATTTTGTTATATTTTTAATGAACAATAATATGAAACTGGTACATACACGAATTAGCTATAAAAGTTATGGCATTATTAATAATGCTGCATACGATTTTCATTTTAAATAAAATGTTGAAGTCTACTTATATATATATATATATATATATATATATAGATAGAGAGAGAGAGAGAGATGATAAAATAAAAATAAAATTAAATTATTGTTGCCAGCACACTATTTTAGATGTATTCGGGGAAGGTTCACGCTTTGTACTTATACGTATAAAAAATTAAACAATTAGCCGCGACATCAACTAATCAACCAATCACAGAAGCGGCGCGGGACGTAGCGTCAACAGATCTACCAATCACTAACGACGAACCTATAGCGCGATATATTATACTACTAGCGCCATCTATCAAGTGAGGTACGAAACATACTATAAGTGCCAGGCGCATAATAAATTTTTAAAAAAGGGGTGCAATTCTTGTAATAGGAAAATAATTTTGTTATAAGATTTTTTATACATTTATTTTTTTAGATTAAATATTTTATAATGTCGTACGCCCTCCAAAGCAGAGAGTGTACAACTGTATCGGTGTACTGAAAAGATTTCAGCGTTTCGAGATCCTTGGAAGGATATAAAAAATTGTTCCAAATTCAAAAATGTTGTACTTAAACTCATTTTTACAAACTCTGTTTACAATAATAATTCTATACAAATATATATATTATATATGTGCGACGTCGAAATTAAAATCTCTTCTATAATGAATATGACCGTATATACGGCACTAGTATAGCAAAATAAAAAAGTGATATTTTTTTCTGTTTCTTTTGACAAGTAACAATTATTATAACATATTTTTAATATATAGTCGCTCAGTGGTACAGGAGCGGGAGTATACGCCAAAGGACATAGTAGCAGCCATAGTTTGGGCCAGTACGCCACAGTTTTCCAAGCAGAAACCTTTGGCATAATTGCCTGTACTCATGAACTACTAAGTCAAACTGCCAAAGGTAAGGTAATCCACATGTGCAGTGACAGCCAGGCAGTGATCAAGGCCTTAGATGCAGCTGCTGTCAACTCAACTCTGGTATTGGATTGCATAAAGGGACTGAATGAGCTAGGAAGCCAAAATTCGGTAACTATTGTTTGGGTGCCGGGTCATTCAGGTAAGCATGGAAATGATAAGGCAGATAAGCTCGCTAGGCAGGGCTCAGAGCGTAGAATGATAGGGCCCGAGCTGGTTGTACCGCTGGCGGTATGTACTATTGCGGAAGCATTGCAGGACCGGGCTAACAAACTGGCTCTAGCCGAGTCGAAAGGATTAAAGGGACTCAGACACTCGAAGTTGTTTATGAGTAAATTAGGGACTAGTTTCTACAAAAGCCTCTTAGCTCGACGGAGAAAATTGAATCACCGAACCGCGCAGACTCTAGTTAAGATCTGGTCGCACTAAATGTATAATCTTGCCTCATCGCGATGACATTCGTACTAAACTACAGTTTCAAATAGCTGCTAAACACGTTTCGATAATTCGTTGCCAAACGCGGAAAGTTGTAGAGACTGTGGGGATTTGGCGAAGACGTCAGACGGACCCTGGTAATAGACCGGAATAACTCTAGGTAGAATAATAACCACTACATACGTTTCGATAGATAGTTGCGAAATATCTGCACAGTTAAAGCGTTGCAAGAAAACTGTGCAGTTTAATTTGAAAGAACGAGCACAGTTTTATCGATACGTTTGTATGTAAAATCGTTGTCGATTTAACTGCACAGTTTTTTCGCAACGATTTAACTGTGCAGAGGTTTCGCAACGATTTATCGAAAAGTGTGTGGCCGTTATTATTTTACCTAGAGTTATCCTGGTCTAGTACCAGGATCCGTTTAACGTCATCCCCCAAATCCCCATTCTAATATTAACTCACAATATTATAACTAACATTCCGAAACCTCAGTTGCTGTCGACCACCGTAAGGTACCTACGGAAATTAGTAACTTTACTAAGTAGGTTGCCTTTTAGGTACATATGCTTAATATTTTGTATTAAGTTTTAAGCCTAGAGTTTAATTTAGACGTATACGTTATTCTACATATATTATAAGACTGCAGTGTAAAGTTATTCCTATTCTTGAATGACGATTGTTTTATATTTAAGACCATCTCAGCGGCTGAACTGCAGAATATAATGAGAAATAACGCAGCCATACAAATCGCGTCGGAGTACGGTCTACCCATACACCTTTCGCATCAGAACCCTCCTTCAATAATACCTCAACAGTTTTCATTCCAGGTTAGCTCTAGACGGTTTACCTACACCTATTTTCTTTCTCCTATTATATAATTGCTAGCTATGTATGCCGTGTTCTTGTGTACTTTTGGGGTCATCCGGAAAATACATCACATTTTAATGAGGAATAGGGTATTACTAAAGTGTGACATTGTGTAATGCCGGAGCCACATACAGCTTCATTTGAATGATCATGTAGTGAGGCCGGGGACTTTGTGTAGCTGCGCAAAGTTTTGTAGTACTTTGTAGTCTTCAAGAACAAAAATGTACAAACACTTTGAGCTGTCTGGCTTCGGCATAACAACGGGCAGAGGGGTTCATATACTTTGTGACGTCTCACGTCAAATTTTAAAAAATGAAAAAAGAACAGGAAAGGAATCGAAACTTATGTCTTCTTTTAATTATGTGTTGATTACACATGCATAAAATTGAAAATTTGTGACATCACATCATGCGTTCATAACATTTTTATGACGTCATCTATGGATGACTAATTTCAGACAATACAACTCAATTTTTTTTATGATAAATTTTCACGCTACGGGCTAAACGCTCGGGTACTTTGTAAGTTATTATATTCTATTATTTTATTTCTTTTACTCTTTGTTTCTTCTTTTGTAGTTCCATATTTACAGTTTATTGGCTAAGTGTTAGACAAAATCCGGAGCGGGCTTCCTCTTCGGGGCGGCCATTTCCGTGATGAGATTGGCGTCACGGCGGTACTTCTCTTATTTATAAATACTAACGTCAATTTCTTTGCTTGTTGGTACGATTATTATAAACCCATCTTCCAAGTAGTTCTGGTTCCCAAGTAATATAAATTTCTTATTAGCAATATAATATTATATATTGCTAAAAAGAAACTCATGTTTACATGCATAGAACTACTTGGGAGATGGGTTTATAATATTCGTACCAACAAACAAAGAAATTGATGTCCGTATTTATAAATTAGAGAAGTACCAACGTGACGCCCATCTCATCGCGGAAATGGCTGCCCCGAAGAGGAAATCTAAGCACAACTAGGGCGTAAAAATTATTGCTTTTACACCCTAATTGTGACCAACTGAAAGGGAATTGTTTTCTTTAAAGGGCTTTAATGGATTGCCGGACCAGCACAATTTTTTTCACAGAGGTACAGAAGGGTTGATGTTGCCACAAAACACAATGTATCAACCTGACCCCATGCTATTGCATAGAATACAAAATCAGATGCTGCAGTTTCCCACAGTCGATTTTATACCGTTCACATTGGGGGAGCAACAGGGAGTGCAAACGCAAATGCCAGATACCCAATCCCCCTTACACTTATTACAAAACGAACAGATCACAAAACAGGCACCATCGTCTTTTGTGGCCAGTGAAAGCCAAAAGAGCATCGTTCTAAGAGAGACTCCTGAAAAATCCATAGCCTCTTTAATCCCTCATGCCTTCACTGCCAAAAACGTTTCCGAAAATCTGATCGACATAGATTTAACAACAGTTTCGGTACCTCAAAACGACACTCCAGAACTAGTAGTCACTGAAACACAATCACCCATAACTACAACCCAAGTTGTAGCTGAAAGTATAGAAGACCAAAAAACCACTCCATTGTATTACGCACAAATAGGTCAAAGTGTTGGTAACACAGTCGCGAACGGTTTTTATTCAGCAATAAATGATGTTAGAAAAGCATCTGCTAGAAGTAGCGTTGATAAAGTAGAACTTAAAATTACCACACCAATGGAAAAT
>JANCMC010021608.1:592041-643562 GCA_024363005.1 Charaxes varanes
TTTTAGCCTCACGTCCACCAGTTAGATTGTTTACTACAGAAAAGAAAGTCCCTGAGACTTCTCCCCAAGTAGCTATAGTAAAGGCAAAAATTCCTCCCAAAAGTAAACTTACATTTGATGATAAAACTGGAGAACCTGTTTTGAGGGTTTACGCTAGTTACGTGGATAACCCAACACAGGTGAGCTGACATACATTTTCTCTTGAATTTCACGTTATTTGGTTATGTTTTTTACTGTTTAAAATTTTATACTCCTGTAAAGTCGGCGCCAGACTAAAGCTTCAAATATTTGAAACCTTATGGTGTCGTATGGCGCGGGTTTTGAACTTTGCTCAAAATTTCCCGTACCAAACACTTTACTCAAACAAATGTTCAAATATTTGAAATTATAGTCTGGAGCCCGTTTAAACAGAAGTTTAAAAGGTATAAACATTAAAATATTGTTTTGCATAAATCGGCATATATAATTATTTATTAATTTAAGTTAATTTTACACACACATCCCTCGAATAAGTTTGAAAGTGTAGCAGCGTATTATGCATTCTTAATTCACTCTATTTTCAGAGACAACTCGTAACCACGAAACTGGCAAACATGAAACACAAAGGAGCGTCCAGGAAACATGATAATCTGGATTGGAAAGCGGATACAGTTAAAAACATAGAGCAAGAAGTTGTTAATGGAGACTCTATGGCCCAGTTCGGACTTAAAATCAAATCCAGAAGTGACGATTATATGCCAATATTTGAAGATTATGATGAATAAAATAACTTTAAGCACTAATTATTTTGATGATTATTAGGAAATAAAACTAAATGTATTAAAATAGACCATGTACCTACGCGTTGAAAAGAGTGGTAATATAAAGAATCATTCAAACCATTCTTAGTTATTTCAGGTCATCCTTAAATTACGTCACACGAATTTTACGACTTTATGAAACCTCCCCGTCCATGTCATATTCTAGAAACCGCCTCCACCTTGGTGTGACAACACAGAATCAATAAAATAGTTTCTTTTAATTATTGTATGTTGTTTAGGTAAATAAGACAAAAAAATTAATTAGTACAGCTTTAGGCCCCAGTTGTCATACAATGTGACATTTTGGTGATATCCCTCTCCCTATAACGTATGACATAATTTTTGGATGACATCTAATATTATTCTTTGCTGGAGCCAGTCATAGCTTCATTAGAATGATCATTACAATGATCATGTAGTGTGACTGGGGACTTTGTGCAACTGCACCAAGTTTTGTAGAACTTTGTAGCCTTCAAGGACAAAAATGTACAAACACTTTGAGCTATGTCTGATTCCGGCATTATGAAATACCTAAACTTAACACTTCCACGATGGATATTTCTATACTAATTATATTTTCTTTCTCTATTTAATATTGTTTATGATTAAGACGCGGGAGTTTAAAACTTATTAATGAATAATGACGTCTTCTTTATAAGTTAAGGTTTAAACTGAGGTTGTTACTGTAATGTTAATATTTAAAGATTTATATAAAAGTGTATATAGTTATTTATATTCTATACTTAAAATAAAAAGTACTTTTTGCATATAGAGAAGTGTGAAAATGTATTGCATTTAGAGTTAACGATAGGTAAGATAATTTATTTTGTAAATGTCAAAACTTATTTAAATAAAAAGTAATTCTGTATCATTAAATTAATATGGTATTATTTAAAACCTGCATCATATTAAACTAGCGTCTAATGAAGTTTAGTGAAAAGAAACAATTTCGCCATGTTGTCTTACAGCAAAGCAAAGGTTTGTCATAATTGCTCATACGTAAATAGTCTTGCTCCACTCCTTCCATTTTGTAAGAATCTTCACAATCAAAGTAGTCCTGTGACGTAACATACGGCAATATCAATTAATAGCTATCTTGACTGTTCCTTGCTTTAATATCTAAGATGTCCTTACAGAAAGTACCTACCAACCCCACACGAATAAAAGCAAAACGATTTAATATAATTACTAAAAATAATCCTTCAATGCATGTTAAACATTTAGTTGGAGAGGAAATATAAATATGATTTGTTTTTTTTTATAAAATAAGGGGCAAACGGGCACGTGGTTCACCTAAGTGACTATCGACGCTCATGGACAACTGCAGCACCAGAGGGCTCGCAGATACGTTGCCGGCCTTTGAGAAATGAATATGCTCTTTTCTGAACTGTGCGGCAATCTGAAAGCCCACGCTTTGGGTAGTTTGAGAAAATTCATGCCTGCTTTGATAAAAGTGCTCAAATGATATCTTTTAAGGATTTTGTCTAAATCCAGTTCCTACTAGACTTTCGTCATAAATTAGGAATTCGAATCTTTGTAATTTTAATAAAAAAAAATTGTAAATCAAAACGGCTTAATATAATTGAATTAAAGTGGAATATAAGCCACATACGATAGCTTTTACTTCGTTAACTGAGGTAATTTCAAAGTCAAAAATCAAAAGTAGCTGTCCTACAAAATGACGGTAATGTTAAATGTATGACGTTTATGCAGGCGAATGCGTAGGGATACGTTTAATAATAAAATAGGATAAATTTGTTTGTTTTACTTGTTTTGCAAGACAAAGGTCTGACCCAGTTTTCTCCATTTATCTATATACTGGGCCAACAACATCCAATCCATAGAAATTCTTTTCCTATCTAGCGTTACTCCGGTCCAGAAGGCTCGCTTAAATTGCTAGTATATATAATGATTAGGAAAGGAGAGGTAAACCGAGTTTAAGGCATGTCGTGTATTTTTATTTTTATTCGACAAGGGCGCCGCGCCGGGGCACAAGTTCTAGGCCAAGCTTTCTGCAACAAATCAAACAAAGCTACATAGATGGCGATAAAATTACTTGTTTCACATTCGAACGGCTCGCTTTATAAATATTTCTATTTTATGTCACAATTCGTAGTAACAGGACGCTAAAGTTTTGCAATATCGCTTATCATGGAGATAACACATTTTGCATTCTGCAAGGAAAGACATTCTGCATATGTCCCGAACCGAAAGAAGACGTAAAGAATACTAGCAAAAACGCGGTAATAAGACAACTAAATAATTTATTAAATTCGTGGAATAATTTTTTTTTTAATAAAGTTTCGAAGAAAAAAACTGTCTTCTATTTCAAAAGCATGAATTATTAAATTTAGGAATTTTTAGGAATGTTTTGTAGGAAAACATGTAAACTCAGTTGATATGTGGTCTCTTGCACGATGTTACTGTAGTGTATACATAAATGAGGATAGTTGGCAATGGAAGAAATGCTCTTTCTCACTAAGGGTATGAACTCTCAGTAACTTTAAGGTCAATTTTAAACGAGATATTTTTGGCCTTCCCGGAATTTACTTTTGGCTTTCCCGGAATTATTTTTTGCTTAAAGAAAGTTTTTGGTTTCATGTACTTTTTTAATGTTCTTAGACAAAAGTTCTTGTGTTCTTTGCAATCGAGAAGATCGTGACACCTATAGGTTTGTAAAATAACTTGCACTTGTTGCATGCCACACTAACACGTTAACAGGGATCTTAGAAATTCCTTAGTATTATGGCAGATATTTAGACGTCAGTTTTCATAGTCTAAGTTAGTTCAAAATCTTGACCAGCCACAAACATGCCCACAACTTATACAAACTGAACTCTTAGAATATCGATAACCCTTAGAGAGTAAAGATCCATAAATAACAGACGCACCAAAATCAGTCCACCTGGGAATTTAGAGGCAGACTACGCCCCGTAAAGTAAGATAAAAAAATACATTCAATTTTAGCGTGACGATATAATTATAGCCTATAACCTTCTTCCATAATTTTAAATAACTCAGCAGATTAGTAGAACGCCCGTCAAAAGTTAGCACGGATGACAAAATTGACAAATACATCATGTGTGAAGGGGCCTTAATGGCTGATAATGATAATAATTTAATTTCTTTCATTAAATCATAAATGCCGGACGATAAACTCAAATGAAAACAGTTTTAAAGTTTATATAAAGTTGCTACAACTTTATAGTGACCGTCATCGATTAAATGACAAAGTTAAAAAGCTTCGTTGTGTGTGAAGGCGCCATAATGTCTGCTGAACTTATTGACTTCATCGTTAGTTCTGAGTATTATAAAAAAAAACAGTAACTTATAATTCACATTTTTTAAGATATAAAAAGGGGTAAAGGGACAGGAGTTTCATTGAAGTGATTACCGACGCCCATGAACAACTACAACACCAGGGGGCTTGCAGCTGCTTTGGTGGTCTTTGAGGATAAATAATGCTATTTTCTTGAACGTATAACATACATCGGTAAGCCAAGGCTCGGTAAAACTTCCATAGTAAGTGCCCACTTGACCCCAACCAAGTTCCTCTAGCTCCAACTCATAAATAATAACCGCTTTTTAATGAGGAATGTAGTAAAAGTGTAGTCGTAACGGTCTCTGATATGGATTAATGAATCTTTATATAAAATTTTCATTTTTTACAATATTATTAATGCGTTTTTCTCAGCATGTCGTGGATTTCAGTCCAATCTATCTGTTCACCTATCAGTATAAGTATATATATAACTTGGTGAACAGGGCCCTCAAGATACAGGGAATCCTAGATTGGGGCCAATACTGCTTTGATTAAGTGAAATGTATATTTTGGCCAAATAAACGTTATTTATTATATATATACGCACCGGCAGAATTAGCGGAAAAAAAAGGGAGAATTTAAAATAGTGTTTTTTTTTTAATAAATAATAATTGAACATGAAACAATAAAATAACAAAAATAAATACATAACACATACATAAATAGGACTATATAACACACGGACGTCTGTTCCTAATGTAGACAGCTTAATGTTTAATTCGTCTATAAGGGCTGAGTCTTCTAACCTCGGTCGAATCTTCGCAAATATTATAAAATCACTATTACGGTAAAGTTATTTGTAATTGATTGAGTTCCGGATAAATTCATCCGGTTACATCGTTACTGATGTTTTTAATATGTTTCCTTTTATGTGAATCAATTTCAAAATAGAAGGAGGTTCTTAATTCGACGGTATTTTTTTATGTGTGTCACCTCAGAACATTTGAGTGGATAAACCGTTTTTGATGATTCTTTTTTATTTAAAAGCTGGTGCTTCCCGATTCGTCCCAGGTCAATTTAATCTAGTTCTGACATCTTGAAGTTGTTTTTTTTTTTAAAGAAACATTATATATTCTTGGCTAGCCTTTATACTTTGATCTTATCCAAAAGGTCGATTGGAGTGCTTAAATGCATATTCCAGGTACTAAAGACAAACAAAGAGCCATTTCTAATTGTGTTAAACTAACGCTAGTTATTTGTTTAATGAAATGGAATTTCTCAGCCATGTTAATATAGATTAGGTGGTTGCGCTGATTCTCAAAACGTTAACGTATTTACGTAGACTTTAAAACGATTCATGGCTTTTAATTCCATTTGCCGTAACATTTTTCTTTCCTTCGTTTAGTTCACTGCTGGATATAGGCCGTTTCTAATTATTTTTTTTTCGTCACTACCGTCCAGCTTCTTCCAACGATTATAGATAAATTCAATCAAAACATATCAAACCAAATCAAAATAGAATTTTACAAACTCTTTGGTATTGTCAAATATTTTAAAAGCTACCACTGATTTAGAAAAGACGAGCCACGAATCAGCAAAACACCCGTTAGCCACTCTTTTAAAAATAGTTCTTACAGAAAATGAATTTAATACATTTCCATGTTAACTATAAAGTACGAAACTCGAGCAATCAACAGTATACAACTATATACAACAGTATACAACAGTATACTACTTTGAGCAAGACCTTCCAATTAATGGTATGAATTCCGCTCAAGAAAGTCTAAGTTCTAAAATTGAATAAATTGAACCGATTTGTAGCGCAAAAAATCAGCGCACATCACTTGGACACAGAGGAAGCTGTTAAATAAGGCTTTAATTATATATTATACTAGCTTTGCCTTTGACTTCGTCCGTGTTGAATTTAACAATTCTGTGCAGTTTCAAAGGTTTTTAAATCTATTGTTAACAGCTCTAAGTGTTGTTTTTAAGTACCTTTTTTGGACTTCTAAAACTGCAAATAGAGTTTAAACTGGTCAAGCCGGTCCAAGTTATAGCCTGACCAATAAGGAAACAGACATTCATTTAAATATAAATAATATGTATGTAACATATTGTTTAAAAACGATTTACTTAATCAATATATATAAAAACGAAAGGTCACCTAACAGGAAATTTTGAAAACCGCGGGATGTTTAACGATTTTTGGCAGTGACGTAGTTTATAGTTAGTAGACGTCTGTTAAGAAGGCACTTTTCAACAGAGCCAGATTAAGGAGTCTAAGAGCAAGCTAAATTTTACGTGGAAAAAGTCGCGGGAGGCAAAAGTTAAATAAGAAGGAAAAGTACGTAGCAATAAAAGTAAATTAAATAAATATCTTATAACATAATCATAATTTTAAAAGTACGGAACGCAAAACACATCATGCCTATGACAGTTGTCATTTATGACGTTAAATTTATCTTTTTAACCAAGTTAACTGTAATTATTTAAAAATAATTATAACTCAGTTTGGCTGATCGAAAAGTGTAGGACTTTTCATTTGAAACATTTCAACATGAATTCATTTCAACCGAGCAGCTCTCTTGAGGCGAGTTAAAGCTTTTTGCCAAGTTTTTATTAAAATACCGACGCGACCTAGCGATAGCAATTTCAAAAACGTTCGTTATTTAATCGTTTTCCTCGTTAATTGTAGGTAATTATTAAAAAATATTAATTAATTAATTGTAATAAATTACAGCAGTCAATATATAGGCAAATAATCGCACAGAGAGCCATGGAACGCGCCATGCTTGGTATTAAGCTTCAAGACCGAGTTTGGAATACCAAAATCCACTCACTCTCAAAGGCCAGCAACGCATCTGCGGTCCCTCTGGTGTTGCAGGTGTCCATGGGCGTCGGTAGTCACTTAAGTGAATGCCGCCTGCCCATTTACCTCTTGATATTTATATTTATATGGCCTCTTCCCAGCTGTGGGAATTGTATATTTTCGATTCTTATTTTCAGATTTATCCAAAGTAATATTATCTTTCTTAAGTAATTACAAAATTTCCAATTTTAATAGAAGCAGCTCCTGCATTCAATAATGCAGTAAAATCTTTTCCGATTGACTTCGCCGTATTCTTATTTTATAAAGCAACGATGAAAAAATAATAGTTAGTATGAATGCAACTCTAAAAGAAATATCGTTCTGTATACAAATTTGTACATTAATATGTTCCATTCAGAGGGCATAGTTCTGACACTACTTTTGACCTCTACCGAATATTGTCAAAACTTAGTGGTTTTTTACGATTCTACTTTATGTAGTTTGCCTTATTAAGCGACCTCTTTAATGGCGCTTTTAAAATAAGAAGTGATTGACAAAAACTACGGAATGGGCCGGAGGAGTAAAATCGCGCGTCGGAAATGATGGGAACGCTTTTTCAAGAGCTTAACCTTTTATTGCTGGTAAAAGCTTTAATTAAATACTGATTCGTCCCACCCACCTTTACACTAATTCCCTAACCACGTCCCTTCATCGTGTTTTATTAATACAAATTCCTTATCCCCATTTCAAGCACATTTTAGGTTCCGCTTTTATTTGAACTTTTATTTTTTTTCGCGATGTAAATGTAGGCTTTCGGGGTACGCCTTACATTCTACCACACAACCACACGGACCGGGCAAACCTGGCTTATTGTATACTTTCATCACTCACAAAGTGAAACAAAGTTTCCACTTTGACTCTACATTTTTTTATTTTCGGAAGCTTTTCCTTACCGTTTGTAAGTTAAGTAATATTTTGAGTTAAGTCAAGAGATTAATTTCACATTATAAGTATGTAGTGTAAAGAGTTTTGTTGTGAGCGCTTCTCAGATCAGGTTGTAACGAATACCTCTAACAAATACGTATTAACAATATTTGTTTACTGGTTCATTAACAGCTCTATATTTTAGAACGATGTCATTAGTTAATTAGGTTATATTCAATATTAAAATTCTTAAAGAGGACGCGGGATTAGTAGTTGCTAATTCTCTCTGGTTTGCAAAATATATCTGTCTTTACATTCACGTTTTTGTAACGTTATATCGTCAAGTTGTAATAGTTTTATCTATTACATATATGTATGTATGCATCTATATATAAATATGTTTCCATATTTCCCTTGGTCACGCCATAAGTTGAGTAATTTTGTGTACATAAAGAGTGTCTAAACCGTGCATTTATGTTTATATTTTTGTGTTGAACCAATTTTTACTTCTAGCAATTTTCGAGTTAAGAAGCCGTTAATGCGATAAAAAATAAAAACCGTAAAAATAGACGTGCGGGCGCAGTTTTTGATCTGCAGGCGCCCTTTTTACAAACAATACAATAAAGTCAAAATCGTTTACTCATGTATACCTGTAATAAAGCCATCGAGGGAGACAAGGCGAATTCGGTCATAAGGGTATTCGAGTCAATTTCGCCGATAGTTCATAAACCGTTTAATAGCAGAGTCCCTGATAAAGTGATAAATTAATATAAAGTCTCTGATAGCAAACTGCCTCATTAATCTGTCTGACAGCAAACTGTTATTCCACAACGTTTGATGGACCCGTTGAGGTTTTATTCATGGTTTCTATATTTAATTATCTGTATTCGTTTATGTTTTATATAAATGATAAAAGAAATGGTTGTCTGTAAAGTCGGTTTACGGTTGATAATTTATGTGATAACGCCGAAGGCCCCTCTATCATCGCTTGTTCCACGATCTCGCTAACACGCTCGACTCAGGCGGAACGTGACAATGAGTCATGCTCTTTCGTGCGTGCAGCTCGTTCATCGATTTATAAAACGTTATCACGTAAAAAGAAATGAACTTTCTGATGGTCTGAGATGTAACTGTAAAGTGTCATTAACCCTCAGAGCGCACTAACTCTAGCACAGTGTTATAGGTAGCAATAGTAAAAAAAAAAAACCACCAATTTACAAGTGTACGTAAACCCGGGCCAACAAGCTAATAAATAATTTATCTGTTTCAAGAATGTAATAGGTCATGCCCAAAATATTGTATGTCTTATGCTTTTAAATTTGATCTATTTATTTATTTCCAGAATTTTGATTTTCCACAAAAGTACCCTAAATGTAGAATAGCCTTTGTGTACATCTATGAATTCCTTTATGTTTCACTAAAGATGCCATTAGACGTGTATTCCAGAGATAAACTTGGACATGACAGTGTATAAACAGATATAATATAGGTGCTGGTACTTTTAAGCACAGATACTTATTAAATTATCACTGAATAGGTGTAAAAACTATATGCAATGTACAATGAATTGATCAATTTTCATTATATAAAAAGATTCTTAATGGCAACAATATAAATTCTTTATTAACTTGTGACCGACTTAAAACCCAAACATTTAAAATCTCCATCCAATCACAAAGAATACGGTATTGTAGAAATAAAAATTATTCATTAAAAAAAATCGCCAAAAGCGTGTTAAGACTCGCTTATATAGAAGGGTTCCGTATCTGATACGCTATAAACGTATTTGTTAAATAACTTCAAAAGGTGTTGTCCAATTTCGTTCAGAATAATTTTCCCAATGAGTCTTTAGCATGTTCTATCAACGTGGAAAATTTCAAGTCTCTACGTCTAATCGTTTGGAAATGCTAGCGGGGGGGGGGGACCACCTTACGGGCAGACAGACGAACGGACGCACGGACTAACGGACGGAGCGAAATTATAAGGGTTTCTTGTAATACTACGGAACCCTAAGAAAAAATAAATCATACATTTCAGTATTGACTCTTACTTTCTTTATATAAAATAGAAACAAAAATATGTCATAAATTAAAACCCACAACAGTGTAATGGTAGAAGGAATGGACTGAAAACGAACGAACCCGGTTTAAACCCCGACGCTGGGGTAATATCGCAGCTACTCCTAATATCTCTTGAAGACTTGCGGAAGAAAATTGAAGACTTCTAGATGTGGGCTTATCGAAGGATGCTCTGAATAAGTTGGATGGATAAAATATTTAACTACGAGGTCCTTGCTAAAATGCAGAAGAGTACGGAGCTTGTGAAGACCACCAAGCAACGTATGACCATCAAGCAGTGGGAAGGCACAGAAGGCCCTGTGGCTGGATACTGTTCATGAACTCTTCCGACTAGCCAGAGAATGAGGCATTAAGAAGGGGAATTAAGGGACTAAGAAGAAGAATTGCTTCTGTACTATGTCGTTGCCGAATTGGGTCATAAATAAATCGAACGAAACTAATCTCTATTAGTGACTCGATTGATTATTCATCCCACGTATTTATTTTTTAACCGATTGTCAAAAATATGAAGTTCGTAGTAAGTTTGATGTTTGCTTATTATATTTGAATACAATATGTGATAACAATTACTCTTATTTTAAGAACAAAATTGGTTCCTAACTGAAATTTGTTTTTTCATTATAGTGCTCCTGTTGTGTGAATTTATGTTCACACAACAGGGCTTTTATGAGGCGACGCTTTTTTATCGAGCAATGTCTTATTTTCAACGCTATATATTTATCGAAATGCCTTGCAAGTATCTGTTTTGTAAGGATCATCAGAAAAATGGGTATCTTTAGGAATATATTGCGTGAAAAAAAAACGGAAGTGTTTCGATTTTCCTGATGAGAAATACATATATGTCGGTACGCTTTATTTTCATATTGTGGACGCTTAAAAAGCGCCTACGCCGAAATTTCACGCAACGCTTTTTTAACCCTCGAGCGTGTGAGGGCTGAGACACAGCGTGATCAAGCCTCGAGCATCATGACGTCATTAAATATCACACATCCTCCTTCGAACGCTTTAAAACTTTTATTATACGAGGAACGAATGATTTATCGCGTGTTTTTTTTTGTTACAGAACCCACTATCAGTAGACCTAGTAATAAATATGCCGCAGGACGGCATACGGTTAATATTCGACCCGGTCGCGCAGCGGCTTAACTTAGCGTTGAGTAGAGGTCGCGATAATGAAAATTCTTGTTAATAAATGTAACTTAGCATTGAGTAGATGTCGTGATATAGAAAATTCTTTTTAATAAATGTAACTTAGTCTTGAGTAGGTGTCATGATAATTAAACTTCTTGTTAATAAATGTAAGTTAGCGTTGAGTAGAGGTCGTGAAAGTGAAAATTCTTGTCGATTAATGTAACTTAATGGCTGCGGTGGTCAAGCAGGTGTTAAAATTAGAATTTACACAAATGAGATCGGACCGGGCTGGGCATGGTGAGCGCCATTCCAATGTAATTAATTGCTTTTATTTGTATCATTCTTTTTTGTACGAGATAATTTGGACTGACCCTTTGTATACGGTTCATTTCCAATACAGATATATCAAGCGGTAACTATGTGAACGAACTCGAGCGTCTGTATTTATGACTGGCTGATGTTGGCAACTTCGTCCATATTTTTTTTATTTCTGCGAAGGCTAATTCACTTGAATATATGTTACTATTCATTCTGGTCTTATAAATAAATCCTTAATTGCATACATACATTGGACTATACGACACATGGACGTCTGTTCCTAAGGTAGACAACTTAATGCCTGTGTTATAGATAACAGACACCTGTTATACATAAATATTTTTTTTAGAAACATATAAATACATACATAAAAGAATTGTTCCGCTTTAAAAGTTGTAAATAAAAGTCCGCGAGGACATATGGTTATTTTTTAAGATAGTCTCAGTATGCTAAACAACTTTGTTCTAAAATAAGGCATTATTTGTGAAGGTGTTTTTATAAAGATGACATTAATCATTATCCAAAAACCCCTACAGCACATTATCTACACTAATATATAAAGGTAAGAGTTTGTTTGTTTGTTTACTTGATCACGCTAATCTCAGGAACTACTGCTCCGATGTAAAAAATTTCAATGTTGGATAGTCCATTTATCGGGAAAGCTGTAGGCTACACATCACGCTAAATGTTTTCACCTAATTTTACGCGGACGAAATCGCGGGCATATAAATATTGTAATATCTATTTTATATCTCAAAGTGTTTATACATTTTGTCCTTGAAGACTACAAAGTTCTACAAATCTTTGCGCAGCTACACAAAGTCCCCGGCCACACTACATGATCACTGAAATGATCATTCAAATGAAACGTTTGGTAGAAGAAGAAGAAAAATTTGTATTTTTGATAAGAAACTATTCCTTATCCTGCATCTTTGCTCGTTTTATTCTAAAAATTTTATAGAATTCGAAAGGACTGATACATACTAAAAGTATTCCATCAATGAGAATAAATGAAATTATTGTTTTTTTTTTTATATTTAAAAAAACAAATTTGACTTGATCTTTTATTATACATTTCTTGGTTATAGGTTTTGAAGTCTGCCTTGTTGTCTCGTTTTATAATTTATCCATATATATTTTTATAACACTAAATACTAGTTATTTTTTAGGCTAGGTTATGCTATACTGAATCAAGTAATATATTTTAATATTCATATAAATTTAGGCTTATTGTATGCTAACACACCCTGAATCACGTTATGACGTAAATAACTCTTTATAACATAATCAACACTTTTATTACCTAAAGGTTAGTATATTACCTTGCAGTAAATAAATTTTGTTGCACCATCTAAGTCAGTTTATAAGCAGTTAACCTGCGCGAGTCATAAATATTAATATAATATGTTAGTGTGATGTTGTAACGACCATAAACTGCTATATATAAAAAAAATATTCTAGTTTATGCAATTATTGCTAAACTTTTGACATTGACCACTCATTCGTTTAATGTGTTGAGGTTTTGGTAATGTCCGATATCATGAGATATTTTACGAGATGCTTAAAGAATTTTTTGAACATAATTCAGTAAAAATATAAACGTGAAAGTGGTGTATATAAATAAGACATTTGTATTTTTGATTATTCCAAAATATAAGCGATAATAATGTTTTCACCAGAAAAATTGAACCGTCTTTATTTATTTGTAAAAAAAGTGAATTTATTTGTTATTCAATTTTGTTTCTTGGCAATGACATAAAACTGCAATACGATGTCAGATATTCGTTTCATCATAAAGTTGTAATTCGTCGTTCGTGCCAAGTTTTGCAACAAATAGTTGCAAATAGAGAATGGCCGCGTGTATTTGTTTACTTAATTCGATCTTAATGAAGTAATCATAAAGCTTGTTGCGTCGCTTCAGCGATTGATGGTGTGAATATAAAAATGTTTTTTGTGATACAATATCGTTAACGACCGTTACGATCAGTAGGCACCTAGTAGATTGTACAATATACTCCTTACATAATAATAAGATTAAGTATAGTTTTAGTAGATACAGGATATTAAATTATATTTTTATCGTATACCAGCAAAATTGCGCAGATGTGCTAACAGTAAGTAATAAATAAATTACGGGCCATCCGTAAATAACGGCACACGAAGTTTTCGATTTTTTAACTCCTCACTCCGTATTTATCACATTTTAGTAACGATCTCATAAAATCAGTTATGAAAATTATTTTATGTACTACTAGCTGTGCCCAAACAAACAATCTCTTCAGCTTTATGTATTATCAGGTAAAAAAAATAGGTACAATTTTAGCGTGATGATATATAGCCTATAACCTTCCTCGATAAATGAGCTATCTAACACTCAAATAATGTTTCAAATCGGACCAGTAGTGACCTGAAATTAGCGCGTTCAAGCAAACAAACAAACAAACTCTTCAGCTTTATATATTAAGTATAGAAGTATAAATGTAAGTAAAAGGTAAAAAGTTTAAATATTAACATGTGACATCCTAAAGGTTTTGACCTGGCCCTGTCCGTTATCACGTAATCGTCACCTGTGACGTAATTTATTTATGACTCCTTTTATATAGAACTTAAAAAAGTCCTAGTGATAATTAAATTGCGACAGGCCTTTTGTAGTTAAAATTAATTGTGTATTTGCAATTAATAATGGTGCATGGAACTGGATATACTAGTCGCTACGTCGCTTGCAAAATGACTGATGAATGTGAACCTAATTGGGTTCTGATCGAGCCAACAGTATCATTTCCACCTAGCGTTAATTAACTAGTTGAAATTGTCACTTGCAAAATCAAACTGGCCAAAATATACAGTTGACCTTCTCTGTAAATAGTGATGATAGTTTGCTTTTAGTTTATCAGTCATTTCCAAAATTTGTATAATATATAAAAATTAACCGTTTTTTGTTAGACTCGAAAACCGCTGGCTCGGGCGGCTGGCTGGAAAAAATTTAACAAAAAAATAATGGAAAATTCGAAAGATTACTTTAAATAAAAAAAAAATAATAATAAGACCTTCGGCCAGTATCTAGATCTTCTGACTGATAGGCCATTTAAAATTAGTTAGCAGACGATGTCCTGTCCGAACGTTGTTCTATTTTTTTTCTTTCATAAGAATCTTCTCCTGACAATAATAAACACAATAAAAAAATTGCCTTGTAGTAAAAGTGCCGTTTAGGAGTGATGCGGTGACCAAAGAAAATTGGGATTCATTTTTTTTATATATACAGATATAAAGGGATGCCGAAAATTGTATCAGTTCCTGATTAGTCCTTCATTTTCAAGTATTGATGTTACTTCAATGTAATTTGTTTGGGTCAGGCAGGTAGACTATAAAATTGGGCAAACGACAGGACGACAGGCGTAGCCCTTAAAATACATCCCATCGTTTTCACGCCTTTGTTACAGCTCAGCATAAACAAATTTACGACCATCGTAAAAGCTTATAAAAGGCCTCACAGCCGATAAGGTCCGTTAAGTCTAGTTTTGAATAGGTCTAGATTTCCATTAAGTGTGTTCCATAAAAAGTCTTTTTTTTTGTGACTGGATTTCTTTGTAAAGTAGTAAGTTTAGTAGTAAATCTCTTGCCTCACACATCTTTGTGGAGTCAGTTTTGAGCTGAGTGACTTAGGGATCTTCAATAGAAGATATAATAATTTCTAGAAGACCTACAACTCATCTGCGAGTCTTCTGGTACTGCTATCGTCCTCTTCTTTTCTGATTAGGGGATGAGGAATCCTGAACCCATAAGTTTAAAAAAATATATTTTATAGTGTCAAGAACATCCTATTATGATTAAAAAATTGCATTGTTGATTAAAAAGCATACCGAAGGCCAACTTCTTTGAAGTTTGACTTTCACTATGTCCCTAAATATCTCTAATGCTCTTCGGACCTGGTCCAGATTAAGATAGACAAGGCTATGGACGATGATGATAGCCTATGTGTGTATATATATAAATATATACTGGCGGACCCGACAGACGATGTCCTACAAGATATTTCAGGCATAGGTAAACAAAGTATGAAATAGCTAGTTAAGAATAAATTTCCTAAATAACCTAGATACCGTATGCAGCACCATCTGGCGGGCTGATTTGTAAATCTAGACCATCCAGGGCGCCAACCAAACGCATACAAAAAAAATAATTCAAATCAGTCAAGCCGCTTAGGAGGAGTTTAGTGACAAACACTCGTACAGTAGAATTATACATAAAGATAGTAATATGTATATTAGTTAAGTAAATCATGTACACTTTTAAGATGTTCTTATTGTGGAATAAAATTTTTATCTATCCTTATATGATATCTCTAAATAGTGTATGGAAAAGACGGCATATGACGAATATGTGCGCAGATTGAAATGTGGTGGACCGACTGGAATTTTTACTATGTTCAAACAGTACGTCACTTCTATACTTTTACTTTTTGCTATTCCTAACTTTTGCCAAATCGTTAAGTATATTTGTTATTTGACACGTGAGAATAGCATTAACATCGATTCACATACGCGAGCGGCTGCGGTTTCTAAAACACTTTCGGTTCGAGTGAAATCCGCTGATGGCGCTAGTAATGTGATATAACCGAGCGCTGATTATAAACTAGTTTGGTTATGAATGAAGTTATATGTAATCGTGACCTAGTTCTGTTGATGGCCTTTATGTGTGATGGTATAGAACCCTTAGTGCACGAGTCTAACTCACACTTGCCCGTTTTATTATATAAATAACCGAGAAGACACTGTGAAGGGATTTCAGAACATTTCTACTCAAAGCAGTAAGGGGGTATTATTATACCCCCTTACTCCTTTGGGTCGAAATGTTCTCTCTTCATACCTTATTATGTATGCACAGTTATATAAAAGTCCGTCATCTTTAAAATAAAGAGCACAACATTTCATATAACGACAATTAAAGTTCTTGTCATACCAATTTTAATGAAGCAAGTTTTGCATTTGTATTTGGAATTCCCAATATTCTAAGAAGACAAGACTAGAAGCTGCATAGAATTCAACCCTCTAATATGAACCTATTGTTTGCAGTAAGATATTTGTTTACAATAACACAGAAACTGGGTTATCTATACAAGGAATCAGTGCGCTTTGTATACTATGTAGTTCGATATACATATATTTTGAAACGCATGTGATACACTATTGAAAATGTTTACATTGAAGTCTGAACTTTCCTAATTGTAGATGTGATCGCAGGAAATTCAATTAGGACATTTCTTAAGGCCGATTTCCCCTAGACGAGCGAATGCTCATTCTAGCCCCACTCTATCAAAATCTTTTAGTTTAAATAGACGTGAAGCCTATTAGTTTTTTTGTCCAGTCTGCCTTCATAAATATTCTTGACATATTCTAAGAATACTCCTTCGCTTGATGTAAACGTCACTAGAGCGCCCGAGTTGCTTAGAGCGTTCTTATGTACGATCTCTTGAAAGCTTTCTAGTGCTCTAGCGATAGGGATTTGCTGGACTCATCTAAACATCTATAGTCGAATTTTAGTCCTTGGTTGTAATTCTTATTCTAGTTTTTTATTTGTTCACGTTTTGGTGTTAACTCTAAGAAGTATCTTTCGTTTACACTAAAAAATCTAGAAATCTCTATGTTCGTTTGGTCCCTTAGATAGCAATATGTTTGATTGCTCGTTCCTACGCACTGAGTTCGCTCGCATCGCGATGCGAGGTAAGTTATTTCCTTTACGATATCTGGACATCGACATAATATTGCTTCTTCAATTTATGGATACAAATACGTGGGTTTCCTTAAGCGAGAGAGATGTTTGTCAAAGGATATTGGAACACGTTATAACATGGGGTCATTTTAAATTTGGTTTCATGCAAAGTAAGTATCGGAATGTCTTCTCATAAGAATAGCATTTTTAGTTGATTTTGTAGGAAAATTTTTCTCACACAGATCGGAGCCTTTATTGCGTTTATAATTTTAATAAGCAGGGTTTTTATTGTGTTGAAAACTGGTTATCAGAAGCATTTTTAAGAATTTTGAATTCTCAAAAATTGTTTCGATAGCTATTTAACATAATTTACAAACAGAAAACAAAGGAAAAGAAAGTCACCCCAGGGACATGTAACACAAGGATATTTTCCGTATTTGTGATTGTTATGTATGTAAACCTCTTTCATAGGTTATTCTGTTATGAAAAATAAAAGGATACGTCAGTGCGTATATCAAGCGCAAAGCCAGAGGATCGAGCCGATCGGAAAGAGCTTGGTTGCCGACGATTCGGGCCGCTCTACGTTGAATGCGGTCTACGAAGAACTGCTTAACCTAGCGATCCACTCAAACACCACCTCATCAACACAACATAGCGACAGCAGACAGCTCGCTGAGCCAAGCCATTGGGACAGCCTGAACTCTCCCCTCATCCAGGATGAAGGTGATGGCAAATCACTGAAACTTCGATTCGATGTCAGTCAATACACTCCCGAAGAGATCGTCGTGAAAACAGTCGACAACAAACTATTGGTAAGTGTCTACTTTATATAATTCGGTTAAAATAGAGATACTTTCCATTGAATGAGGCGAATATGGTAGTTCAAATATCTACTAGAAGTTCAATATTGGACTGCCAAACTCTTAAAACATCTTTTTTAAATATGTTATAAGGGGGCACTATTTTGTTTGTATGTATATAAAGAATTGCTACACATAAAACTCTGGATTTAAAACGTAATACACGATCTGATATTACCTATAACACAGGCATTAAGTTGTCTACCTTAGGAACAGACGTCCGTGTGTCATATAGCCCTGTATATATTTATATTTATTTATATTTATATTTTGAATTAAGATTTTGAAATGAGATGTGAACGCGCATGCGTTATTTGATTCATTCGGCGGTTTCCCTAGCGATAGGAATAACATCAAAATTATTGTAATTAACAGTGTATATAATGTAAATATGGTATATAAATATGTGGAAGGAGGAAACGTACATTATTTTCTTCCCCACATCCATCACTAGATTAAGTAGGACAGATTTTTCAGCGCTTAGGTTATTCAGCGCTGAAATGTTTTACCGGCATCAATAAAGTGACCTAAGTTATTAGCGATATTAAACAAAAACATCTCTTATTTGTAAGTAGAAAACTAATAAAGAAGAATGTAGTTTACTCAGGCCGGCATTGGAGTCCATTGCTAGGTCATGTAGTTCTTTCGGTGGCCGGGCGATAGATGGGTGATTCATTCTCACACAGGCCTAATATTCAGACTTACTAATATGCGGACATTGTCTATGCAGACGTTGTCCTGCCCGAACGTTGGGTTGCTTACTCGTTACTACGTTAAATTATCCTATAATATTATCACCGTTCCTGTTCCATTTCCGTTGTCAAAAGCGCTAAAGTTCCATTAGAAATAATTTAATATTTTCAAAGTGTAAATTATTCTTAAATTTTCTAATTTTCCGTGCCATTTTTTTAATTATCTCTTTTTTAAGAACCCTTTCCGGACAATAACAAACACAGCAAAATTTTTTTTACCGAAAACGGTGCAGCCGTCCGTGATGCGTGATGCTCTGACCAAGCGGTATAGATTCATTAATACATGTATTTTCTGAATTATTTCAAGCGAAAAGATTAATACAAGTTTCTGAGAACCAATATAAAAAGCAAATACAAAATAACAAACTGCATCGTAATGTTGGAGGAGGAGAGAGATAAATATTAACAAGTCACGTAAAAGCAACGAAAGCGCTGAAAGCAGCTGCGACACACCCCCTCCATCCCTGTCCATCCCCCTTCACGCCTCTCCTTCCCCTTCATCCTCCTCCTCCCACCCCATACCCTTCTTTATTTAAGCACCATATAGAATAGTGTATACATCGTTCTTTTCCTTTCCTCTATGCGTTCGGTATAAGAGGAGTGGGGAGCGTAACGCTTGATCGCGTAACATCTGACACATTCGATTTCACTGCCCATATTTTTTCTTACCTTTCTCCAATAAATAAAAAATTATTAAATAAAAATAATACCAATGAAATAAACGTTTCCAAACAGGTTACTCTTAATATTTAAAACAAGGTTTTGATGCCAACCCATGAAGTTACTATTACTAGTACCTATGGCGGGCGATCTCGTTCTTCTATAACGTTAATCTAACCCGCGAATTCTACCACGTTGTTTTGTTCAATTTTCGAACTAACTTTCAACCGCATTTTTATCAACATGTACATTTCTTTGCTTTTTATAATGACTGCACATAGATTTCAGTGTTGTATTTGGTTAATTGGTTGTAGAGATCGTGGGGGTTCCGAGGATGACGTCAGATGGCAATCGGTCATCTTAACTCGCCCCACGGCCACATCATCTGCATTTTAAGCGTACCCTGGTGGAACTCTACGAAGAAGAAGAGGAAGACAAAATAAAATTAAATATCAAAGAAAAAGCACGTAGCAGTCATGAGGTTTGTAGACAGCATTTCAGCAGGTTTGACCAAACTGGCAGTTTACCTTAATTACTACCTCCCATTAACAACTGCGTCACCAGAAGGGTAATAGAAGGGATAATAAAACACGTCATGGACACGTAAAGTGGGAAGAATCAGTTCTTCTTCCTTGGATTACTGAGGATCGTGACCACTAATAAGCAGTCTCCATAAGTCAAGAATCAGTTACTCTGCCATTTTAATTACTAATAAAATATGTATTAGAGGTAGTTTAATTACTAGTAAAATTAGAGGTAGCGCCATGCTTGTAGCCGAATTGGGCCGGCGCGTCCGGGTACCAGTACCTCTTTCTCACATGAGTGAGAAAGAGGTACTGGTACCCGGACGCGCCGGCCCAATTCGGCTACAAGCATGACTCTACTTCTAATTAAATTGTTATTTAATATTTACAATATGTTAAATTCTGGAAGGAAAATTACAAATGTAACATAAGTATAGTACCTATTCCAGAATCTATACTAATATATAAAGCTGAAGAGTTTGTTTATTTCTTTACTTGAACGCGCTGATCTCAGGAACTACTGGTTCACTTAATTTTACGCGGCCGCAATCGCGGGAAACAGCTAGTCGCTTATAAAATTGCCGATGCTTGTGATTTTGAAATCACCTTTACTAATACACTTACCAAATCTTATTTCTTCCTCTTGTATTATTAAGTATAGGATTATTTTTTTGATAAAGGCGCGTGCCAAAGTTGTATCGAAGTAGGTGACACGACGGATACCTAAATCGAAATTACGAAGTTAAGCAAAGCGGTTTCTTAATTCCGTCTAACGACTCTGAAGACGGTCGAATTCTTTAATTATTTAGCTCTAGACATAGCATCATTTGAATGATCAGGTGGTGTGGCCGGGGACTTTGTGTAGCTGCGCAAAATTTTGTAGAACTTTGCAGTCTTCAAGAACAAAAATGTACAAAATCTTTGAGCTAGAGCTAGTCTGTCTCCGACGTTATAACGCTGTTTTAATAGACTACGCAACACATGAAAATTGTAAAGGAGCCTGGCACGTGACACGACTTTTTGCTGCATTCAATATCTCCGCACATATATAACAAGCCTTAGGACAAACCACGTTTTTTTTTATTGCGGTCATATCATACGATGTATAAAAAGGTCAAAAAAGCCTCGTGACGTCTCTTATGCTCGCTAAGGCTCGCATCGCCACTCACGCCACTCGCCTTTTTGAGCCCTCTTATGCAACTGTTGCAAAAGAACGGCTCTTCCACTTATTTGAATTTAATTTTTATAAACTTTAAGGAAAATAACAGTTATATTGGTATACACGACTATGTTTCCTCAGACCACAAGAGTACAATATATCGCAGAAATTCATTCGGTGTTAATGCATGTTAATTCGATTGTTCAAATCAAAGGTTGGAATATATTAGTTTAAAATTGCTCTCATATTATCAATTCCAAGCCAGGAAACATCGTTATCTGTCATGTCTCACATCAAGTGTCCTGCTTATCTCGCCACATGTTTGATCAGGTGCCGTGGTCTCTGACGAACCGAACTGGCGCTCACTGAAGCTTTTCGAACTTGGCCATGAAAATGGGATCCTGTTTCAACTATATCAAATTATGTAATATGGCTTCCTGATCGAAAATTAGAAGGAAGATATTTGGTTACTTTAACTTTGTAAGGTTCCATACTTGGCCATTTGAACAGGAATATCTATTATCGTGTGGCTTAATTTGTTTTAGGGTATGCGAACTTTTTTATAAACACCGCCGCGCCGTTATACTGTGGACTGATTATGACATATTTTTATTTTAAAAATCCTGAATGTAGAAACTAAAATCTCAAAAATTTTGTGACAAAGATTTGGGGCTTTATATTTGTTATATAAAATTGTATAAAAAAAATGCTTAATTATATTATATCTCTTGATAGACAGTCATATAATACAGAAGAAAATGCCTTTGTTTTGAACTTTAGACAATAGTTCTATGAGTATATACTACGTATAAGTGATTGAATCCAACATTCGTAACCTCGAGATACTGGTTATATTAGGCAAAATGAAAAAAATGCTGTGCGGACATTCACCTATTCGCCATTCTGATAAACTCATAATAGAAACTGATTTCGTAGTAATTTCCAATCCTGTGGATAATAATATATGAGTAATGATATAACACAGAACAAATCTATGTAAAATTAAGAAGTTAGCAACAAAAATTGGTTAAATTTAATAAATTGGTACTTAAATAATACTGAACTAAACTCGACTGTGTCGTAACAAGTCTGTTAAGTCTATTTAAAGTCAATGTTCTTGAAGTTAATTGAATGAAGGTTGTAGTACCAACTTATCTTAGTGACATACAAATGTTATGGAACCGAATTCCACAATATGGAGAATTCTACCTGTGTAATAAATTGTTATATCAAGTAATGGCGAATAGCCAGAATTTAGAAGGTCAAGAGTTACCTAATAGGATTATACTGTGACGGGAAATAAAATATTAATCGTACAATACGAGATAGGTTTAAATAATGGCCAATAAGGCTGTGAGGCCAAAAATTTAATCAGATTAGGCGTCGCCGTTAAATTAATAATGTCGGACTTGCTGGCGTGATTTAAAAAGGGTAGGTGACCTGAATGTCAACGGAAGGTTTTTTGTTAATTTTTTTTTTTTCACAACATCGGTTCTCGTTTATTGCTATCAATACAATAAGGCAGTGCGAAGAATCAGGCGTTGCTTTGAATTTTTTTTTTAAATTGCTTCATTAAACTGATTTAAATCGCTAAACATGCGTACACAAATTGGAGGTATACTATTTCTTTCAACAGCTTGTAATAAAATACAGTTTTTTCACCATTTTTGCTTTAAGTATATTTTAATATTTAATCTAATCGGGTCGGAGAGACTTGTAACAAATCAAAAATTATAAAATCATCGCGCCGTTCTAGAGTATTTAATTAAAAATGTTGCAACTAACATGATTTCTTTTTGCGCAAAAACTAAATAAAAACTGAATAAAACAAGCACTGTAGCCTAACAGGCCACTACATAAATAAAATGCAACATTACGTTTATTGTAAAAAAGAAGCAATAATTAAAAAGCACATTAAAAACAAAAAATAAAGTCCAGGCACGCGCGTGATTCAGACATTCTCTGGCTTTTACTTGAGAAGGTAACATCGCCTTCTCTTTCTTAGAATCAGGAGAAGGAAATTGTGCGGTGCCTCGCCCTCGTACAAAATTACCTATGACGTAACGTCTGAAGGATTTGATCTTGGTTTGACATTGCCTTTGGAAGGGTAAGCAGGCCTACGATACATCTGTTACATATTTGGAACTGCGTTGTTACTTAATGGGGCTTATTTGGCGTATTATGTGTTCTTATATTTTAGGGGATTCGCGTAAAATATTTATTTCCTTGTATTCATTCGTCTGGATAATAAGTTTTCCAGTTCGGATGTTTATACCGTTCTTAAGGCAGATTTTGTTTCATTAAAGTTTGTCTCGATTTTGTCTGTTTTTGATTTTACTTTATTTTATAGAAGTCTTATTATTTAGTGAATAATAACAGTTATCAGTGAAGTAATTTGACTTTGAATAAAACCAAAGAACTGTTTGAGCAAAATCACAACAAAGAAATCTAACTATTAGGTATATCATTCTTTTATTATCATTAAATAGTTTAGTACTAAGATGTTTATTAAATATTTTATAATTTCGTAGGAAACCACATATAATGTTATATATGTGGTTACTAGTCTACGGCAAAAAACGTTGATAATAATTGAATAACTATTTTATATAACACACATAAATAACAATAGATCGTAATGATACATAACACAAATGTGTCCACATCTAAGATATGACGTAATTATGAGGACGTTTATGAATCATGAGTAACGAGACAACAATGTACTAAATACTGCTGCAATTGGTTCTATCTCGAACTTACATACATAAAACTGATCGATGGATATAGGACGCTGTTAAGTGAGTCAGTGTTATGTTTAATAACTACTCACGATCAAATAACTAACGAATAACTAAGATTGGTAGGTTATTGTTTTTGTTTATGAAACACTAACAATCATAACAACCTCTGCTATTATATGTGTGATACCGGAGCCAGGCACTGCTCAGTGTTTGTACATTTTGTCCTTGAAGACTACAAAGTACTACAAAATTTTGCGCAGCTACACAAAGTCCCCGGCCACACTACATGATCATTCAAATGAAACTATGTTTGGCTCCGGCATGATAAAGAGGAACTTAAAAAGAGCCAAACGGCTAAAGAAATATTAACTTTATTTTTATTACTTTTTGACGTGAATACGTCTTCGTAGTTGCTTTCATAGGGAAGCAATTAAAAAAGCGAATGATAACAAAATCCGGGGATACAATTTGGTTTTGCAACTTCATACTTTGGATTTGCTATCCAAAATTAAAATTACACCTCTGAATAGCTAAAGAATCAAAGAATTTATGTAATGTATCTAAGGACTATGTAAGGACGGAAATATACGAGTATTGTGCGGGTCGAAGCTTTAAACGCCGCCATTTTGAAGTCATTTTGTGGCGTATCGCAATTCCTATTTAGCTTATTCACGTAAGTCACACGGCCGTGTCCATGATAGCCGCAACCCAATTTTTTCTAAAAAAAAAAATTAAGACATGTACATTGTTATCTTTCTGTCTTTAAGGGTTTACAGACTGAGTTATGATACAATAAGGTGGGGTATTCTAAGCTGGTTGTAACGGTATTTATTGCCATTTTTTTTTTAATAATCACGGAATAGCCTAATTTATAAGCTCTGGCATTTATAAACGATCGGTCAGATTTTTCTGCATACACTCAGTGTAATCTCCATATCTTTTCTCATTATTCATGCATAAAAACACTATTATTAATAGCTGTCTGTACATTTCAAAGGAGTATTTATTTCGGTTACCAAAGGCTAAATTATGGTGCTTGATGCCATTAAAGTCGGTTTATCGGCTATTGAGATCGTTCTCTTGAGTATCAAGAAAGACTGCTGACCCAAATGGAAGGTAAAATTGCAGATATGGCCAGTTAACTGTTCTTTTATTATCTGCGGAGGGGAGAGTAATGTAATTTTTCCTTGCATATCTATATTACAGATATGTATTTATAGGAATACACGATTCTTTGTTTTTACCGTGCATTGTGAGTGTTACCGCGTTTAACCTAGATACCAAACTTAAGTAAATTTTCAAAAATAATTTCATATGTGTGTTAAAAACATTTTAGGGAGCTAGTAGATATGTGCTGACTGATACTTTGTTGCTATGAGTAAGTTCTTTTGCAGCGACTTTAGAATAAAAGTATCTGGATCATGTAAAAGTGACCATTTTAAAGACACTTTTAGTTGACCCAGATCCTTTTATCGCGGGGTATATAGCTAGTAGGCTATACACCACAAATTCGTCCGCGTGGACCACTCGTCGCAATAGCCACAATAGACATAGATGCTAACAAAAGTTATACATAAAATATCTTTCTTTGCTCTCTACCTTTATATCCTTTTTCTCCATCCCTTGCCCCTACTCCTGTCTTTCTAATTAGAGGTAGCGCCACGCATGTAGCCGAATTGGGCCGGCGAGTCCGGATACTTTTTTCTCATATGAAATCGGCGTGAAGTGGTGGCAATGCTGTCACGTCAAGTGATGATATTGTTGTCGCATATCGTTCGGTTTGTGATACTTCCCGTTGACCTAAACTCGTTATTAAAGGCCGGCAACGCATATGCTACCCTGCTGCTCTTGCAGATGCGTCGGTAGCCAATTAGGTGCCTGCTGCCTGCTCGTTTGGCCCTTGTAACATAAAAAAAAACATAATATATTATATGTGCGTCTAATATGTACTACCACACGTAGTTAATATATGAAAATGCAACTAGCTATGAGTAACTGAGTACACGTGAATTGAAACGTGCATTGTAAATAATTATTCTCAGCTAGACAACTGTATACAAATTCAAGTATTGAGGCGTGCTTGATTTTAATTAGAGACGAAATAAGTGACTTCAAATCGTGAACAAAGGTTAACTTGCTAGAATAACTTAATTAACGTAATGTTGCAGCTGTCGTAAGCTCGTTTTAAAGCCAAACTATGTGTTTGAAAACTGGATTATTCGCTATCATATCTGAAATAGCTTTGAGGGAAAGCAAATATCAAAGGAAATAGAAGAAAAGTAAAGTAGTATTACAGAAAAAGGAAATAATAAACTTGTCTTTGATGTTATCGCGATTATGAACCTTGAATAGCGTAAAAACCAATGAATCAATGATTTAGACATAACGATCTATTAGGGCTAAGACTCAACTAAAAAAAAATTTTTCTGACGCATTTTATCACGCAAATTACATTACTTTATAAAAGCCACATAAAATAACAAAATGTTTTATTTCAAAAGATAAAACTATTATACTCGTGTGCCATTGTTACGTTGCTGGGTAGTAGTGCGGAAATTAAAAAAAAAAACCTTACCGCGTATCTACTTCTATAGATCAGAATTAATTACTCCCTAATGTAAAAACCGTACTCAATTCCCATGACTAGAATGGTGAGCAGACTTTAAAACAGAACAAATAATTAAAAACCATTGTATAATCGTGAATTTTTGAAATTATTGAAGTTTGAAGTAAGAGATTAATTAAAACAAAACTCAGCCAGTAGAAATAAATCAAGAAACAAAAAAAAATCCTATTAAATTTACACCAATTGTATAAAATATCAATTTGTATAATTTATAAAATAGGAAAACGCAAAAACCTCATTGATGAATACAAATGTTAATCTCATCTATGTAAGATCTGAATACAGACGAACAATTAGTCAATGTCCTCCAGGCAAACAGCATTCCAAGACGTTTTTTGGCTGGCGTAATAAATATTTTGCCTCCAAAGTCCTTTGAGACTCAAATGACGTAATGCAACGTGAGACGCACTTTGGATGCGCGTTTAAAAGCGAAAATAACGCGGCTTGACCAGATTTTATCATTTAAGTATCCAAAGTTTGATACATAAAACGTTGCAGTAAAACTTTAAAGACCTTAAAAATATATAAAACGTAACACAGGCAATTATGCAAAATCTTAAAGTCAATGTAACTATTGTACTAAATAAATGGAGTAAGATATTAACTTTATTAGCATTTTAATACAATAGAAATAATTTGACGATGTATCTAGAATTGGACAATTTTAAAAAGCTGTTGCTATATTGGCCAAAGAAGTTCGAAATCATATTGATGAATAAGGAATACCAATTCAAATTTGCCAATGTTAGTCCGCTAAATAAATCTACTTCAAAAGACTTGAAATATTTATAAAAACTTGTCAACATTTGATCTTCTATTTTGGTCCTCAAATAATTTTATATTAAAAGAAATCATGCTATTGAATTACTATTAGGAGCTTTGTATGAAAACTTGTTAAGCGTAATTTATTCTGATACCATTTTGACTTCAAGACTTGTATGCAGCGAACCTGATCATCAATATAAGATCTTAATTGATCAAATTTAAAAATAACTTATTGGTCGACATTTACTTTTGATTCAGATTTAATTCTATGAATTTCCATTATTTCTTTTTCTTCGTTGAAATTACAAATAGAAGTATATAGTAACATAAATAGCAATGTTAAAATCACAATATGTCTTTATGTACTCTCTCCTATTTTATCATATTAGCTCGCTGATTCCTATGTAGGATGCTATGTCATTTGAGTTATACCTCACTAATATTCCAGGTTAGTACTGTCCTTAGATCTCCACCTGGACGACTATTCCCTTCTTCCATATCCGGAGTCTATTTAGACTTCCAGAGCTACGCAATTTGTGTTCAGTTGCAATACATACAATGTTAGCGATTTGTATTGGTCACCATATAAAGGATGTTATGTCAAAAAGTTTTTTTTTTTTTTAATATGATCTATGTATTATCTGATATAAAATATACATAGTGTGCGCACAGCACGACACTGATTTCCTTGTCGTGACCTTGATCATAGCAGGCCTTGGGACTGAGAATTTATTCAACTTGTAGCGAGCAATGTGCCACAGAGCTGCGTTCACTAAACTTTAATTGTTACGTCACTCGATTTTGGTCGGACAGAGTTCAAATGAATGTTCTTTATCTAAAATACTTTGTTATTAAGCATTATATTATATTGAACTAGCCGGTCGCGTCAAAATATAAGTAGTACTTAATAATTATATTACGTGACCATAAAAACAATTGATGTTAATGAGATGATGTGGCTTAGAATAAACAGGACAATTAAATTTTAAGATATATATGGGCACCTATTTAACTGATCTGCCTTCAAGCAGCATCACATTAGGATATTGGCTATACTAAATCTCCTATACGTCCTGCTATTAAAAAAATTAAGTATTTCCAGATTTTGCTTAATTCGTTTCTATTGTCGCCAAACTATGGTTCTGTAATTTCTTCTTAGACATTCCTTTTTCATTTGTTGTTTTTGTTTCCCATAGCCTTTCACATACTTACGAAATGGGCATGAATTGAACAGGCTAACATCTGACGTGTCAGGTTCTATAATTATAAACTTGCTCAGAGATAAGTTATTCCGCGACGATTTTAATAATAATGTCACTAATAAGATTATTGAACTTGATCATTAATGAAAGGCATTTAAATTTATCGAGTTTTTATTTCATTCGATAAGTTCTTTGAAATGAAAAGGGTCTTGTTTGAAATGATTTATTGATCAGGGTGAATATTCTCGGAAAAGTAACTCATTTAATATTTTCTCTTTTATATTTTTTGCATTCAATAAGCCGTGATATTGTAAGCTGTTGATATTGAGAAAGAAGCAAACTTATTTCATATAAGTTGCATCAAAGTGAAACAATGTTTACATCTCATTATCATCAATTTTTTTGTCGCTCATATTAGATGATCTTTTTTTAAAACACACTTATTTAACACACTCACTTTTTAAATCTTTATAAATCACCACGCTATCAATTTCGCCAAAGATATCTCAAATGTCGCAACCCTGACAACGCACGGCAAATTCAAATTGAATGATACGAAATGCTAAGAACTTCATTTAAACTAATAGAAGTCTTCTAAAATTAAATTGATATTTATGCAATCGTATTAACCTCTTAAAATACAAATTTCGCAATCGTATGTGACTCCGATACGCAATTACTTCTCACCCACTCGCGTCGCTGAGAAGACAAATATTGCGACGTCTCGCCACGTCAAGAATCACTTCACAAACACATTCGGATTCGAGAAAAATAACCAAGTTCCGCTTCGATTCACGGTGCATGACCAGTGAAAAATTTATTCAGTAATGGAATATCAAATAGATGTTTGTCTTTCCTGTGCCAAATTGTAATTTTAAAATGTGCTCCTTTCACCCAACATTCCAAAGATTTGACAGTATTTGCAAAAATTGATTTAAACAATACAAATTTACTGAAGATTTTTTGAATGTTTGCCATTGAAATATATACTATTTTTTTAAATAAAATTATTTAAATATTAGCGACTATCTATGATGAATCAAGAGAAGATTCGATATTATACAAATGTTGAATTAATAAATAAATAGAATTTTTAGAAAATTAATTCTTGTACAGTGTAACAAAATTCTTCAACATCAATTTAATAGAATTTGGCTACAACTTTTAAGATTTGTTTACTATATTTGTTTAATTATTTGTGTAATGCCATTGTATATATTTATAACAACTATTATATACATACGGTCGTCGTAACCTCGCTTTGACAAAATCTTATAGTAAAATGTATACATGTGTGTGTAAATCGTTTGGCATTTGTGTGCGTGAGGTTTTTTTTTAATAATATAATAATTTTAATAATGCATTCGCACACCATCCTCTGTATTAACTATAATCGTGCTAAATTTCATACTCCTTCGTACGCAAAATTTTCGTTAAATGGTACCTAAAGGTTTGGCTTTACATATTAACGTATAGATAGTTTCATGTCTAGAACGTTCCATAGTAGCTGACGCTCAAATGTTTTCTTCTATTTGATCAGACGTGAAACGATTTTTCGATATTGCACGATGTCATAGTTATTTATTTACGCCTAATGTTGTCGCGTTTCGTTCGGTTTGTGAGACTTCCCGGTGGCCTAAACTCGCCATTAAAGGCCGGCAACGCATCTGCTAGCCTTCTGGTCGTGCAGATAAAAAATGGCCTTGTTCAGTGAAAAATTTATGCATAATTTTTGCAAGATATGTATGGAGATAACCTGCATTGATATTCTGAAATTACATTGAAATAATTTCCAGCATAAAATGAGTATTACTGTAGCATATAATCTAGAGAGTATTAGACAAAAATCTAGATATGAAATAGGTGAAATGTGATGACAAGATAGACGAACGTAGAAAAAAATGTAGAGGTTGTATAAATGACTCATTTTCACACGTTATTTATTAAGAACATAGCGTATGCACATTTCTATGTACTGTTTGACAGGGCATATCTGATTATTTGAATAAACAGATAAAAATTATTTCCTATCAACGTACGGTAATCAAACGGAAGATCAGAAAATATCTGAATACATGTAAATGTAGATTTACGAGCCAGATAAGGTTTGTTTGATACTATAAAAAATATAAAACACATCTTAAATCATAATACATTTTAAATTGCTGTTTATTAATTAAATTCGCCGCCTAATAGATTTAGATGAGCCCAATATAAGACTTCCGACATAGATACATAAATTAAAATAATTTAAGCATATGCATTACTTAGCGTTCTTAACACGCGTCCGACGTTACATTCGAAGTACACAAAATTATGTTTTTGTTATATATAAATAATAATTAATTATATTTTAAAACGCAGTAAAAATATTTGCTTTCATTGAGGTAACTGTTCTTATCATAATAGTTACTCGTATTTGTTTTAATCATCTAACAGTTTAGAGTAAGTTAGAAACCCAGAACTAAGATATTCCTCTAAAATATAATGCCACCGCTGCACGCTAATTTTGCTTTTTCTAGTAACTTCCTTAACTTCCTGCTGTTTGCCATAAAACGAAATTAATACCGCTCACCTTTGCCGTAAATCACCACAATACCGAGCAGTAAAGAATGCAAACCACAACACAATGTTTGTGTTTACAAAAACATTTGACCTATTTACGCACTGTCGACGCAGATGGCTCAGGCGGAAGAAAGAAGTTTTTTTTATTTCAAACTACAAGTCAAGCCTCTATGTACTTGTAATAAGGGTCACAGGGACCTTTATGCGAACACAAGGATTTGACAAATGAATGATGACAATAATATTGTGCGGTTGTTCCCATTGTACAATTGACGTCTCTATATTTACGTCCCCCATGGTTTAGAGCTTCTGATCGCTGCGTAGTCAAAATTTTGAAATTGAGACACCAACGGTGTCTATTGTTCGGATGAAATTTGAACTTTAAGTACACTCAAATACAAGGTAACGTATAACTTTTCGTTTAAACAGACGGAAGAATTTTAACAGTATCGGTTGTTTTATTAGAATTTTACCACTAAACGAACACTCGAATCTACAAAGTAGGTGCATACTTTTGAATACGTAAGGACAGAATTTGTCTCAAACAGTATTACGATCAATGTATTTAAGAAGCTATTGCAATTTTATAATTTTATTATGTATAAAATATTTTTACGAAATAAAACACCCCAAAAGTTTAATTATTAGTATAAATTTATTATTAGTATAATTTCGTGTATTATTATTGATAATATAATAAATTACTAACATTTTAAATACGATTATGAGAATAATTTATTATACGTTCGTAACGCTTTCACACTTTTAAGTATTGAATGTATAATCATGATATCGATGCGTTATAAAGAGTACAGAAAACGACAATGCTATGACATGCCTATAATTCAGAAAAACAATAAATATCTGTGACTAAAATCTAAAACTACCGAAAACGCGTACAAAACTTAGTTAACAATAGTTTTTTGCCGTCACCTAAAAATAGCGCAATCCATTCCGAAACGGGGCTGGATGACTGTTTGATTTCTAAAGTAATGTGTTTTTCCGCTTCGTCGGGTTTAAATATCGCGTCGTGTGTATCGCAAAAGTTCATCGTAGCGGGCAACATTGTGTTCACAGCACTATTGTTTAGAGACTTCAAAATAAAGCCCTCACCACAATTGGTTGTGGCGAGGGTTACCATGACAGAAATATACAAAAAAAATCTTTAATCCTTATTCATGCGAATTTCAGTGTGTTCCTTGCCCTTTTGCGCTTTAAACTCTCCACAAGTATACGGAAAAGAATATAGAGTAAAATAAGGTTTCATCCCGCAAATAATATCTACTGCTCACGATGCAAAATAAACCTAGACGGGACGAAAATAACAACTCTTTTACTGGCCTGAACCTTTTGTTAACGAGAAGGAAGCTGCGTGCAAAATCCAGTACAGATGGATTTGTACCTACCTTGTACCTTTTACAATTTCTATTGCATATATAACAATCTTTACTTAAATAATATGATTATAATAATCCAAAACTTAATTTAGGTGCTCTTATAGTACATCTACACTAATGTATAAAGCTGAAGAGTTAGTTTGTTTGTTTGCTTGCTTGAACGCACTAATCTCAGGAACTACTGGTCCTATTAGAAAAAACCTTTAGTGTTAGAAAGCCCATTTGTCTATATATCATCACGCTAAATTGACTCTATTTTTTTACCGAATTTGACGCGAAGTCGCAGACAAAACTAGTAGTATATATCGATATCAATTTAATTGATATAATGAATAGTGACAATTATAAATATTCAAATTACTATTTTTGTATTTAATAATACAGTAAAATGACGAGCATATTGGATAAAATATTATTATTATTAAAATAGTAGTTTTCAGTGTTTAAAATGTTACTTTTTCGTAATTATTTATTGTAGGCGAGGAAACAGTTGCGCAATTCACGGAGAATAATGTAGAAAAATCATAAAAAAATTAATTGTTTTTCTAGAGCCAATGCCATAAATGACTAACTTTATGAAAGCGTTTAAGCAACGCTGATGATACTGCGGAGATAGTGAAATTTTAAATGAAATTACGTTTGTCTTATGAAGTTAAAACTTATTTATGATTAAAAAAAATCGTAGTTAATATTTAATCTAGTAATTAAAATATAAAACTTTTTTATATTTACTCAACCTTTTAAAAATGTATAATGTTTATGCGTGCGATATTTTTGTAATTTAATGTGTGTGAAATGGATACGTAATATTTTTATTTTAAGTTTGCAAACTTTTTAATGTTTGGAAAGCCTGTTCACAGTTCTGTAGACGCCGTTGTTGTGTCTATCAATGGAAACGGTAATAGGTCCAAATATTTTATAATAAGTACTTTTCCCTTGCGTTACGTTACGAACAGACACTTCAATTTTAGTAACATGTAAAGATTACAACCTTCATAGTTTTTGAATCCATATATCTCAGAAACAGTGGGTCTTGAGAAAAAAATATTGTTACATTTTAATAGATAATTATGTGATCTACAATTGTTACTTGAACGACTCTACGATAAAACTTACTGTTTAGTCGGATATCACGAAAAACTGATTTTTGTGGCCTTTTTACCTTAACAACTTTTTTAGCCGGCACGATATCAATGTCGATTTTTCACATCTTCATAACAAAGGTGTATACAAAAATCGTCTCACCTCAGATTTATTCCGCAGATAAAACCTAAAATGACTGGACTAATAGAGATTTCCTCGATCGTAAAATAAAACAGATCGCGCATGCATGAACTTAAAGTCGGCGTTTATGGAACTTGTTATTCTAATTTGGCAATTAAACAATACAGTATAAATTTAATTTTACATTTAGAATGCGCATTTCGCTTAATCGGCCCACATTCGCGATATCGAGTAATGGGCCGTTATATACACAAATTGTCACATAGATGTCACTAAAGAGAAATATTATGTTGTGCTACAGATTAGGACCACGCGTCGAAAATATCAACCATGGATACCTGTGCAAACAACGATATAAATTATATAATATACAACTATAGAGAGAGAAAAAAAAAAACTGGTACATTCTTTAAGTGTGTCTGTTTTTGTTTCTTTTTTTTCCACTTAGCTGTATGGTGTATGATTTCGAATGGTTAGAGCACTTTATTATTCTTAACTTGTCATAGGTATTTCTGACTTTCATTGCACAATAACTACAAATAATAAAAATTATGAAAAAAAAATTTTGGTTCAGGGATAAAAAATCACATCAAAAGATGTCATATCTCTTATAAGCTCTTTTGGATGAAAATATTCTAAAAGTTACTACTGATTCGGAAAAGTTGAACCAAGAGAAGAATTGCCAAAAAACTTGTTAGCCATTCTTAAAAAATAATTCTTATAAGAAATGAGTTTAATACATTTCCATGTGAACTATAGCATGCAAAGCTGGAGTTAGTTGGCTCCAAGCAGTCTTGCTTTTAAGATGAAGTCTTCAACTGTATAATATGCTTTACGAGTAAGAGTATTTAACTACCCCATCACATTAATTTTATATATTAATATGGCTTATTAAAAAAGGGGCATTAGAAGAAGCGTTTAGATAAAGGTTTCTTTGAGACATTGAGGGTCTAATATAATTGACCTAGCAAAGAAGTCCCGAAACACGGAGGAGGTCGGATATCAAATATAAACCAGTGCTAGAATGTGTCACCCATCTATCACCCGGTCGCAGCAAGAGCAACTTAACATAGCGATCGACTTAAATGCCGAACACCGATTTGGCGACGACCTCCTCCGCGCCACGACGTTTCCAATCTTAGTTACGTACATAAAAATAATCTTTCTCTTGTAACTACTTGTATACTTCTTTCTCTAATAATCAATTCGTTAATTAATTACGTCTTAATCCCTTATTTTTTCAACATATAATCTCGTTACAATATTTATATGCAGATAATTTCGTCAATTAGAAATTAGGAAAAAACTATAATATACTCCTAACGATAGTCCTGTGGGATTAAAATCCAAAAAGAAATGTATCAACTCCTTCCTGCGAGAGTGGGGTCATTGCATCGGTTCCATTAAGTGATCAGCGTCTATTACGTATGCAGATGGCAATAACCTTAAGGATTGAAGGCGAAGGGCATCGAGATTGGTAGACATGCGATAAAGCACAAGTACGGACTATGTGTATGTGATTACAATTTCCAATTTATTTTTTACAAATTCAAATAGACAAGGATTGTGAAATAAACAGCCATAGACAACGACATTGCAGGTCACGTTTTAAAACTATTGCAATATAAGGAAAAAAATATAAAAAATTATTCTCTCTGTCCTGTCAATACTATCAGGGCTGATAAAGAATAATACGGAAACTCATCTTTGATTGTGCTTCGATAGGATAATAAATGTTTACGTTTATAAAAGTTCATAAAACTTTATAAATTAAAACAACACTTATAATGACGCCTATCAGTAAAATTTTAATAATTAGAAATTCGTCTATATAATAAAAGAATAAGGCACGGAGGAGAAGAGCGAAGTTCTAAGGGTCTTCCATCTAAAGGTCTAGATGACTATTAGTATATTTTATATTACTTTGCCTTACATTTACGTTCATCTTCACTACCCGTCTAGAAAAATGTTTTTCGAACTAGCTGTTGCTTTATATATCCTCTATAGTATTGTTATTCGTATTTTCTTGTTAAATGTTAAAATAATATTAAAGTAATATTGCTTTAATTAATAGTTGTATATATATGTCTCAGATTGATGTATATATATAGGAGGTGGTTTGCCGCTAAGAACTGATTTTTCGATAGGGCCAGATTAAGCAGGTAAAAAGGGTTCCCGCAATTTAATGCGGACAAAGTCGCAGGAAATAGCTAGTACATCTATATTTTATACGACTGTTTCATCCTTAGTATCTCCGTCGTGTCGTTAAGGATGTTTTTGTACTTCAGATATTTTATAGCTTGATTACGACAAGTTTTCTTAGAGTAGTGTGAAAACTGCCTCTTTTTTTTAAGAACTACACTTAGATCCTTGTACAACGAGATTATGTTGCGATAAATTATTCAGGAACAACAGCACATTGTAGGTAAACTAGGAAAAAACCAGATATATGTTAGTTTTAACAAGGTAGGTTAGCTAGATGATATAGTAAACAATGAAATTGTTCTTAATTGCCATTTCAATGTCTTAGAGAATAGATATAAAAGAGAAAACTAACTTTCTAAATTAAACTATGAGCATAAAACTTACAAAATATTAAGAAGTGCAATAAATTTAAAAGGAAACCTACTCCGTAAATTAACTGGTTTTCAGTAGGTCCCGTATGGTGATCGACAGCGACAAACCATCCTGAATATTAACACACAAACTGAGCAAAGAAAGCGAAGAAAAACCACTTCGCGACAAGCAATCAGCGGAATTTATTGTTTGATGAACCCAATAATCTTATTTGTTCGCTTCGTAGCGGTTTTACTCAGTTCCGAGGTGATATTCCGGGTAATGCCGCTGCGTTTAATACCAAACTAGCGGATCCGACAGACTTTGTCTTACTCGCTATTAGCCAGTCAATCAATTTCCTTTATATCTTTTTCGTAAGGCTCCTAACTCGACGAGACGCCATTTCCGCGATGAGATGGGCGTCACAGTGGCTGATGGCCGCGCTATGGTTGTATTCCACCACAGTGTGCTCGCTCATGGCAGCACCAGCACGGTGAATCCAAGGAATGCTAAGAAATTCGTCTCATACACACAAAATGATTATTTTTATAAATACTACTAGCTGTTACTAAACTGCATCAATCTAAAGTTGCGTCAACCCTTAGACCACCTTGCTTGCTTGCTTCAGCCCGACAACGTCCACTGCTGGACATAGGCCTCGTCCATTGACTTCCACAGAGCTCTATTTTGAGATAAGGATATCCAATGGCTTCCCGCGACCATTATATCGTCATTATTCGGCCTTCCAGGTCGTCGTCCACCAGTACGAGGACGCCATTCTAAAACCTTTGGTCCCCATCGGCTGTAGAACCGCTAAACCACCTTAATCTAGCCCTATTAAAACATCCGTTCTTAACGGATGTCTACTAACTAGAAACTACTTCCTTGTCAAATTCTATCTTTGTACGTCCCGCTATTTTCGAGATCCGTGGTGACCTTTCGCTTTCATTAATAAAACATTTCGGCGTTTCAGGTTGAGGAATTTTAAAATTTGGAGTAGAAGTTTTAAAGGGGAACAATTCTGTCATACTTGATTTTTGCGAAACTATAACCGCTTCACATACGAAGCGGAAGCTGACGAAAGTGAAAAATAAACCCCTATTTTGAAGTATTTTTCATTGATGCTCTGCTACCATTAGTCTTAGCGTGATGATATAAAACCTATGGCCTTCGACAATAAATGGGATATCTAACACTGAAATAATTTTTCAAATTGCACCAACTAGTTGTTGAGATTAGCGCGTTCAAGTAACGTGAACTTTTCAGCTTTATGTATTAAATTTTTTTTAAAAGTATAGATTTAGTGTTTTGTAAATATAAATAGGGATTGCAGCCATAAACTAAGTAGATCTATAGTAGTCTCTAAGATCTACGGTTTATTTAGCAATAAAGATATCTACGGTTTCTTCGGTTATTTTAGTAATAATCCTAGATATTTTGTGGGTACAAAAAGTAGTTCACCGACAAATCAGTTCATAATCTGCCATAAAATGGATTTAGCCAGTTTAGAGAAGAGCGCGCTCCTAAACCTACACCTGGGTCACAAGTCCCGGGCACTGCTATGGTTCCTTCTTCTGCAACGCGATGGATCCGGCACCCGCACGGTGAATCCATGGAATGCTAAGAAATTCGTCCCTCCGACTTTTGATGACACAAAGTTTTTGACCCCCATGCCCGTTATCATACCGGAGCCAGACATAGCTCAAAGTGTTTGTACATTTTTGTCCTTGAAGTCCACAAAGTTCTATACAACTTTGTGAAGTTTCAAAAAGTCCCCGGCGACACTTTAATAATAATAATTTTGTTTATATCAGGTAAAGTACACCCATACAATAATTCAATTGACAGAAATGATTTTTACAATAAATAATTAAAAGTGAATGTCAAAATGCATGAGAAACTAAACTACTTTGCTTTTATCCGCGAATGAATACGAGGAAAAATCGGTGCAATGCTGCAACCCGGAAGCTACACCACCGAATCCGCCACCAAAGCACAGCACTACACTGACTTTCCGATGTGCCTCAAATCTCACGACTAATATCACTCAGTGACATTAATCGGGACCCCACTCTTTTACGTGCTTTCCAAAATACTGAGGAGGCTGTCTGGATGTATGTTTGACGCTCGTTCACGGAAAAACTACTGAATGGATTATAATAAAACTTAACAATAATGTAGTTTATACATCAGAATAACACTAAGGCTATAAATTATGGAGATATTGAGTGAACTGTCCCAAATATAACGATAAATGTCAAGGAAGTAGGAGAAAATTCCACCACCCGTAAGCTAAAAAAATTGTAAGAGTTACATGTACATAGTGCAAGATGGAATTGTTTATTTTAAATGTTTCTTCAAAAAATTTTCTTCTTTCATATTTAAACCATTAACACTGAAATAGTGAACTATTATGGAACGGGAACGGGAACGGGAACGGGAACGGAAACGAGAACGGGAACGGGAAAGGGAAGGAAACGGAGACAATATTATAGGATAATAGAATGTAGTAAATAGTAAGTAACGTAATGTTCGGGCCGGCAATATGCAGTAGTTAATACAAACAAGCGAGCCGTTTCTTGTCTACACACGAACTAGGGCAGATGAATGATTCTGAATGACCGTGGAATGGTTGGTGAAACGTGCCCGTATCCCAATCTACATCTACGATTTTAAAGTCCTAAGAAGAATGGGTAGAGGAATAGAGTTAAGGGCATAAGGCGCGACCCTAACACTGAAAGAATTTTTCAAATCAGACCAGTAGTTTCTGAGATTAGCGCGTTCAAGTAAAAAAACAAACTCTGAAATATGTTCATTGTTCTTTAAACATCCATGTCTCACGACCATATACAATAGGTACACTGATCATTACTTAATATTATAAATGTGAAAGTAAATCTGTCTGTTACGTTTTCACGCCTAAACCGCTGAGCAAATTTTGATGAATTTCCGCATAGAGATAGATTGCACCTTAGAGAAGGACATGAGCTATTTTGTGTCGCGAAAATGAAATTTGGAACGAGTGAAATAGAGGTTTAAATTCTGTATGGCAGCCGACTTGACATGATGTCACGTGCTAAATATCAGGTGCTAGTGTTTTATGACAAGTAAATCGTGTGTCGTAGTTATCCATAAAGTTTGTTAGTTGAATATGTCAGCTCAGAGATTAAAAAGTCAGCCTTAATCCCGAGTCCAGCGCTGAAGTTGACAATTGTAATCCCATTTTGAAAACAGGCCATTGGATTTGATATTCAAATATTAAGCCAGTTTTGTTTATCAAGTGCAAAAGATACCGATCTTAAAATCTATTTTCCTTTTTTACCTTTTACTGTACCGTAATATAATTATATTATCTTGTACTCTATTTTCCTTGCTCTATAATCTCCCATGTCGACATTTTTTCCACTTTTTGAAAAGGCAACAATGCTTTCAAAAGGTAGCGGTTTGTGAGCGAGACTTAGACAAGCGACCGAGACGGGAGACCGCAATAATCATTTGACAAAGCAATGTTTCAACGCTGTTTCCTGTTTCGCCCGCGAGCTGTCGTTCATTCATTGCCATATTGATATTGCACCAATGCTCCCCCGAATTTTTGTTAGCATGTCCTGTACTCTAATTGACATATTTATCTCTTAGATTAGGCTGACTAGAAAATACTTTTTTTTTTCTTTAGTACACAATTTAAAAAAACAATTGTGCAACTGGGTGAGCTTAATGCTAAAAACATTTTCTGCCAGTTTTCCTAACCACGGACGTACAAGAAAGAAAAGTGCAACTATAGATTTAAGAAAAATAGCCTAACTCTATCTGAGGTGCAGATACTATATTATGATATTATATTATAAATATACATTATTTATAATCATTTTTATGTAACACATTTCACTGTCATACTTGACTGGCAGTGAGAAATATTACCTTTAGTCATGGGCATAGAAGACAGCTAGAATATTCTGGATTGGATCTACAAAGTGAGACCCCAAAACTATTTTAAGGTACATTAGTTCGTTTTAAAATATTTGTGACACAATGTAAATAAAACTATAAGTTTTTCTCATAAAGTTACCAAGGAGTTTTTCATTTGCATACTGTTTTACGTGCCTTTCAGAACACCGAGGAGGTCGGATGTTTGAAAACCGGCGTTATAATTGGTCACCCATCTAAGCCGTGGTAAGAACTGCTTAACCTAGCGATAGACTCAAAGGCCAGCCACTGAGTAAACTACGACTAGCTCGATTAATATTAATTGCAAATAATACACCGCATGTCTTCAAAGATGACTTTCACGTCATAAAGATTCGTTTAATTAATAAGCAATTCATATTATTGTATACATGCTGTTAATAAAAAAAATATTTTCCAGAACGTAGAAAATTAGAAATAAATTGGTAGTTTAAAAAAAGAACGTTAAAAGTGTATACATAGTTTATAAAGCTAACTTTTCAATTGAAATATTTTTAATTAATATTTCAGCAAATTACAAATATGTATCTCTTTGAAGCAGAGGAAATGAGTTTACAAATTCACATATTCAGTATGTGCTCTGAAAATAGCATAATTCAAAATGTGAATACAATATTAATGAAAAATTTTCATTAACAACCAATACTATTCATAATATTTGGCATGTTGATGCCATTTCGGAGATGAATGATTTATGTGATATTATTTAGGACATTAAATGTAGCCTTATCAAAAATTTGCGGTCTTTTACACCCTGTTTAACTAGTTAGCTGTTTCCCGCAACTAAGTCCGCATAAAACTAGACTTAGACAATAACATACTAAGAGAGCTCTTAGACTTTCTTAATCTAGCCCGATCGAAAAATCAGTTCTTAGCGGATGCCTACTAACTAACCTTGCAAAATTTCATCTCTGTACGTGCTGCGGTTTTCGAGATTTGGTGATACGTGATCTTTCGCTATCATATATACTAGAGATCGCCAGCTGGCTGAAATTTGGCCAGAAACCTTTATTTGTGTAGTTGTTTGGTACGTCATGTTTATTTGACAATGAATATGACATACGGTTGTCATCCAATAATAAAATATATGCATGTGAGCGTAAATCGGCTTGCATTGGTGTGCGTGAGACTATATTTTAATAATTTAATATATTTGATAGAGTGCTTTTAAATTGTCTTCATATGATACTATGATGTTATTCTCCCACTCCTGAACCCACCATATTTACATCCTACAGCGTATATGTCTTGTCTGTAAGAAACGTTTGCTTCTGGTTTTGGCTTTTTAAATTTATGTAAATTTATAATGTTACTAACCGTTTCCCGCGACTTTGTTCGCGCATAATTAGACTTCCGAGAGCCCTTGGACGTCCTTAATCTAACCCTACCGAAAAATCCGTTCTTATCGAATTTCTACGAACTATAAACTACCTCCTTATCAAATTTCATCTTTGTACGTCCCGCGGTTTTTGATATTTCCTTTTAGATGGCCGTTCGTATTCATTGTAACTTATTTGAAGTAATATTTCATAAGTTTAATCATAAGCTCATCGATTAAGCTTTAGGTCTAAAGTTAATGTTACAGGCTGCTGCGTTACAACGCCCTCTGTCAGCCAATCTAAGAATTATTTCAATATCTCCATCCAATACATATACAGATACAGCTGTTAAAAAAAAAAAAAAAAAGGATTCCCGTCTCGAGTCTGGGTGTATTATCTATCTAAATGTATTTATATATTTCTAAATAAAAAGTGTATAACAGGCGTCTGTTACCTGTAACACAGGCATTGAGTTATCTACCTTAGGAACCGACGTCCGTGTGTCATATAGTCCTATATATTTATTAATTTAGTCGCAAATGCTAAACGAGTACTGTAATTCCTCCTATAACACGATAGATTTATTACGCATTATTAAAAAACGCGTTGTAGGAGTATTCTCATTCAGCGCGCTTGTACGACCCCAAATACGCGTAATATAATATTATATATTATAGAATAATATTCATGCGTTACAAAAGTACCGTATTCTAGATATGATTACAGTATACGCTTTTCTTGAAGGGAAATGTTTGTTAATGTAAAGTGTTTTAGCAGTGTGTTAGTAAATTATGAATTACTATAAAAATTATACATTTTCAAACAGATATGTTATCATTATTATTTCATGGTTATTGGACATATGAATGAAGTTTTTTTCTATTTTTAGAAATATGCAACCCTTTTCAATCAATCCAAATTACCTACGTCATGTCTAATTTCCCCTCACAATACAATATTCACACATACTCCAAACAAAGAAACTCACTCTGGGAACTGTGGACAAAATACACCCGCACGTGAGATTTAAGATCATTTACCGGATAAGTACCGAAATAAGCTTTAATCCAATATTTAAAAAAAAGGTATTTAAGAAAAAAAAAGTAAAAAAAAATATTGTACAAAAAAATGTTCCCATGTGCGATTTCATTTCACCCAAGTGTATTATAACGGCATTAAAGTTTAAAATATATATACATTTATATATCTACTGATTTTTTTTTTATCATAGACTATCTTTTACCAAAAAAAAAATTTAGACGATCGTCCAGGATATGAACTTGGCCTACTGATACATAACCTAGCGAGCGAAACCACGTACTTAAAATGAAAATATAAAACGTTAGGCTTGTTGAAGGAAGCCCCAATAATTCAACAATATCTGTATTTTTATTTCCATGGGCATCGGTAGGCATTTAGGTGTCTGCTGCCTGCTCGTTTGCTCCTTGTAACATTAAAAAAAAACTAAGTCTTTATATCAAACCAAACCAGAAATGTATCATAAATGTGCCTGTACTCGTATTTCTCAGCCTAAATGCTGAATAAAATGGGTGGTCATATATTACAGTATATTTATGAAACAATAAAAAAGTCAGGGCCCGCTGCGGCGTAAAATCCCAGACTCGGCGTTTTGCGGGTTCACCTTAAATATAAAATCGGTGACCGCCAGTAAAGAATTGTATTTTGTAAGTAGAGGTTTGGCTCAATTTTTTTGGGGTTCCATAGTACTACAAGGTACCCTTATAATTCCGCTCTGTCCGTCCGCCCGTTTGCCCTTAAGGTGGTCCCCCCCCACTAACAGTTCCAAAGTATTAGACGGTAAAGTCATAAAAGAAACGCTGTCCTGACTCCTGGCTGTTGTTATTTTACTATTATCAATATCTCACCTGAATACTAAATGAATAGACAGACACCAGTGCAGAACACAAGTGAACAGACAGACAGATATCAGATACATAGGTCTATACCGTATTCCGTCAAGTCTCAGCTGCTCGTGCAGACGGACGATCATCTGGGCTCCGCGGAAGATGAACCCTCCAAGCTAAGCCAACTGATTGAAAGGCAGATAGACACAGACGTAGTCTACCAGCTGCTCGTTTGCCCCTTGTTATATATTTAAAAAAAAAGACATCCATTAACTAGACTAACGGTAAGTAAACAGATATTGACTACACCGATAGTGAATGAAAGGCATCTGTCATCACTGTGTCACTTGTGAAAAATTTGGATATATGAATTCATTTATTCTGGAAATTAATGAGCTTAAACAGACAGATGTTCTTAGAGTCCAAACGTCATCAGGGTTTGGTGCATAACAAGAAATTGAAGAGTTTTTTTTTTTGAAAGAATTTTAATTTGTATGATACTTACTTACTGCGATGGCGCATAGACCCAAGCTGGATCTTGGCCTAAATGTTAAAATTAATATCAAAGTTTTTGCATGTGAGCTTATAAAGGTTTTCAAGAAACTTCAAACCTCGCACAATTCCTTTCCTTTCAATTATCAGCGTCTGTATTTCCGAACGGTTACGACTTAGGGACCTTCAAGAAAAAAGTGGCCCATCGTTCACTCGACCACGTTCCTTGACGTAGGCAAGGGCAGGTCAGGGTTATATATTTTAGAGCATTTCCTCCGTATTAAATTTTGGTGGAAACTCAATTGGCATGGGCGTTAATCTTAACTTTAGTTACTTAAGTACTGTATAAAATGCTGTATAATAAAATAAAATTTACAAAAAATGCCCATCTAAAATTAATTCATAGTTCTAAAATGTTCTGTACTAAAAGGTAATTTAGAAACGTACCTTTTAGCTCTACAGTGCTTCCTTGTTGACAGGTTGTACCGAATATAAACAGTGCTACATCGATTGCATTCGGTCTTAATATACCTGCATTTTCTATACGCTATTTTAAAGGACAAAGAAAGTATGACTGGATTACCACTTCGAGACAAGAGAAACATAGGCCCTGAAAATAATATACATAATGGAAAATCGAAACTGAATAGTAATTCCTAAACATTGTTTTTTATTATAGTACTTCGTCATTGTTAGTATTTCCAGTCCAAGTGATTTAATATTTCGTGCATATAGTAACAGAGGGCCTAGCACGCACATTCTTGATAGTTTCACTTTCTTTAACGTTCGAAACCGAACGGTAAATGAAACATTAATGCTACCGTTTTGCACAACTTAGTTGCTAAATATTGTTAGCACGAATTAAATCAGAACTCGCACGTATCGAATGCTCGACGTAACGGCCATGTAAGTCGTGTAAAATTGAAGCACGAACCTTCATTTGACGTTTCATTTTGAACATAAAAGTAAGTAAAACTATCGAGTGTTCATGATAGGTAACTCCCGAACGATTGCACCAAATTGGATAATTTCTTTTTTGTTGTATTAGTAATTGTTAGGACAGGGTTTTTACAATAAAAAAGGGTTGGAACCGGCACCCGTACGGTGAATTCATGGAATGCTAAGAAATTTCTGTCTCTCTTTTATTTCTTAATACATGTATAGATTATAAAAATAGTTTTGATTTAGTTTTGTAAAGTTAAACGCCAACTGACTAAGAAGATACTGGAACTGGTAAGAAGTAAGTGATCACTATAAAGAGCGTGCTCTTAAACCTACACCTGGATCACAAGTCCCGGGCACTGATATGATTCCTTCCTCTGCACCGCGATAGACCCGGCAACCGCACGGTGAATTTATGGAATGCTAAAAAATTTAGCTAATAAATTAGAGCTAATAAATTAGAGGTAGCGCCATGCTTGTAGCCAAATTGGGCCGGCGCGTCCGGTTACCAATACCTCTTTCTCACATGAGATCGGCGTGAAGTGGCGGCAGTGCTGTCTCATGTCTAGTGATGGTGTCGTTGTCGCGTTTCGTTCGGTTTGTGAGACTTTCCGGTGGCCTAAACTCGTCATTAAGGGCCGGCAGCGCATCTGCTGGAAGTTCAAAAATAACGCACAAAACATCAAATTAGTGTTCAGAAAAAATGTAACATTTGGAAATAAACACATTTTTCGACAATTCATCACACCGACACTCCTACTGTGTTGACAGTGATGTATTGACGAGCTCTTTGGCGTAATGGTAGAGTGACTGCTTTTAAACAGAAGGTCCAGGATTCATTTCCAGCTATGTATCTAGCACAGGAATTAGGGTTTAACTCAATTGTATCAAATGTAACAGTTTCTTAGTAATTAATACATAAATGTAAAATTGAATAATAGCTTTGACGTAGCTTATTACCATTCTATGAAAAATTTAGTACCATGTTATCTTTTATTCCTACCTTCTTTTTTATATATAACAAGGGACAAACGAGCAGGCGGTACTCTTACGTGACTACCGACGCCCATGGACAACTGCAACACCAAGGGGATCGCACATGCGTTGCCGGCCTTTGAAAAATGAGTACCTATCGTTATTCCTGTCTAGTACCTGGGTCTGCCTAAATGACTTACACGTTAATGACGGCTGGCCCCTTGGCGCAGTGGGCAGTGATAATGCCTTCTGCTCCAGGGGTCGAGGGGTTTGATTCCCACCTCGAGTCTGGGCATATTACCCATATGTATGTACTTATATATTTCTAAAATATTTGTATATAACAGGCGGCTGTAACCTATAACACAGGCATTAAGTTGTCTACCTTAGGAACAGACTTCCGTGTGTCATATAGTCCTATATATTTTAATTTATTTATTTAATGATATTTAATTCCATTATACTTTTACATATATTTATACGTGAAATGAAAACTTTTGATACCAATTAAGGAAAATTCTACGGATGTATGAAATTTGGCACAATGATTTTTATATGGTGTGTAAAGGCTTCTTTAAAATGTGCATTATTAATACATTTAATTATTAAAATAAAAGCTCACGCACACAAACGCCTTACACCACATTACACACACATGCTTACACTTTACTCTAAGATTGTGTCAAAGCGTAATCATGACGTCGGTACAAATATCACAGCGTTGTGTGTTACAATCAAAAGACCAAAAGCTTTTGGCTGCATTGTGTGTTACGATCAAGAGACCAAAGCTTATCGCAGCGTTGTGTGTTACGACCAGGAGACCAAAGCTTATCACAGCGTCGTGTGTTACAATCAAGAGACCAAAAGCTTATCACAGCGTTGTGTGTTACAATCAAAAGACCAAAAGCTTTTGGCTGCATTGTGTGTTACGATCAAGAGACCAAAGTTTACCACAGTGTTCTGTGTTACGATGAAAAGACAAAAGCTTATCGCAGCGTTGTGTGTTACGATCAAGAGACCAAAGCTTACCGCAGCGTTGTGTGTTCCTATTAGCTATTTAGCTGGATTTCTAATTTCCATCTTATATTATAATTGAATTACAATGATTTGTTTTTTTTTTCTGACACAATCTTGAAATATAAATGTAAAGCGTACGAAGAAGCTTTTTGTGAAGAATATAACTTTCAAATGATATGAAATTTCTTTACTGCATAATTGGCTTACAGTATTTAGACCGAACGCACTATACACTGTATACGATAAGACGTTTCGTTTCGAAGGTAAAATTAAGTGAAACTATCGAGAATGTTCGTGCGCCCTAGCACGAAGGGCCTAGGGCGTACCTTGAGGTAAACGTCTGTGTTTTGTTGAAATATTTATATTTTAGGTTTAGTTGACTGCAAGATATAATATAAAATAGTTTCTGGAAAATAGTCAACTAGCCCAGGGCTTCTTAAACTGTGGGAGACTACTGAAAGGCGGTCGCAAAGATCTGATACTTTTCAATCATTATAAATAACATTTTAAAATTAGTATACACACTACGTACAAATATATATTTCATTATATGGAGGAGGGGGTCGTTTAAAATTTCCTGAGCTTGAAGGGGGTCGCTATATAAAAAAGTTTAAGAAGCCCTGTTCTAAGATATTCATTTTAATGACATGCTGTAAAGGCCAATTTTGTTCTGCATAAAATGTACAAAGTATCTAGCGCATTCAAATGGATCCCTATCCATCCAAATTTCCAAGAACTTCAATATATGGCAAGTGAAATAATACTCATTAGGAAAAATATTTTGATCTGATTGAAGTTATTTAACAAAACCTATATCACGTATCAGATAACTAAACCTTCTGTATCACTATATAGCTTGGCCATTTCATCTAGTGTGCTGTCAAGATTTTATACTAACACTAGCAGACACGGCAGAGGTTCTCCTGCCCGAAGATTGGGTTACTTACAATTTACTATACTCTATTATCCTATAATATTATTTATTATACCCACTACCGTTACAATCTCCGTTCCCATTTCCGTTCCCGTTCCCATTACCGTTCCCGTCCTATTCCCGGTCCCAGTCCCGTTCCCGGTCCCGTTCCCAATTCCAATTCCCATTTACGTTCCATATGTTAGTTTAGATAAATAACTTAGACACCGACTGCAGCGCCATCTGCAAGGCTGATTTGTGAATCTAAACCATCCTAGTCGCCACCCAAACGCACACAAAATAAATCATCCAAATCGGTCCAGCCGGTTTTTATCAGGTGGTCTTTAGGGATGTTGGTCTCCCATGGAACTGTAAGCTCTACAAGTACTACTCGCTTTAGTGTGTTTGAGTAAAGGAATATGTACGGCCTGGATGACAAGAAAACAACATCCTCTGGGATTTTGTAATGATTTTTGTACGTATCCATCAAAACAGCCCAATCGGGTGCATTAGCTAAGATGGAGACCGGCTTGATTCACGATTTCATATTCGAACCTTCTTTAACGAAATCGATGTAATTTTTGTTTACAGTCAGTCCCTTTTGAGCTCTTGCCACAGAGAGGCTTACTGCTTCGCGTATGAATTCCAAAACTAGCATGGCATCGTGAGTAATGACCGCTATGAAGGAGAATCCTGCATCCCACCAGCAGGGTCTGGCTGTACCTATTGCCTCACTACAGAGATGACATGTTTTTTCAGTTGCTTTTCCCCATCTAACTAGATTACTCTGGTCTGGGAGTGTCATTTGGAAAGCATTAAGGTAGAATTTTAGTAAGGCTGGTTTGTTCAATACATTAAATATTCTACGTTTAAATTGAATAAAATTGCTCATTAAAGGCCGGCAACACATCTGCTAGCCTTCTGGTGATGCAGGCGTCCATGGGCATCGGTAGTTACTTATGTGAATCGTCTGCTCGTTTGCGATTTGTCACATAAAAAAAATCAAAACCTTTAATGATACAGAGCCTTAATAGCTCAACGGTAGAAGGGATGGACTGAAACCTGCAAGATACGCGGTTCAAACACCAAAAGTATAGAGCCCTATTGTCGCATCCACTCCTAACCCAAGTTTTTAACTTAAGCTTGGTGGGACTAAGTAAAAAGTATTGCGTAATATTCTTTATAAAAAATTAGTGGGGAAATTTCGAGTCAGACTCGTGCACTGAGGGTTCCGTACTATCAAGTAATACTTTACCAGGTTATTTTAAGATTTATGGTTTTCATTTTATTTATTTTAATTTAACAGAAGCTCTGCCTTTTGTTCACAAATTTACGGTTCTTGGAATTTATCCTCTATAAACCTGGTCCAGATTGGCACAAGACCGTAAGGAGGGGTACAAGTGGGAAGAAACCTTTGCACAACAGTGGGAGAGAAAGGGCTGTGGATGATGATGATATATGACTATGAACATCCATCCATTGGTAATATCATGTTTATATGGCTAAACAGTGAACTATTTTCAAAGTGTAGCTAACGATTTTGTTGCTGGTTCTTCTCGTGGCTCAACATTTCGAATCAGTGGTAGCTTTCACGAATCGGAGGACCTAATATATTTTTTAAATAAAACATCAATTTATTTGATTTATTGATAACGATCGACCACTGACACCCATTAACCACTATTATCAGAAGATCTGTCCGCACTACCAGAAGACCAGTAGATGCGATGGCGCTGCATTGTAAAACGTATTCCGGTATAAGAAAAACCGGAATCTAATACGTTTCGAATAACGATATTGTATCAATGTAAAAAGCATGTTGTATATTATTAGCGTTGTGTAATATATTTCCTAGATGTTGTAGTTTAGTTCCTTTGTCATGGCATCACCCGTGAACGGCTGGACCGATTTCGCTAATGTCTTTTTTGTTGTGTTTGTTATTGTCAGGAGAAGGGTCTTATAAAGAAAAAAATGAGAAAACTGCGCGGAAAATTGGAAGATTTAAGAATACTTAACCACCATGTTAAATTATTTCTAATGTAACCTTAGGGCTGTCGAGAATTATGGCATTTCGAATAATGGCGTTTGACATAACGGGAACGGAAATAATATTATAGGATAATAGAATCTCGTAAAGTAAAGCAACGTTTGGGCAGGTCAACATCTGCCGGGTCCGCTAGTATAAAACATTTGATTTTATTTAATGCATTTAAAGTTGGCTGTGTCTATGTTTCTTGTGCGTGATTATAAAAAAAAATCACTATCCCTTTTTTTCACATGAAAATAGAATTTTTGATATTGCACTTTGAATTATCGTGGCGCGGAACCCTAAAAAAATGTCGGCAGCGTTATGAAACGTAATAAGCAGGGTCATTAAACCATTGAATGTGCTTTGTCATCCACTTTAAGACACGGCGCGAACTCAACTGAGCTCCGTTGGTATGCCAGTTGATGTTTTTTAAAGAGCACCAGGTATAGTTTGTTTTTTTTTTATGATGAGGCAAAGAAGAAGGCTAATAACACGCTACCTTCTGTCGCTTGTGACACGACCTCATAACCGATAACCCTGTCGGCGGCGTGACGGAGTGCCCCGTTATCTACCCATTGTCCGCTATTGTTGTACCCTTCGACATCTTCATGCCAGAGTTGCAATTTTTAAAGGGGAAATTTTAATTGTAAAGGGCGCCGGGGAGATCTTACAATACCTTCTTAAAATGTATAATCAGATTAGCATTGCCTTTTCTACTGTTCCATTACAATTATTATTGCAATAACCGTTATTCTTCCTCTTTCCCAATCTCACAATCTACAAGTGAAAAAGTGGTCTAATGGCTACTTAGATTCACGAGGAAGCAGGCGTAGACAAAGATCTCACCACTGCCAACTAAAATGACTTTTGGTAAGTTCCTTGGCGTTTCAGTGCGAAATATATCTACTTATCATGATGAACTATACATTTAGATAGCTTATAGGGATTCTTAATTTTTTCTCTTTTTTTGGTGTAACTAACATCTCCTGTCTCTCTCTCTTTCTCTCTCTCTATCACCTAACATGAAATCTCAAAAACCGCGGGACCTACAAAAATGAAAATTGGCAGGGAGTTAATTTGTGGCGTAAAGGATTTTTCGATAGCGCTGGATTAAAGAGCTCTAAACGGACAAAGTTGCGGGAAACGGGCTAGTTTAAGATGAAATAAGCTCATTTCCTCTCTCATACAAGTTAAATGGTGAAATAAACAACGCGCTCGCTTGCTTAGTGAAATTAATCACGAGGCAAGTATGGAAATAACGATAAAGGGAACAAGTTTGACATTAAAACTCGCTGCCCGATGTGCGCAAAAACTAAGTACGCCATGATACCTACATCGCTGACCAATCGAAACTTAGGCAGCTGTCTGGCGGACAGCCAATCAACTTAATGCTAGGATGGCTTAGCCCAGAGGGAGGTCTAGTTGCGGACTTTATATTATTGTCCAAATAATATCAAACTTTTCCGATATTAACCTATAAGTTACTTTGTAATTTGTTTTTTTTTTCTAATATTTACATTACCTACTAAGTATTCTTTTCAGCGTTTTTGCCTACATCCTATTCTCTACTCTCCTTAAAAGTCAATTACTTAATAAACATTAATAATCCACTTACTGCTAAGATGGCTTAGCCCAGAGGGAGGTCTAGTTGCGGACTTTATATTATTGTCCAAATAATATCAAACTTTTCCGATATTAACCTATAAGTTACTTTGCAAATTGTTTTTTTTTCCTAAAATTTACATTTACTACTAAGTATTCTTTTCAGCGTTTTTGCCTACATCCTATTCTCTACTCTCCTTAAAAGTCAATCACTTAATAAACATTAATAATCCACTTTCCGCTGAGATGGCTTAGCCCAGAGGGAGGTCTAGTTGCGGACTTTATATTATTGTCCAAATAATATCAAACTTTTCCGATATTAACCTATAAGTTACTTTG
>JANCMC010021608.1:652315-795984 GCA_024363005.1 Charaxes varanes
GTTGTTAAATTATTCGCACCTTGATCTCAGTATCAAAATTTGTAATAGAAATAAGAAAAAGTAAATATTTTTGTGAGTTAAAAACACAAAATGTATAAATAATGTATGCAATATTAGTCAGACCTCAAAGAGTATAATATTATTTTTAGGGTTCCGTAGTCCTACAAAAACCCTCATAGTTTTACTATGTCTGTCCGTCCGTTCGTTTGTCTGCCCGTAAGATGGTCTTCCCCCAAGCATTTCCAAACTATTAGACGTTGAGACTTGATAGTTTCCATGTTAATAGAACATGATGAATTTATTTGCTAAATTCATGTTGATAGAACATGCTAAAATTAAGAAAATTATATTGAGCGAAATCGGACAAAAACCTCTGAAGTTATTTAACATATCCCTTTATCGTGTTTCAAATACGGAACCCCTTCTTTACAAGCGTGTCTTCACATGCCTTTTGGTCACTTTTTAATTAAAATAATTTCAAAAAATAAAGACGAAACTATGCTATAAGTATGCTAACTAATATTAGCTGACAAACGTAGCATCAGTAGCGAGCTTTATCCAAAGCTCACTTTTTGCCGGCGTTTTAACAAAATTTATCGCTTTTCTTTTGCGCCGTTTGTCGGTTCCCTTCACCTCTTGTAAGGTCAGTGCATTTGTTATGTTCCGACTAATACATCGCTTTATTTTCTTTTCAGGTACGTAACTTTAAGCTGTTTGGGGTATTCGCTCTGGAATTTGGGGTATGTTCATTAAAAACATTCACGCTAAAACTGGCAATTTAAGTATATAAAAAATATGAATTGTTTATTTATAAACTATGAACAGAAGTTGGGACTATTCTTGTAAGTTTCTGGTGTCGCTACCAGTACTTGCGGCAGGCGGCCCCTCTCTTCCATAACTCTTTACATTATACAGTATTAAAACATATGTGTTTAATGAAAAACACTTTTAATTAGAGATAGCGCCATGCTTGTAGCCGAATTGGGACGGCGCGTCCGGCTACCAGTGCCTCTTTCTTATATAAGATCGGCGTAAAGTGGCGGAAATACTGTCACGTCATGTGATGGTATTGTTGTGGCGTTTCGTTCGGTTTGTGAGACTTCCCGATGGCGTAAGCTCTTCATTAAAGGCCGATAACGCATCTTCTGGCCTCCTGATCATCCAAATGTCCATGAGCGTCAGTAGGCACTTAGCTGCCACCTGCCTGTTTGTTTGCCCCTTGTAACATTAAAAAAAAAACATAAAAAAAGAAACTTTAACAACTGATTGCCAATCAATTATATCGCAAAATAGTTTCCATATTGCCATATTTGCTAGCTTCATTCGATTTTAATGGGAAACTCTCCAAAATTGCATACCTTTTCTTTATTTTTTCGAAACAGATAACGGTAGTTTCGGTTTTTACGTATCGGCGCTACAGAAGATTCATTACAATCGGCGCAGCGGAAAATAATCAAGACAATAAATACCAATAAAACAAAATCTCATTTAACCGTAGGCATTATGGCGCGTGCCGTTTGTTTCCATGAAAAAATGATTCGATTAAAAAATATACGCAGTCGAAATGACGAGTGGCAATGGAATATCGCGAAGAAAATAATTTCCATTTATTTTATCAACAGCTAGTTCACTCCCTCCGAATTTGCCTGCTTTTAAAGACCTTTCTAATTTACAATAGAAACTTCTAATTTTATGAATGACTGGTTGTTAACCGCGGCTTCGTCCGCGTAAAATGAGGTGAATATTTTAGCCTTATGACATATAATCTATGGCTTTTCTCAATAAATGGGCTATCTAACACTGAAAGAATTTTTCAAAGCAGCCCAGTAGTTCCTGAGATTAGTGCGTTCAAGTTAACAAGGAATTGACCAATGACAGGCCCGTTGGCGCAGCGGGCTGTGACCCTGCCTTTCGCTCCGGAGGGTCGTGGGTTCGATTCCCGCCTCTTCGAAAAAAATATATTTTGGAGCGAAAAAGTTTACGACATTATTTATACTCGACTACCTTAACACTAGCCGTTTCCCGTCACTTCAGTTCGCATAAAATAAAAGACCACTTAGAACCACTTCTTTAATCTGGCACTATCAATAAATCCGTTTTAGCGCATGTCTGCTAACTATATACTTTGACAAATTTCATCTGCGTACGCTCTGTAGTTTTCGAAATTTCATGTTAGGTGACCTTTTGCGTTTATATACATAGAGTTAATAAAAAAAAATTCAAGAAGGACATTGTCATATAAGATTTATATCGTTATAAATAAATATATACAGGACTATATGACACACGGACGTGTTCCTTAGGTAGACAACTTGATGCCTGTGTTAACAGCCACCTGTTATACACAAATATTTTTTTTTTAGAAATATATAAATAGATAATACACCCAGACTCAAAGCGGGAATCGAACCTACGACCCCCGGAGCTAATGTAGTATGGCCGGGGACTTTGCGTAGCTGCGCAATTTATTGTTATGTTCAAGGACAAATATACACAAACATTTTGAGCTGTCTGGCTCCGGCATAAGCCAATGGTATTAACGAGCTTGTGTTTTTGAGTCTACACGCTGTTTTGCATGTAGATGTGAATACTTTAAAGGGGGGAGCAGTTTTAATAATAATAAATAAAATTAGTTTCACTTATACCTTTTTAATATCTAGAAAGTTGTACATAAAAAGAAAAATGAGTATAGATCATCTACTTATGTAAAGTAACTCCTGTGTTAAGGATGCATATGTATATGTATATGTATATGTATAATAGAACGTAGTAAATAGTAAGTAACCCAACGTTCGGGCAGCACAACGTCTGTCGGGCCCGCTAGTTAGCAATACTTTTAAGGTACGTTAATATAACTCTCCTACTAAGCTTAAATTAAAAGCCTGTGGAGTGGGTGCGACAATATTCCAGCAGCATTTGGGTTTGAACCGGCAAAGGTCATATCCCATAGTTTTCGTCTCTCATTCACGCGTGTAGGATTTCAAAGGGTCCTTTATTCAAAACTCAGCTTACAGTGGTATAATATCGCGTAAAGGTCACAGCCCATTTCAGCGCTCAGCACAGTAATATAAACGGTGAACAAAACATTTATCCGCTACCGATTGAGCTGAAATTTTTCATACAAATGAGTCGGGGTGACACTCAACGGTACATCAATCATTTGAAACTTTGTCAACGAGTCTCAAACTCATTGAGAATAATTTGATATTACTTATACATTTTAATTTATGTTTTATATTTTACAAGATTCATTGCTATGCAGATGATACAAATGGAGATGCCTTTTACTCCGGCCGGGCAAATATTATAATCTATAGATATATGGTATACACTTTTTAATTTATAATCTCTTTTACACTGATCTTCTAATGTCAGATAAATTTAAAAATAATGTAAGTAAGAAATAAATAAAAAAGCAATGGCCTGTACCAAATGAATCAAGAAAACCTATTACTTAGTGACATCTAAAATATAAATGAGTCGATATGATCTAAACTCATGAACTCTTACCACCTTCTTACGGTGGTTTAGAATTATCGTAATTTCTTTGATTCCCAGCATTTTATTATCCTCATAAATGTCAATCGTGTTCATTAATTGAATAAATAGTGATCAGAGTCTTATAATTTAAGGGAGTCTGTATGGGACAGTACATCGGGCTATTTTGGTACGAGTATTTAAGATATTTTCGTTTGGACAATGCCTCTGTGATATTTTAATACATAAGGACAGTGGTATGTTTTTAAATTTTGACTGGCCATGGGTATTGTCGCACCCACTCCTAATACAAGCTTTTAATTCAAGCTTAGTAGGAGGGGAAAACGGAATATTAGACATACCTGAAAAGTATTCCTAATATCCTTTTTTTTTTAAAAAAAAGATATTGGCATCACGTAAGTTAGGCATTACACATTTGCAGCAAGATTTTTGATTTACTGAAATTAAGCCTTCATTGCTTTGACAGCATTTGTTTAACCCAAAAAGTTCAAAAGTGTTTTGACGATAATTAATATGCTATAATAAGTTATGAAGCTACAGAAATGTATAGTAGGGCCCATATCGCTTGACAAAAACGTACGTTGACCCCTCGTGAAGAGCCGTGAAGGCATCGTTTTCCCAAACTTAACACGAAATAAACTATAATTACTATAATTTTTACAATAACCACAATTGTAATAGAAATCGGTCATACACAGGCTAGGTATAGAATTTTCCGATGTTATTTTCTATAAATTAACGATATTCTTCAATTTTTATAACAAATTATTTTTTTTACGTGTGTGTGTGTGTGTGTGTGTGTGTGTGTGTGTGTGTGTGTGTGTGTGTGTGTGTGTGTGTGTGTGGGTGTGTGTGGGTGTGTGTGTGTGTGTGTGTGTGTGTGTGTGTGTGTGTGTGTGTGCGTGTGTGTGTGTATAACAGGCGTATGTTACCTATAACACAGGCATTAAGTACTCTACCTTAGGAACAGACGTCCGTGTGTCATATAGTCCTATGTATGTATGATGTACATATCCAATCAATGGACGTAATGGACTTTAACAAAAGCGTAATGGACTTTAACAAAAGCGCATATTAATATCTCTAAAACCGGCAAGATATCTAGAAGTTTTTTGGTGGTGCAATGGTTTCTTAAATCGCCTGCCTCAAACCTGTGTTTGGACTTGACAAAATCCTGCCGACTTGAGTAAAGTCTCGTCCTGTGACTCCGAACTTCCGAACGAACGATTGCACTTGGGGACCTACAAGACCATAGCATATTCCCTTTTCAAAGGCCGGCAACGCATCCGCAAGCTTCCTTCTTCAGTCTAATCCATTGAGGCCTTGCAACTCACCCTACCCTTATTTTTGTACGTGGGGAAACTCAGCATCCCATCCGCCATAGGGGTAGACGGTAAGGTATGTCATGATTCAACCGCACGGTAGTTCTTTGCCACTACGCGGCGGAGACACGGTTTTGCTAACTACCACATCTCTGGCAGTGATGTCCTCTACGGACATACCTTCTTGGGCTTCACCCTAACTTCAGAGCAGAAAGCACGTCGTCTATCTGAGGACCTCTGCATGGCAGCAACCGACAGCCCGTGTCTATTTCTTAACTTGATACTTACTTGATTAAAAAAACAAATGAACTACGTCACGTAATTATCGGTGTTATGCCGGAGCCAGACATTGCTTCATTTGAATGATCATTTCAGTGATCATATAGTGTGGCCGGGGAGTTTGTGTAGCTGCGCAAAGTTTGTTAAACCTTGTAGTCTTCAAGGACAAAAATGTACAAACACTTTGAGCAACGTCTGGCTCCGGCAGAACCTTACGCTCCGACTGTGTAACAATTCCATTCTATTCTATTCTGTTCTATTCTAGTGTATATTAAGACAATAAACATGGATATGAAATAAAGGACGTTGCTAGCCCAATTAAGGACAGAGGGGATATGACACCTTCGACTCATACCCAAAAAACGGTTAAATGTCTCGTCCCAGTGTCGTGCGGGACTAATGCAATACAAAAGCGATACCCTTATTCCTAAATCCACTGCATCCGGGTTAGCTCAGTGACATAGAAATGAACCCATTACCAAAAACACTGCATCTGGGTTATCTCCGTTACATGGAGATGAACCCACTACCAAATCCACTGAATCCGGGTTAGCTCCGTTACATAGAAATGAACCCATTACCAAATCCAGTGCATCCGGGTTATCTCCGTTACATAGAGATGAACCCACTATCAAATCCACTGCATGCGGTTTATCTCCGTCACATGGAGGTAAACCTACTATGAAATCCACTGCATCCAAATCATCTCCGTAAGATGGAGAAAATTTCATCACTGTGGAGTCTAGAATCATGTACCGAACCCATAGGATGCGTATCCAGTACGATGTCTATTACAGTAAGTAAGACTCTAATCACGAGTAGGAAAAAGAAAAATTTGAGCATAATAAATTGTGACGACAGTATAAGAATCTTAAGTTATAATATAAAAATACTTATGTATTTCATCATACTCGGGTCATCCATAAATTACGTCACACGTTAAAGGGGGAGGGGGGGACATCAAAATGTGACATTGATTGACTACGGGCAGGGGCGGGCCAAAGAATGTGGCGTCACATATTGAAACTTATTTTTTTTATCTTTTCTTAACATAATAAATAATTAAAAGAAACTGCAGTTTTCTTCATTGAGTGACGTCACTCTTAGGTGGAGGTTTAGGTGGAGGTGTTTCCGAAAATGTGACTTGTGACAAGGACGGCGGGATGTGACGTCATTGATAGATTTTAGCACGGTATTGTTAAAAATATTAAAAAATAAAACTGGTATCAATGTCTAGTTAATTTAATTTAATATAAATAATTATTTTATTATTTAGTATTTCAATTTTAATTATTTTTATTTCTAATATTCTTATATTTTTAACAATTATCATATCAAAAAAATCATTTATAGATCGAGAAAAAAGTTCACCTTTTGAATGTGGATTTGACCCTAAATCATCAGCTCGTATTCCTTTTTCATTACACTTTTTTTTAATTACAGTAATTTTTTTAATTTTTGATGTAGAAATTGCTCTAATTTTCCCAATAATTTATTCCTTTAACTTAACTAATTTCTTTACTATAATAAAAATTAGATTCTTTTTTTTATTAATATTACTAATTGGTCTTTATCATGAATGAAATCAAAATATATTAAATTGAACAAATTAGGATTATAGTTTAATTAAAACATTTGATTTGCATTCAAAAAATATTGTTTTCAATTTATCTTAAATATGAAGCAATATTATGCATTTAATTTCGACTTAAAAGAAAGAGTTATTACTCCATATTTTTAATTGAAACCAAAGCCCGATTTTGATACAGTTTATAACTGTAAAGGAGAGGCGTTATATGGACTCCAAAAGTACCAAGAAGCAATTATAGAGTGTGACAAAGCCATATCACTCGATCCTAAATATGTAGGAGCTTATTGTAATAAAGGAAACTCGCTGCATAGTCTCGAAAGATACAAAGAAGCGATTGTAGAATATGATAAAGCTATAGCACTAGATCCTAAATGTGAGGTAGTTTATTATAATAAAGGTAATGCCCTTGGTAATCTTGAAAGATATGAAGAAGCGATAAAAGCTTTTGATGAAGCCTTAAGGCTAGATCCTAATTATGCTGCAGCTTATAATGAAAAAGCAACTGCATTTCACCAATTAGGAAAATATGACGAAGCGATTGTAGCATACAATAAAGTTATAGAGTTAAAGCCTGATGATGCTGTACCTTATGCCTATAAAGGTAACTCGTTGAACTATTTAAAACAGTATAATGAGGCACTTAAGTGGTGTAACAAAGCGATAGCACTAGATCCTCACAAATCACTTCCGTACAGGTGTTGGATCGCTTGAGTGAGGGACTCATTAATACCCGCTCTTCTCAGTGCTGGCCATATTCTTTTCCTTGGGACACTGTCGTAAGCCTGTTCCAAATCAATAAAGGCTAAATGCAGTTCCACTTGTTTGGCGCTGTATTTTTCGATGAGTTGCCGGAGCACAAAAATATTGTCCATGCACGATCTTCCTGCAGTGAAACCAGCTTGCTCAACGGGTGTAACATATTCTTCCTCCAGTTTATCCCGGACCAGTCTCCCGATAATTCGGCTAACCGAGCTCTGTACACAGATACCGCGATAGTTCCGACATTGCCTCCTATCTCCTTTTTTAAAGATGGAACAAATATATCCAGTGCGAAGATCATCCGGCAAATCTCCCCCTTCAAGTGCCATATTAATTATCAGGGTCAAAAGTGAAAGCATCTTACAACCGCCGGCCTTTATAAGCTCCATATGTAAGCCACCAGGTCCTGGAGCTGTTCCACTTTTAGCTTTGTTTCTGGCAAAACTAGTTTTTAGTCGTTCTGAATTTATAAATGATATGACTGAGTTATGTCGTCTTTTTGTGAGTACTTTAGGATCATACCTAATAGATTTATGCATTCTCATAGCAGCGAAAAGAATATATAATTTTCTTATAGATAAAAGATCTCCAAAATTATAAAGATCAGAAGTGGGAAATCTGAAAGGTTTAAAATACATGACTTTCAGGAGAGATCTTTGAGCTCTTTCAAGTTCCAGGAGCCTACTTTTAGAGGTCCCACCCCAGACTGGTATACAATAAGTGATGACACTTTGCGCTAAAATTATATAAACCTTATTAATTAATTCTTTTGTAGCTATATATCGGAGATTTTTTAAAATCCAAGTAAGTTTTCTCACTCTTGATGAAACCAAGTTTAGATGTGCGTGCCATGACAAATTTTGATCCACCATAATGCCAAGATACTTAACTTTTTCAACCTTGGATATATATGGACAATTACAGGTGATAGAGGCTGGGTTATTGCGGATTTTTTCCTATATTTGTGTTACAAGATTTAACGTCTTGCCAAATTTCATGGTTCTGGGACATCGGGAAGTACCCTATAGGTTTTGATTTCCGTTTTGAATGTACTGGTATAGGGAATATGACATAAATTGTCATATCTTTTGATTGCGTATATTTAGACAGTTGATATTTTCACAGTTTCAAGAGATTATAGACCTCAGTATTTGGTATTAATTTCAACTTTGTACGTGTTTGTGTTTCCGAGAAAAAGGGTACTGTCAGACAGACGCAAGGATAGATAAAGATAAACAGACACTGTTGCAAGGACAAATTTACTATTTTCGGATTTTTTCCTTTACTTGTGCTACAATATGTAGCTTATTCCCAAATTTCATGATTCTAGATCAACGGGAATTACCCTATAGGTTTTGGGTCTCCTTGCAAATGTATGGGAAGAGTGACATAAACGCCCATATCTTTTGATTGTGTTCACTTGGAGGGTTGATTTTTTCACAACTTTAAGGGACCGCAGAATTTAAATTAAAATATCAGCTTAAAGTTTCTATAGAGTAATTAAGAGTATCTTTTTAGACTGATTGTTAACTTGACAAATCCAGCACTTCTGTTGTACAGAGAAGAGGTACCAGTAGAAAGGTCAGCTAGACACAATTATTTGCAGATACTGTCACATTTGCAGTCTTATAAGGAAGAAGCGTTCACTAAAGTTGAAACTTGGCAAGTGTTTGCTAAGAAGTTAGCAAAGATATTGGAAATAGTAAGTTATGTTTAATCTATTAATAAGGTAAAAAAAAGAGACAAAATTTTTAGCATGTTGATAACCTCTTTGATAAATGGGCTATCTAATACTGAGAGAAAACTTTTTTCAAATTGGTCCAGTAGTTCCTGATATTAGCAGGCAGCACAAACTAACAAACAAACTCTTCAGCTTTATATGTTAGTAAAGATTTTATCTATTAAAGGATCTACAACATAAAGACATCACAAATTTGGCTTAAAACATTTTACAAATATGGAAATGAGTCTTTAGTATGTATTTATATATTTCTAAAAAAATATTTGTGTATAACAGGCGGCTGTTACCTATAACACAGGCATTAAGTTGTCTATCTTAGGAACAAACGTCCGTGTGTCATATAGTCCTGTATTTATTTACTTATTTTATTTGAATATTTACATTGTTTGACATTATTTTGATTTCCTTCATTTCATTCAATGACTTGTCATGTTACAAATTTATAATTGAATGTTCCTAATTTATTGTGTTGTATTTTATTTTATTTCATTTCAATATTTACTTCGTTTGATATTTATTATTGTTTCTTCTATTTTAAGCGAATTGACGTGTTTACTTATCTTAAACTAATGTTATCAATATTTTCAGCCCTTGATAACCCACTGCTGGGCATAGGCCATTTTTTTTTTTTTTTCCGCTGGGAAATGCTTTTGCGCACTACCCCGTTCGTAAATAGTCCCATGATCTAGGAACATTTGCGAACGGGAGTGTGGGACTCGCTAGCTCTGCTAGAATACCCACTAAAACTGTCATTTTTCTAACCGCGTTGTTTAATTAATTTCTTTTTGGTTAAATTATTGTGAGAACGTTATATTTAACGTTATACGATCATCACGTTTTGTATATAATAAATTGTATAAACTATTTCAAATTTTAATATACATTAGCTTTTCTAAAGAGTTATCATTTTTCACTATAATTTCTATTACTTACATTATCTCACGACTTGATTTTTGACAAAACGGGAAAGAATTACTATTATTTTCTTTTTCTTTTGCTTTTCCTTTAATACTATTAAAGAAAATCATAATTACGTAAAAATTAGTATTAGAGATATAAATCTTTAGATTTGCGTGTTAAATTCTCATTTATAGACAAAAACAATATACTTAGAATAAAACGACTATGCGAGAGGCGTGGTCACGTGACGTCACACGATCGCGTAGACAAAGTGGTGTATAAAGACAGCAAAGCACTCCGCGAGCGGACTCCTCTCCGATCCAGATGATCAAATGACCATCGACAACGACCCGGACAGAGTATCTATAAAAATAGCATAAGATCTATGTCTATGGAGTTTGTCAAGATGACAGTTGACTCGTGTTGGCGCGCTTTTGGTGGTTGCTTGACAAGTGTCAATCTCGCATATTAAAGTAACATAAGTATTTCCTAAACTATTATAATTAGTAGTGCTGAGAGATAAAACAACTGTTACTGCCTCTATCCGTGTTTTATTACTCAATAAGTTTTATTTTTAAGAGATAAAAGACCCAACTCTTTTAATTAATACATAAAGTTGAAAGCGCAATAATTAAAACTGTTAACAAGGTATTTTTCCTGCATTCTTTTTTATATACTTTTCGTTCGACAAATAGCCCTCGCAATATAATTGGAGTCAATATGAATAAAGCACCTTTAAATTTTAATTTGATATTTGTACAATGCGAAACATTAATAAATTATAAATGCATTTCATACGCCAGTTTACAGTACAAACTCGGGAAAAACGGTTATGTGACGAATTTGCATCAATTTTCCCTTCATTATTGGTAAATACTTCAGAACTTCTAGAATTTACTAGTCGGCGCTGTTTTAGAAACATTGCAACGATAAGAGATCGTTGTATAGAAGGAAATACAACCTGTTTTAAACTAGGTTTACTTCACAACTATTCGCAGGTCAGGTGTTTTATGTGACACTAGAAGTAAATTGAATAATCCAAGACATTACTAGCTGTAACCCGCGACTTTGTCCGCGTGAAATCCGTAGTTTTATTAAGTTTTGAAAGTTTTCATTTTTTAATGCGAAAATTGATTTTCTCCACAAAAACTAACCTATAGCCTTCTCCAAGGTCAAATCTATATTTCTAACAAAATTCATCAAAATAGCTTTAACGGTTTAGGCGTGTAAATGTAACTGACAGTTACTTTCACATTTATTACATTTGTATGGATCCTATATCTATTTTTATTTTAATCACATCTATATAAACATCTCGAGTCACGATATATGTTCGCGATAAACTCTGAAACTACTGAACCGATTTAGATGAAATTACGTAACCATCTATGTTAGATAGCCCATTTATCGAGGAAGGCTATATATCGTCACGCTTAAAAATTTAATCTATTTTTTTTTAATTTTACGCAGATAATGTCGTGGGCACAGCTAATACAAAATATAAATACCAATATTTATAACGAAAATAATTCTTAAAGTTTTCGTTTGTCTGACTATCTTTTTGTTCCACTTAATCTCTTGAACGACTTATTTTCGTTCTTATTAACTGATAGCTACTGTTATTGGGAATTATGTACAAATTTATTTGTAAATACAATTTGAATAAATGAATTAAAGTTCAACACAAAAAAAATCTCGGACACAAAATTATTGGACGGACGATCGTGAGTCACAGCTAGTCTATACTCTATACATATAAATAAAATTGGAGTGTTTGTCTATAACCACTAAATAAAATCCCTTCACTAAATGCATTTACACACATGACAAAAGCCATTCTATCTCTCCTGTATTTACTATACTATCCTTTAACGTTGTATATAATTAATATTGTTATTATATTATGTTTTCCTTCTTTAAAGTAAACTGCGCCCGTCCCGGTTATCGGAAATGTTTTATCATAAACAGTATTTAAACCAATATACACTAGATCAAAAAGCCACCTGACATATTGGAAACTGTTGTAGGAAACTGCAGTATTTCAGCCGGCACATCAAAGACGGCGGCCATTGATCTCAAAACATTCAATGAAGGTAAATGCGTTTTAGTCCGAATTAGGATGCCTTCTATGAACATCGAATTCGAACAACTGCTTTATGCTTTCCCATTTGTATATTAAATACTTAATAATAGTTATGGTTCACGTTTAAATGTAATTGAAAGTGTAGTGATAGCAGAAAAATTACCCAAAACGTGAAAATTAAATAGAATTTTGTGTATATACCTAACATTTTCTATAACTTCATGACTATTATTATTAAGTATTGTTTTATTTAGCGCAACCTACAGCGATAGTAACAAATAATAAAAATAAATATCTTATTTCAAGATCGCGATAATATATATACAATGAAATTCTTTGAGTCGGCCTTACTCATTTTGAATATTATAAAAAATAATCTTAATGTAAAACTTTAATAAAGTATAATTAAAGGCATACAACTCTCTTCCAAATTTCAACTTTATACGTCTTTCGAGATTTGGCTATTTCGCTTTTATATACATAGTAGATTCTATAGTAGTCTATATCGCTACTTATATATAAAGCTGATGAGTTTGTTTGCTTGAACGCGCTAATATCAGGAACTACTGGTCTGATTTGAAAAATTCTTTCAGTGTTAGATAGCCCATTTATTCAGGAAGACTATAGACTATATATCATCACGCTAAAATTGAATCTATTATTTTTTATCTAATTTTACGCGGGCACAGCTAGTTATAGCAACTACGATTGTCCGAGTCCTCTTACTTTAAACATAATTTAATCCAAACCCACTATATGTAGGCACTATTTCACAAAGACAGTATTATCTCAGATAGATTAGTCAACGATTACTGACGTTGTAAGGGCGTCTGCGAGCGTTCGCATAATATTATAATACCAGGTTATACGCGAAACGTTATTAATTTTACGTCCAGATTGCGTGCAACGCAGTCTGCGAATTAAGCGAGAAATAATTTATACCTAACAAACGCAATAATAATGTATTAGTTTGCGATAAAAACATTTTCAATGTCCTTGTAAGGACTGTTTCATTAAAATAATAGTTTCTGATACTTTCTGAAAACTGTTTTTGTGATTACAAATGCAAACGAACAGGCGGTTTGTCTAAGGGTCCCATGGACATTTGCACGATCAGGAGACTCGCAGGAGCGTTGCCCGCTTTTGACGGGGAGTTTAGGCCACCGGGAACTCTCAAAAATCTAACGAAACGCGACAATAATACCATCACTTGACGTGACAGCATTGCCGCCACTGCACGCCGATTTTTTGCAAGAAAGAGGTACTAGTACCCGAACACGCCGGCCCATTTTGGCTGCGCTATCCTATGTGAGAAAGAGGTACTGGTACCTTAGACGCCTGTCCAATTTGACTGCGCTATCTTATGTAAGAAAGAGCTATTGGTACCCAGACGTGCCGGCCCATTTTGGCTGCTCTATCTTATGTAGGAAACACTACCCGGATGCGCCGGCCCAATTTGATTGCACACTATCTTATCTAAGAAAGAGTATCCGGAAGCGCCGGCCCACTTCGGTGGCAGACCAAAAAGACTGCAATTGTGACGCTACCTTAGACTGTAATTAATATGCTTTACTTTTATTAATATTAATACTAGCGGACCCAAAGTGCCAGGTTTTTAACCGGATCCTTTGGGGGTTTGAGACTGAACTCCTTTGATATAAGGATACATGTACATACATCCATTTACGCGTTAAAGCAAAAAATAAAGGCTGTAAATGAGTACCAGACGTTGTTCTTTTAATTTTATGTAAATTGAGCTTAAGTCAATATGAATAAGATGATATTATAGATCACTAATGAATGGATTTCGATCAAATTATTTTAATTTTATTGCTCAAATATTTATAAATCTTCGTGATCTGATTTTGCAATTTTTTTTTCGTTAAGAGCACCTTATTATAATTTTTATATGTCTATTTTTATCTCGAGAAGCTTAGTAAGAGATCAAACTTCAAAATATTAAATGGCAAATCTTTACTAAATTCACTGATAAAAATAGTTGAAATGAAAATATTCTAAATTCAAATTATATAGCATTCACAATGAAATTAATATATTGAACATCGTGTTGCATATCTTGGGAAAAAGAGTCTATAAAATCCCCTAGAATTTCGCCAATACTTTTAATTCTGTACATTTCAATTTGTAAATCAAATGCTTCGAGCTAAATTAATTCACATACCATCTGTAATCAAACCACGATAATATATTGAATACCCTATCGCACATGTTGGAGGACAGCGTTGCTGAAAGGCTTGAGAAGATGAGTCAATTTGCTAGTTAAGCCTGTAAAAGCCAAATTGTAAATCAAATGCTTCGAACAAAATTAAATCACGTAATATCTGTAATCAAACAACGATAATGTATTGAACATCCTATCGCATATCTTGGCGGACAGCGTCTTGAAATGCCTTCGCTTTCGTGAATTCGCTAGTAAAGTCTTTAAAAGCCAAATTGTAAATCAAATGCTTCAAGCAAAATTAATTCACGTACCATCTGCAATCAAACAACGATAATGTATTGAACATCCTATCGCATATCTTGGCGGACAGCGTCGCTGAAAGGCCCTAGGAGCTTCCGCCAATGCGCTAGTAAATCGTTGCCAGTACCGCCCGGGCACGTCCTATACCAGTTATACCGCGTGATTGCGGCCAATTATTTTCTGTTCGTCTCTAATTACGCATGCGCCGCAGACGTCGCTTATCAGCTATCTGCCCTTCGGCCCAAGATTCAATCGGCTTTCTTAATCAGCTCAGAAGAACGGTTTGCATAGAGCATCTCCGTTCTCGTAACATATTTCACAACGGGATATTATTTGTCCATTATTGAATATATTATGAGAACCTTTTCTCTTCCTAAACCGCCTATTGACGTCTACTGTTTGACATAGCAAGTTTTTAAAGTGATATGAAAAAATATTGCGCTAATGGTCGTAGCAAGAAGCAAAGTCGCCATCGCCAAATCTCGAAAGCCGCGAGACGTACAGAGGTGAAATTTTGGAAGGAGGTTGTTTATACTTAGTACATATCCGCCATGAACGAATTTTTCGATAGGATCTCATTAAGGACGTCTGGGACCTCTTGCAACCGATTTAAAAAATTAAATCAGTGTTAAATAGCCCTTTTATCCAGGAAGACTATAGGCTATATAACTTACTCTGTTACCTAATTTTACGCAGACAAAGTCGCGGGAAAAAGCTAGTATCGATATATTTGATTGCTACTACCCATATTTTGTATATACACTTATTAAAGAAATTTGAATTTGAAATGTTTGTGTATACATTGTTCGGAAGTTCATATAAATGCAAAAAATATTGATGGAATGACATTTTTATATCTAATAATACGCCTTTAATTTGAAACAAGAGTACAAAAGCATCTGTATGACATACTATCTGTGCCCGTGGCTTCGTTCGCGTAAAATTAGGTAACAAAGTTAGTTTCAATTCTAGCGTGATATATAACCTATGGTCTTCCTAGTTAAATGGGCTTTCTAACTCTGAAAGAATTTTTCAAATCGGTCCAGTAGTTCCTGAGATAATAGCGTTCAAGTGAATAAACAAACTCTTCTTTATATATTAGTACAGATACAGATCTCACCTTTAGTACAAATAGAATCAATTTCGATAATGTGTAATTCCAAAAATACATACAACAGTATAAAAATATCCATTTACAGTACAAGTAGCTGCCTAATATTTTAATTTGCTAAAAAAACCGTTATCTAACATAAATAACAGGGTTATGTAAACCGAATGATTATGCAGTTTTGTTGAATCGATTTTAAATTGTGCGAGTATCAAAAATCGCCGATGCATCGCGTAATATTGTGGAAACCTATAAGTTGGTCTGTAATATAGCACAGTATCTACATATATAATGACCTATAATTTAGTTTAAGTCATATTGTATTACAGCCTGTTGCTACCCTAAATAAAAAAAAAAAAATAATACATATTATTTCGTCAGTAGTGCGACCGAATCGTACTAAATCACTCGGTACTAGTACTCGCTTAGTTCGCAAACGTATTTGACAATAAGAGTGCACCCAAAGAGGGTTATTTTATATTCAAATTAAAATTATTTATTTTCAAAAAACATTTACCCTAACCCACTATCCAAAACACTCATGCAACTTGATTAAAAGACTTGATTGCTGACGTACTCTCCAATTAATGGGAGATGGAGAAATGGCTCTAGCTTGCCTAACCCCCATACCCCTACAACCCACCCGATTATAGTATTATAGTCCTGGGGCTGACGGCAGGTTACACATGCAATTAAAAAAAAAGAGTTACCGGAAATAAAAACCTAATTTTGACATTTATTAATTATTGCCTCATAATATGTTTAAGTTTCTATTTGTTTAAATATTTATTTAAAACATCCTTACAAATTAGAAATAGTGACTTGGAGTCATTTATTCAGTCATAAATATAACAGACTTATAACTGCACTGGAAAGAATGTTAGACTATAAAATTTCTGCTTGAAAATTTTACATTCGTTTTCATTATAGTAACTGGTTTATGAGTGTAGTCTGTACTGATATATAAAGCTCAAGAGTTTGTTTGTTTGCATGAACGCGCTAATCTCAGGAACTGCTGGTCCGATTTGAAAAATTCTTTCAATTTTAGATAGCCCATTCATCGAGGAAGGCTATAGGCTATATATCATCACGCTAAAACTTTTCACCCGGACAAAGTCGCGGGTAACAACAAGTTTTTTTAATATATATATAACAAGGGGCAAACGAGCAGGCGGTATTCTTAAGTGACGACCGACTCCCATGAACAACTGCAACACAAGACAGTAAGAAGTGGTACAAGCATTTTCTGCTTCGTTTTATTTATTAAATTATTGTAATTTACACAACCAAGCGGCTAAACTCAGTTGAGATTTTATGCTTCGGTTCTATAAAGTAATAAAGTATATTCATTTATGTTTTAAATAAATGCAAAAAAAAATTGATTGTGCAACATTTGACTAAAATAATGGTCTGCAATTTGTATTACAAAGAGTTACCACAATCAATATGGTTTTTTAATTACTTGCCTTTATTTTAATTTGGTCTAAGATGATTCAAGAATAGAGAAATTATAAACATCGAAATTTTTTATTTTTGTTCATAGTAATCTTTACCTATATTAGAGAAATTACAAAATTTGAGAATGTTTTCTATCCTGCAAAACTATCAATTAAGGTCAAAAAGTGATAAGACACTTACTTGATCATTCCTAATAATTTCACATGTGTGCATGTTCATATCACTACATAGCTATTAAATACAAAAAATCATCCAAAACCCTACTCTAATGCAGACTGCTTATTTAAACAGCTACGTTAAATATTAGTTTTAGTTTCTCATCTGATTCATTAATCTATCTTGATATAGATGTAGATTAAGAAATTAATAGGAATACTAACTAATATTAGTATTTTAGCAATTACTATGTGATCGCCGGCTTCTCAAAATTCGGACACAAACCTCTTTGCGTACAACGACATATATTGTTCTACTCACGGAAAATTAAAATTTGACGATTAATATAACCTAAGGTTGTCACGAATACGCTTTGACATCCAATACATGTGTGTATGTAAATGGTGTAAATCGTTTGGCATTAGTTGTCAAGTATCAGTGGGCTGGCTTTATCGCTTAAAAACATTAATTAAACTATATTACCGAATAAATTGTATTAAGAAGATTTCAAATAACATATCGTTGTCGCCAACATTTCTAACATCCTTTTCGCGAGGAAGACTAGTAGAACTGGCACATAAGAAGTACACAGTCGTCAAAGATTAAAGAAAAAGAAGACATTATGGAATAAGACACATAGACAATTTCGTAAAACTCTTATCGCAAAAAAGGTTAATTGAAATAAGATTATAGTTTCGAAGAATATTAGCAAAAAGCTCTGGAACAAGGGGATTAAGAAATATAGGATTTCGTTTATCAGATAAAAATGATTTGTTGAAAAGGTAAAAGCTATTTAGTTGGTGTGTAGATCGTTATCACAATTGTATTGTTTATAATAAAACTGTAGCGTTAAGGAAATCGCTAACGTATTGTATTGACAATAAAGTTTATATTTGTTTGTTAATTTGATTAGAAATATAGTTTTAAAAAAATCTATAATTAATGAAATCGATGGCATTTTTCTTCAAAAGCTTATCAAGAACAGTTGCAAAGATGTATCTTTACTCCTTTTGGAGTTATTTAAGAAAATGTGGAGGAACAAAACTTGGGATTATTTGATAAGATCGCCAGTATCAAGGCAATGATTTTAATAATGTGTAATAAGCTTTTATCAATATAAATCGAGATGATAGTCGTTACCGAGTCCCGAGATTAGCGCATTCAAGCAAACAAACAAACTCTACTGCTTTTTGTATTAGCATAGATATCGCAGACTTAGTCACAAACTGTCCTAACTCAAAAAAGTAAATTTTTGGAAATCGCAAATACTGTTTTTTTCCTTTACGACTTAATAATTCGACAAAAAGGACATTATTTTAACAAATTATGTAGTTTAATAATAGTTAATAATGTGGTTAATGATATGGAAATGTTATTTTAATGATATTTTATTATTTGTTTCCCTTTTAAACCAAAATAAGTTGTTTGTTAAAAAGACCAAAATAGCTGTATCTCAGTATTGGATGAAGATATTAAAATAATTCTTTGATTGACTGATAGAGGACTTTGGAACTAAGATGAAGATCTGTATCATTAACTCACTTTAGACCTAAAACGTAATAGTTCAGTTTGTGTCTAAGCGTGCGATATGTATAGATATTTAAATTAAAGTAATTAATAAACAAAGGTTCATAAGAACCTATCTTTCTATTGCTTATCATAGATAAAAATTATAAGATGTATTTTGAAAGAAATGTTTTATACAAAATCTATTAATCTTTTAAGGGCTCTGTTATCGGCTTATTTGAAATCTTATTTTTACTATTGTTTTATTGTTAATTCCTTTAACTTCACTATTTTTTAAGTCTGAATACGTTTACATATTTATAATTTTATATAACGTAAATAGATAATAAAACTTTGGAATATTACAACCCATTTTTGGAGCTGATATCGTCTAATTAAAGTAAGTACAAGATACCTACGTTATAAAATTACAATCTAGCTTAATAGCTAATAAGTAATTTAATTCTAAGTTATACTAATATATTATTTGATGAAGATTTTTTTTTCTTTTTTTTTAAATAAATAAATACATACGGGACTATATGACACACGGACGTCTGTTCCTAAGGTAGGCAACTTAATGCCTGTGCTATAGGTAACAGCCGCCTGTTATACACAAATATTTTTTTTTAGAAATATATAATTACATACATACGGATAATACACCTTACTATTTTACTGAATTGGACATCGAATTTCTGATAATATTTAAAAACACGGCTATTTATATCCGTTGCATTCTGAATTTGAAGAACATCCTTACAAATATTATAATTGTAAAAGTGGTCTGGTACGATTTTCACGCCTAAACCGCTGAATCAATTTTGATGAACTTCAGTATATAGATAGATGTGACCTTAGAAGAAATACATAAGTTACTTTTTGTCGTAAAATGAATTTTGAAAGAGGTTAAATAGGGGTTGAAAATTCGTATGAAAGTCGAAAAAAAAAACAAGGACGATGTCGCGTGTTGAAGCTAGTAGATTAATAAATTATTTTAAAATAATATAAAAAAACTAACTTCCATTTCTACCTTTTAACTAGCTAAAGACGAGGGATCGCATAACGAATAATAAATCTAGAGTTGGCAAAGCTTTACAGCGTGAGAGTATTAGTCTAATAAATTTAAAAAAAAATGTCAAGTACCAAATAGCCGCTAAAATTTTGTAAACATCTTAATAATGTCTGGCTCGGGCATAATGAAATGACTATCTAGAAAAGTACAATTATTATTAGAAAATATTTTTCCTTTGTGAAAATGTATTTTTCTACGTTTACTCTAGTATGCTAACTTTCAAAATTATAGATATAAAATTGCAATAATTGTGCCAGAAAACTCAAATAATTATGTCAAATTGCAGATCCGTCTCTTTCATACGACTATGACGATCTATATGTATAGATATAAATAAAATTGTTGAGTGTCTTTATAATTTAAAAATTAAATTCTTTCACTAATTGTGACCACTATACCTATAGCAAAAACGCAAGTTAAAATGTCTGTCTTTCTGTTTATTTGGGATAATCTCCGAGACAGTTGGGCTGATTTCAATGGGTCTTTCACTGGCAGACAGCTAATTTTGCAAGCGATAACATAAGTTACTTTATTTGTATAAAAATAATAAGAGTTTCAAGAAATTTAAAAATGAAATTTTCTAAAGTATCTATAAGAAATCATTTTTGAATTACTTTAGTAATTTTATGAAAATAGTATTGTTAGAAGTCTAAGCTGAAATGACATTTTAATTTTGTCTGTGTTTGATGTCTTACAAAACTTAATTGCTTTACTTTTTAAGAGGTCTTTTCAAGTTCAAAAATATGAAATCTTTTTGTTAGTTGATTAAGTTCTAAAATATACTTGTATTTACATTACTAGTTGCGCCCGCGACTACGTCCGCGTAAAATTAGGTAAACAAAAATAAATTCAATTTTAACGTGGTGATATAAAGCCTATAGCCTTCCTCGAAAAATGACCTATCTAACACTAAAAGAATTTTTCAAATCGGACATGTACTTCCTATGATTAGCGCGTTCAAACAAACAAACAAACTCTTCAGCTTTATATATTAGTATAGATAAACAATACAGATTATTTTAAGTACAGATAAAAGTGAATAATATTAAATAAAATATAGCAAGTCCTTGCCTTACAAGTACATAGATACACTAAACTCTAACCCAACTTGGCTAACTGCTATATAATATGGTGAATAAAACTTATTCTATATAATCGTGTAATCTATTATTTTCGATTGATTTAAATATTATAACATGAAACGTTTTTTATTCAAATAGTCTTCAGTTATATTACAGGTACAATATACATTGTTTATAGTACAGGCAGCGCACACGAAAAAAGAACAAAATTTTTCATCGGACTGCAAACTGCATAGCTTTGTAGCAATATATGAAGTTCAGAGTTTGCGTGTTTAGAACCAATACACTATATTACATATTAATTGCATCTTCATGCAAACTAATATGCTCTTGCACAGATGCGATTTTTATTAACCCCACAATTACCTTTTCAGTTTATGGATGACTTTGAATATACAAAGTTAAATCCGATTAATGTAATATTTTATAGGAATCATACGTCGCGGTCTAATTTCAAAAACTGCTCAATTGATATCAATGATTTTTTTGAATATTAATGTTTCTAAGTAAAAATGCATTCTAATCTCCATAAGTATAAAGTAAGGACAGTTATATAAGATACGTGAGACGCCATGGCGACATCGCCGGTTGCGTATCTAAACAATTCATATTAAAATTTAGGACAGGTAACTCACTTGGCGACGGTTTTGCGACGTCACCAAATTAGAAGCGTAGCCGCAATTACTACTGGCTACTCATTTGGCAACTGCAAATATCCATAGGCTACGTAGCCGACGAGGTTGCCATGGCGTCTCAGTGAGGTAGGAATCTTAAACGTTCTAATAAGAAAGAAGAAGTTTGCCTTTTGTTCTGTATAAAAAGAATTGCAAATCGAATAAACAAATACCAACCTGGTAATGAGTTTGCACAACGACCGCTCTAAAAACGGTGGATGCATCTTGCACCCGCGTCTCGAGCGGCCGCTCAGCGAACTTCGGACACTGGCTGTCACAAACTATTGTCTGGCACAAAAACAAAACTACCACAAACAAATCTCTATTGGAAAATTTGCCCACCGGGCAATCCCACAACGATGCCATTTTCAACTCTAGCGCCCGAACTTTAGGTCACATATTTCCTCGAAATCATTTCACAGCACCCTGTTTCACTCGCCGTCTCTTTTGCCGCTTCCTGCTCTGCATTTTTATCTGTAACAAGAAAAACGATTGGTTATTGCTGCAATACGTATTTTAAATTAGTAATTTCTTTGTTATGCATCGTTCTAATTGAACGCGAATGCGCGATGCGAGCGAACTTAGTTGGTACAAACATGCGACCAAAGATATTGATGTCTAAGAAGTGTCTTTATTGAAGTTTGTGCGATTGAATCTTCTCCAATTACGACATTTCTTATGCCGGAGCCAGACATAGCTCAAAGTGTTTGTACATTTTTGTCCTTAAAGTCTACAAAATACTATAAAACTTTGCGCAGGTACACAGAGTCCTTGGCCACACTACATGATCATTCAAATGAAACTATGTCTGGCTCCGGCATTAAACATCGATATGTTTGATCGCACGTTCGTACGGACTAAGTTCGATCGAATCGCGCATTCAGTCTTTCAGGACGCGACGCGTCGTCAATTTAGCTTGTTGAAAAGGAGGTTATGAAGTTAAGAGGTTAGCCTAATGAGTGGACGGAAATAAGCTCGCTAGGTTAGGCAGTGCTTACCGCAACCGGGTGACAGATTGGTTACCCATTCTAACACTGATTTTTTATCATCCAACTTACGCCATGATTCTGAAGGCATGAAAAATAGAGGATCCCGATTAATGTCACTGAGTGATTTTAGTCTTGAGATTGTAGGGGTTCTGGGGATGAGCTCAAACGGCAGTCGGTCCTCTTAACGCGCCCCACAACCACATCCTCTGCAATTTAAGCGGACCTTAGTATTAGACTGGGATAACACTAGGAAAAAGAAGGAGAAGAATATGACGAATATGCCTTTTGAGAAGCACTTATAATCATATATTAATAACAAACTTTCCGTAATAAGATATTCCTATTAAAAGCTAGTTTAACAGGGTTCTTCACGCTCATCTGAGAAGCGTCCACGACAAAACCGAAATATGGATTATGTGGAATACTTCACATTAAGGACACATGCTTAAATATATGCTTATATGACCTTAATAGCTCACTTAAAGGCTTAGATAGCTGAAACGAGAATTAGCCGGCTCAGTGTAACATATTAAGCCCCGATGCTTGATAGATCGTGTTTATGCACGGTCTAGTTAGAGCCTTCATAGTGTAATGGCCATCAAATTTTGGGAGATAATTGAGGGAATATTGCTACATGGCTATTTTATACGCTGACTAGCGGACTCGGCCTACGTTGTCTTTCTATTTGGGCTCTTTTGCTATTAGCCAATAAACCAATCTGTTTTCAATAAAACGTGACACTGGCCGAATGTTTTATTTAAAGATATAAAAATGAATCCCATTTTTTTTTTTGGTTACGGCATCACGCGTGAAAGACTAGACCGATTTCGCTAATTCTTTTTTTTGCTGTTTTTGTTATTGTCAGAAGCAGGTTCTAATGAAAGATAAAATTAAGAAAATTGGGCGGAATATTAGAAAATTTAAGAATACTTAAGAGCCATATTAAATTATTTCTAATGTTACGGGACGGGCACTGGGATTGGAACGGGGGGGGGGGGAACGGGAACGGGAACCGAAACGGGGACAATATAATAGGATAATAGAGTGTAATAAATAGTAAGTAACCCAACGTTCGGTCAGAACATCGTTTGGAGGGTCAGCTAATTTCCATAGCACATCATTCAAAGATTAGATTTGATTTATTGCAAGTATCCAATAGAAGTCTGCATATTTTAGTATTATTAAATAACGTTACGATTTTAAGAAAAGAAAGAAAGGAAATATTAATATATTATAATATAGAAAAAAGGAAATATAAGCTCATATAGATAGAGTATTTATTAGGGTGTTATTACTCCTTAGCAACCAAGTACGAACAGCCTCTGATATTCTGCTCTCCCAGTACTGTAATTATATAAAACCAGTTAACCCGTTTATTCAAATTTTCGAAGATAATTGGTGGAACAGGGAAGTATTTGACACACTGATAAGTTCATTATTATGGAGTAATAAGTTATAGAAAACAGAATGGATGAAATGAAGAGGGTGACAGTAGGTAGCTGGATGTGACTGACAAGAGACAGAAGAGAGGAGGCCTATTTTCAGAAGAAGCGGGCGATGAAGATAGAGCTATGAATGAAAATCATCAATCATCATCAGCCATATCACCTTTTAATGCCCTCCTCGGCCTCGTGCTACACTTCTCCAAAAACAGTCCAAACCAGAAAAAATCTGGACTTTCAAGATGATATTTATTTCCGCAAAGCCTTCAAGTCATCTTTCTTACACGTGTGCAATTTCCTTGGGTATTGAAAATGTAATAAGACTTTATACTGTCTGCTTGTTATTGATTTTAATAAATTTACTTTCTAGACATTGTCCTGCTCTATACACTCTGTATTGATAGACGTTGTCCTACTGGAACGTTGGCTTGCTTACTATGGAATATACGCGATTATTGAATGAAACACTTAGTTTACAATAAATATTTTTTTGGGAAGAAATCAAGGTAACATTTAGTTTTAAGTTTGATTTTTACTGGTAGTTACTATGACTATTTGGTCAAAATAAGTAATTTATATATATATATATTAAAGTATATTAGGAATACTTTTTAGGTATGTCTAATATTCCCTTTTCCCCTCCTACTAATCTTAAATTAAAAGCTTGTATTAAGAGTGGGTGCGACAATACCCCAACGGCGGTGAGGCTTGAACCGGGTACCTTGCGGATTTCAGTCCATACCTTATACCGTTGAGCTATTGAGGCTATAGGTTCTTATACTAGAATATATATTTATCCAGCTAAGAATGGCTAATGTGAAAAAACGCGCCTAAAGAAGTTTTTATTCACTTCAATGACTACTGCTGTGGGGATATATTCACAGGTCAACACAAAGTCAACCAACCAATATCAAACGCAACAAATTGTAACATGAGAGCCGGTATAGGGAAAGTTGCATTTAACTATGCACTCGCTTTATTTGTTAATTAACGAACTTCGCTTTGACGCAGTTTGTGCTAACTCCCACCATTGCATGAATCATGCTTTGTTTCACCGCTTGTTGATATACTGTACGGGAGCCCACGAATTTTAAAAAAGTTTTAATATTTGTCCAATTTTAATCTTTTAAACGTAAAATTTATAATTTTATTTTACTATACAGTTCAACGAATGTTCATATTTTCGAGTAAAATACACTGACCCTGTGAAACTAATCAACAATTAAATAAATATAATATAAATATATACAGAAATATATGACACACGGACGTATGTTCCTAATGTAGACAACTTAATGTCTGTATCAGGAAAGAGACGGCTGTTATACACAAATATATTATTTTTTAATTTGAGCAGGCAGCAGGCAGCTAAGTGCCTACTGACACCCATGAACATCTGGACGACCAGAAGGCTGACAGAGACACAAAAAAGTAGGTATGTATACTCGACCGAGAAATTAGTTTTCCACGCTAAGGTCGAATGTCGTTTGCACGTCAATTAGTTAAAGGGCTCATTTTTGCTTGTTATACATTACGTTAATTTGTAAGAATAAACTTTAGCAAAATTTTCTTTAAGTAGGAAATGTTATCCAAAATGGTAGAGCACTTTCTCGGTTGACTATATATGTAAAAAAGACAATTAAACAAAGTTATATTAAATATGTAAAGCTGAAGAGTTTGTTTGTTTTCATGAACGCGCTTATCTCAGGAACTACTGGTCCGATTTGAAAAATTCTTTCAATGTTAAATAGCCCATTTATCGAGCAAGGCTATAGGCTACCTATCATCACGCTAAAAAAAATACCTAATTTTACGAGGACAAAATCGCGGGTAACAATTAGTTATTTAATAAAAGTAGCCAAGAGTCAAGACACGCTTGCGAGTATATAGAAGGGTTCCGTATCTGATACGTGATAAAGGTATTTGTTAATTAAATATTTATTTTATTTCTTTGACCACAATAAACGCGTTCGTTGCGTATCGCGGATAAAAACCGCATTACTTATTCGATCGGTCACATCAGACGGTGAACATCAAAAGCGGGTGAAATTGCTCGTGAGTCAACTTCCCGGTGGAAAAATTCCTATTTTTTTTCCATTCCATCCTTTTATCTGCCGCCCAATGGGTCGTGATAAAAACGATAAATTGTCCCAAACAGATCTGAGCGGGCTTAAATAAATAGCACGCGACGACTTCACATCAAAAGTATTTAAATTGTTTGGAAATTACCTTCTGCGTTGTGATGTTTCAATGTTTCATAGCGAGATATTTTAAAGTTTACTAAAACTCTATATCCTATTCGTTTCGACTTGAGACAAAAGGTAAACAAACTTGCTAGTGTTCGCCAACCTTTTTGTCATAATTTTTAGTCACGCAATAAGTATCTAGAACTATATATTAAGCACAGTTCGTATTATTTAACTAGCTAGTTAGCTCATGTGACACAATCCTAATGTGCTTTTAGGTATAAAAACAGTTAACAAAATTGTAAAAATGAAATTTGGGCTACATTTTAGGATAAAACTGGTGTTTGGAGGCTCCGATCGACAGTTGGTAAAAGAAGATTTGAATAAATTGAAATACTTAGACAGAGTAGTGAAGGAGTCTTTAAGATTATTTCCACCTCTGCCCATCACTGTACGGAAAGTCGATAAAGAACTTAAACTACGTAAGTTATGATAAATATTAAGCAAATTTTCTGTTGATTCGTTCAATTCTCTCGCTATATTTCTTATAAAGACACAAAACCGTTGCAGCATATTCAAGATTATTATTATTTATTAAAGCAAATGAAATGGTTTAAGTAATGTTACAGAGGAAATTGTTTTCTTTCCTTTACCGCAGGTGAGTTTTTAACATAGCAAAACATTTTCCAGGCTTTAGTCGCTATTTACATATTCTATATGTTCAGTGTAGATAAGTCTGTAATCTAGAAAAACGCCAAGATCGCAAACAACAGAAATTTTCAAGGATCAGTATGTTTCCTGTAATTTACATAATGGTGATAAATACTGCCATTGCTATTAAGGAATGTTTATATAGAATACGTTCATGCTGTGTTTTTACTTTTTAATAAATATTTTTTTATCGACTTGACTGTGCTTCATATGTTCAAATGTTTTTAATCTATACTAATATATAAAGCTGAAGAATTTGATTGTTTACTTGAACACGCTAATTTCTGGAACTACTGGTCTGATATGAAATTTTTTTTTGTGTTAGATAGCCCATTTATTGAGGAAGGCTTTAGGCTATATATCATCACGCTAAAAATGAATCTATTTTTTTTTATAAATTTTACGCAGACGATGTCGCGGGCACAGCTAGTATACAATAAAGTTATTTTACTTTCAAAATTCAAACAAGTAGCCAATATTTCTTTTTTCCGAGGCTTGGACCAAAGGCCCTATTGTTACTGTAACCAGTAAGATCTATTGTGACAGCCTCAGGTTATAGCTCGTCCATAAGACCAACAGACTTTGATATGAGTTTTATTTTGTGATTATTTACTGTATTGAGATATTTTTATATTTTACTTTTGATACGCTGTTTCTTTTATTAAATACATTTAAGCTTGTTTGTTTTCTTTTTGCTGTGGTTGTGTGTACCTCTTATATAACAGCTTTTTTTGAATACTACGGTTACATGCAACGGTAGAGATTTATTTGACATTATCTTTTAATGTGTATATAATATGGGTTGGCCAAAACTACTTACCGCTCAACAAAATTTATGTACACATCTTTAGTGTGAATGAAAATGCAAATTATACCGTGACCGGGTTATAGATTGGTGAACCATTTTAACACTGATTTTCAAATATCATATCTCCTTCAAGTTTTGGAAGGCACGTACAACAGTGGATCCGATTAATGTCTCTGAGTGATATTAGTCGTGAGAGGTAGATATTGTGGGGGTTCCGGGGTTAACGTCGGACGGCATTCGATCATATTAACACGGGTCGTTAAGATGACAGACTGTCGCATCCTCATGTCATTTGAGGTGGCCCGCTCTATCGTGTGGGAGGTGAGTCCACTTAAATGTGTATTCGACGGTTTCTATATTGTATCTATAATTCATTATTATTATTATAAATAAAAGCTCGAAAAATATTACAGGCATACATTTTTAAATTTATCATATGAATTATTTTTGTTTTGTACGAATAGGTGAATCTTGTAACAACTTTCACTGTTAATTTAGAGGAAAGTAAGTAGCTAACATCGGTACTTAATTTGCATATATAAGTGCTTTCTTGTCATATGATAATTAATTTGTACGTGAATAACGTCTCATAATTCACACAAAAGCATAGTTAGAAATTTTTATGAAGAAACTGCGTGAATGCTAGATAAATTACGTTACAAAGAAGTTTGAGTCAAGAGATAAATACTTACCATCAACTATTATCTTTTTAGATCCTCATACATGATTTTAAGACAAAGCCCTTAAAAAAAGAAGAAAGAAGAAGTAGAAAGAGGATTATCGAAACAGTCATCCTTAATTTTTTCTTAGCGTTTACACTAAACTATCAACGGGCAAAAAAAAGTACAATAAGAATTAGAATTTTTGTCAACGCTGATAGATCAACGAAATATGCTCTACGTCTGTTTAAACTAAAGGAATTTGATAGAGCATGGGTAGAATGAGCGTTAGCTCGTCTGATGTAAATGGGCCTTAAAAAATTTTTGGTCGGTAGCTAATATTATATAAACTCTAAATTCACATTGCATATGATATTCCGATATACACATATTTATATTATCTAGTAATACAAGTGTTGTACCAAATTACCATAATCATGGGGATTGTTCCATGGAATTGTTTCGACTAATACCGGTTTCTGAACCCTGCCGGACATCTCGTCATAACTGGAATTTGAACCTACCTGACGGAATACATAAAGATTTGGAAGGTATTTCCTGCCGTCAACAATTTTTTATGGGGTAACCTAAGGGCCTTTCATATATATTTAATATCTTTCAAGATATAACAGTTATTATGAAAGTTTTTTTTTTGGGTTTTCTTTTTTTAAATCACTTTTTTTTCTTTTCAACTTTCTTCTTAAACAATGATTTTTTCTTGTTTGTATATTGTGCGGTTGCCGGGTTTTTGTTTTATTAAAATTCAAATGATTTATTCAAGTAGACTTTTACAAGCTTTTTTGAATCGTCAAAGTTGTAAAAGCTGCCACCGATTCGGAAGAATCGAGCCACAAGAAGAAGCAGCAAGCAACTCGTTGGTCAATCTTTTAAAATTATTATTTTAAAGTAACAGGAAAAGTCCTTTAAGAGGTCATCTATGCTTTTACATTTGTACCAAACTGTAAAGTAATTAGGGAAGCTAGATGTGATATGATTCGTTACTTTGTCCATTATTTCCAAGTTTCTTATCTTTATCCGGAGATCATGAATAGAAGTCCTGTATTTACAATAAAATTTAAGATTATAACAGAGAAACAATAAATAATAAGGGGCCATAAAAATTAAACAGATACCATTCTTGGAATACTTATAAGGTTATTAGGCGAGCTCATATAAAAAATCTCGAAAGTAATAGAGAAATAGCATGTGTCAAAACCAGTAAAAGGCTTTCTAAAAATGTAAACCTAAAAAAATTAACGCCCCAAAAGAAAGACCATAACAAATTTTAACGCGAGTTAGAAGCCGAGAGACAAGTCTCAATCGAGTTAGGCGAGAGTTTTAGGGGAGCGTCCCACATCTGACACGTTATACGCTCTTTAGCCAGTTGATAACACGGTTAGTGAGTTTACGAAACAACATGGCGTGCGTCCACAGCCTCAAAAATAACTTAAGTCTATTCCTGAAATTCGAGTTCTATCCCTACAGGATAAGGTTCAATATTGTATAAATCGATATTACAAAAATATTCCTTTGGTAGTTTTAAGATAAAAAGTTTTTCGACATTGTTGCGAACATCGATGCGAAATTAATGCAAAATATGTATACATTTCTAATATTGATGTTAATAAGAAAATTAGCTTAGTGATCCAAAAATCAACTAAAAGATGTATTTCATTTCATTTAGAAATTATTAAAATCAAGTTGGTTTATCTAACTTAAATTTAATATGAAAATAATTTACTACAACTTTACACCTAAATGATACAAAAACATATGGCAAAACATTTCAAGGAGGAACAGCCGAATTAATTCGGGACTTAAACGATAAAATTTCAACTGGTGGACGTGAAAATTTTGATTGATCTATCATCACTCAAAAAGTAGATTTAAGAACTGGTTGCGTGAACTGACTGAATGGCCCCTTGGCGATTCAGTGTCATGGCAGGGTCACTGCCTCAGCAGGCGTCGATAAACAAAACATGCAACTAAATACCATCTGCAAGCGAACAGATGAAGTTTAATTGGCCAAACTAAATTGTCACGACTCGGAAACTTTACAGCGGCGAACTTCGTGTATTCTGAAATTAAAACTTTTACAAAACACTGTAGCTAAGGTTAAAGTTTTGAAACCACCCATTTTCCAGAGCAAATGTGGCCATAATAGGGACAATCTTGAATTGTTGCTTATTGCTCTTGATAACTTGCTCATGCGCAGTTGACATATCCGGTACTGCGCAGGCGCGACCGGAAGCTACTCTAACAATATATATATATAGGATTATGACACCGATGGAACATTTAGAAACAAATCCTAAGCTAGACAACTTGATGACTGTGTTGTAATTAACTGAGGCCTGTTATTCACAAATATTTTTTTGTAGAAATATATAAATACATACATCCATCCAGACTCGAGGCGGGAATTGAATCCATAGCCCTCGGAGCGGAAGGCAAGGTTACTGTCCACTGCACCAATGGGCCAATCAATTATAATGATAATAGTATTTAATATATGCTTATGGCCGTGCGTCTGCAACCTTAATAAAAGGACGTATTAGGACCGTTATTTACTATTTGTCAAGTGAGAAATAAAAAACAAGCTATTTCATAATTAAGACAACATTTCTTTTGCATTTTGTATATAACAAGATTTTGTAACTTACACGAGTTAAGTTTTACATTTTACACTTGAAAGACATTGTGTGTCACATTTTGTATTTGCTGTTTGTCCTTGGGAATTTCGGGGTAGAGAAATTGTCAGGTGTCGCATTAGGGCTGGGTAGGGGGAAGGGAGTCTTTGGCGTGTCCTGTGCGTTTGACGTGGAAACGTTTTTGATAGAGTCTGGTAGGTCATCGGGCAACCTTAGGTTTTGCTGCGACGACGACGACACTGTAAGTCGTTTCTCCGATATCGTTTTAAGTATATTCTTGCCGGCTTCTTTTGTCTGTAAAGATATAAAAATAATTTCATTGTAGATTAGAATACATCGGAGACGTAGGAGGTCGTAGTTTAATTAGTGGCCGGCATTTGAGTCGATCACTAGGTTAAGCACTTCTAACCGCGGTCGAGTAATGGATGGGTGACCAATTCTATCACTGTTTTTCAAATATCCGACCTCCTCCGTGTTTCTGAAGGCACGTAAAACAACGCGCCCTGATTGATTTTACCGAGTGATATTAGTCGTGATATTGTGGGGGTCCCGGGGATGACGTCAGACTGCAGTCGGTCATCTTAAATCGTCGTGCAGCCACAGCCTCTACCATATAAGCGGACACTGGTGCTAGACCGGGATAACGCTAGGTAGAAAGTAGATTAAAATACATCCGTTATTTTACATATCACTTCAGTACCATGTTAATTAGCAAATAAAAATTCAATAAAGTAGTGTAAAGCCTCTGAACTGTTTGTCTTATTTTTTTCCTTACACTGCTGGTTCTTCTCGAGGATCCAGATTTTAAACACACTCACACTTTTTTAGAAACACTTCGAAGATTCCCCACCCCGAGTGACTGGCGGGACACTTACGATACTCGAGGACCTGATATTTGATGATCATATATGACGAAACAAATTTACATTAAATAGAAATATCAATTAACTACTAAGTGAGATTAAGAGAAAGTTGTCTAATTATGCATGGAACGTATGGACATACTAGAGTGGACGCACGATGACGGTCCGTTTTACCTTCATACATTAGTTCTGGCCAGTCTTAAACAGGCAAGACACCTATTTCACTTATTCCAATCACTTATCACTAATTTGTTTAGTAAGTATAGCTAAACATAAACCAAAATGCACTTAGCTATAATTTTATTTCGACTGACAGCCGTCATTAAGTCTTTTTTATAACCGACCAGTTCTTTTACGCTGGGAAATGCATTTACGAACGAACTTTTACGAACAGCCACACTTTACCTAATTTTAAGGAAATTTAAAATTTGGTCAAAAATTAAGTACCTATTTTTATTACATAATTGTTACGAGAATCTATTACCGAGCACCCACCTTAAGTGTTCCAAGTGTCCCACCAGTCACCCTGTGAATAAAAGCACTTACACTTTCGTGTTCGAGGCACTTGTAGGCGTAGTGGGCGGCGTGGTCGAGGAGGGAGAAGCGCAGGTAGTACTGCGCCAGGTAGCGCTGCGCGGCCGGCAGCTCCTTGCTGCCCACGTTGGCGGGGTCCTGGCACGCCGCCGTGTACGCGGCCGCCGCACTGTTCGGCATATTTGACTTCTCGTACAACCTGTAACAAATACGTACTTAACGACACTACGTATAGTCGACCAAGAAATTGACTGGTCCGTTGGTGCAGTGGAGTGACCCTGCCTTCCGGTACAGGGGTCGTGGGTTCGATTCCCGCCGATTCGTGGGCTCATTTTTGCTTGTCGTGCATTACATTAATTTCTAACTCTTAGCAAAAATTTCTGTAAGTAGGAACTGTCATCCAAAGCACGTTTTTGGTCGACTATACCTAGCCATGGTTCCCATTGCATATCTCAGCACAGGTCATAGTATGAGATTCGTTACATGCGATATGATATATCGCATGCTTAATCGTAAACTAATCAAACTCAAAAAAGTAGATTTTTGGTGAATCGCAAAAAAATATTGTCATTTACGACTTATTCCGCTTATAATTCGATGAAAACGACATATTAGTAACAAATTAATGATGTGATCAATGATATTAAAATGTTATTTTATTATTTGTTTGGTTAAAATGAAAAAAAAAAACAGCTGTATATAAGTGATACAGCTATTTTCGCAATTGTAAATGTACATCCTCATTTTTTCTTTAACTTAACACGCTATTAATGCAAGAAAAAACTGGATTATAAAGTGGTGGTGGTGGAAATGGTATATTTATTATCAATGTGAAATTATTTTAAACTTTTTAGTTCATTTTCGTAACCAGTAAAAAAAAATAGCTTTAAAAAAAATGTTTTTTTCTTTATTTTTATTCGTACTCACTTCGCCAACTTAAATAGCGCCATGCCTTCAATATCGCCGGTACTGTGTGCCTTGTAGTAGCATTTCAGGGCGTTTGGAATTTTGTCCATCTTCTCATAAGCTTCCCCTAAAGAAACCAGCATTCTAGAATCATCCGGTTTCAGTTGTGCTGCCCTCGAGTAGTAATATATGCAATATCCATTTAAGCCCAGAATCTCATAAGCTTGTCCAAGACCATTCCATGCTCGGTAATCATTTCTGTTCACATCTAAAAAGAACTATTTCTATTAGGCCTCTACCACACCGAGACGCCATAGCAACGTCTGCGCGCTACATAGCCCCCCATTATTTTTTCTTTTTTTTCATATAACAATGGCTAAACGAGCACGCAGCATTCATATTAGTGACTACCGACTCCCATGGACAACTGCAACACCTGGGGGCCGCAGATGTGTGGCCGGCCTTTGACAAATGAGTATGCTTTTGATTTGAAGTTCCCTAAGTCGTATTTATTCGGAATACCGAAGCTGGCAACTGATTCCACAAATGAATTGTGCGAGGCTAGAAGTTCCTACACAATCGCACGGTAGTGAACATTAAGAGATAGAGGTGATGAGGGGGGAATTTCAAATATTGACGAGATATCCTGTAGTGGAAAGCAGCTTCGTTAGTATGTTTAGTTCGTTAGAATGCAGCTAGTAGTAGTAGCCATGTCTAAACATTTTGCTCCTAAAACTTGCTGTCCTGGTTCCTTGCCTCCTCAAACTGCTGGTAAATAAATATATATATATTTTTAATAAATATATTTACCAATGGCCTGTCTATAACACTGTATTGCAGCGTTAGAGTTCTGCAACTCGATGAACTCGTGTCCCATAAGTATCCATGCTGATAAGTACTGTGGGTCCAGGGATAACGCTCTTTGGAAATATAACACTGCCTTCTGATGTTCACTTCTTAAGCTGTAATAATTACCTAAAAATATATATAAATATACATATATACAGGACTATATGACACACGGACGTCTGTTCCTAAGGTAGACAACTTAATGCCTTTGTTGTATAGGAAACAGATGCCTGTTATACACATTTTTTTTTTTAGAAATATATAAATACATATGTATAGATAATACACCCAGACTCAAGGTGGGAATCGAACTCACGACCCCCGGAGCGGAAGGCAAGGTTACTGTCCACTGCTTTACATTTATCGTTATATTTTGAACAATGCACACAATATCTTTATAATTTATACATACATAGCATATAAGTTATTCTGATGTATAGACTATGTTATTGTAAAATCCATACAGTAGTTTATCCGTAAAAGAGCGTCAAACATACATCCATAGATCCATGTGTTTAAACTTTCGCGTTTATAATATTAGTAGGATAATACATAAAAATGTCAAAATATGAGCGTAAACCAGTACATATTAAAGTATGAAGTATAGCAGTGCAATGTAAATATCTAAAAAGGAAACCTAAACCTACAAGTTACCTACAACCTACTTATAAAAGTTGTGAAACGAGAACTACCTGATATTAAACAATGAATAAGCCAAATGTATTGAAGTTATCTTAAATTTTTTTTAGTATATAACTACACATTTAAAGTTTTATTTCATTATTTTTTGAAGTCACGTCTTGAAAGTGGCCACTGCTGCTTATTACATTGAGAGAGTTGAAAACTAGAGTTTTTGCGCTCATTCGTCGGCCGTTGCCGGCCTGTGAGCCCTCTGGTGGGACAGATGTCCATGGGCATAGGTAGTCATAAAGTGACCTAACTCAAAAAGGATGATTTCTGGGACATCGCAAAAAACATTTAGTCATTTATTCCGCGTATAATTCGATAAAACGACATTATAGTAACAAATTATGTATTTTAATTGTAGTTAACAAAGCGATTAATGATGCTGATATGTTATTTTAATGATATGTTATTATTAATTTGTCCTTCTTACTAAAATAACTTTTTAGTTAAACATACAAAAATCGCTGTACATCAGACTTGGATGGAGATATCAAAATAATTATTTGATTGGCAGATGGAGGATGTTGAAATGAAGTTGCCTGCATCATTATCTCACTTTAGACCTAAACCGTAATTGGTCTGTTTATGATTAAGCTTGCGATATTAACATACGAATAGTATCCCTGGTATTATATTAAATATTTATGGAACTGTTCACCCTCTCTTGGACTATATCATGAACATAATAGCTTATCACAAGCTAAACGCTATGTAGTTCCAACAAAATATATATGAATGTTTTAAGCCACAGAAATTTTCTAATGAATTTATTTCACCTGTTCTGCCTTAATTGAAAAGTCTCATAAATAAAGAGACATTAGAGTACAAATTCCCAAATATTAAATGTTATAATTTCACAATCCCTCCCTTTTAATTTCTATTTATGAGTATATTTTATTTCACTGAAGCAACATGTTCGTTAAAGAATAAAAAAGTTATGGTCTCTACTATTTTATTGTCCGTTTTATTGCAAGATTAAATTGTACGAGAAGGGCAGTTTTTTGGTATTTCATTTATTATGTCTTCTTTTATGATCTTATACAAAACACGTGGCAAATATTTATAAAACCGGCCAAGTGGGAGTCGGATTAATTCGCCCAAGTATTTGCATAACGCGGATTAAATAATAATTTAATCCGCGAATGAATACGAGGGAAAATCGGTGTAATGCTGCAGCCCGAAAGCTACACCACCGAATCCGCCACCAATCTCTCACTTCCGCTTCCTTCTAAGAATTTCGTTTCATTATTCAAACGATACGCTTCCTTATGTTTGATATAAGAACAATACAGCGTTTGCAGGGATTTATTCTATAAGAAATTACAAAAAACTCGTGACACTATGTATGTTTGCGATAAACTCTGAAAGTACTAAACTGATTATGATAAAATTTCATAACTATGTGTAAATTAGTCCAACTTAAATCTTAGGATAGTTGTAATATCGATTTTTACCAAAATATTGTCTAGTTAGGAAGCTAACTTTTGGGCAGGACAACGAGCCGGTCCGCTAGTATACATAAAGATTCCCGTGTCACAGCGTTTGTGCGTAATGGTCTTCAAAAATATTCTAATAGTAAATAAATTATTTGACAATTCAAAAGAACTTCTAAAAGTCTATTTAAGTAATAATTCATCATTTATGTTAGAATTACAAGCCTGTTAAGTTAATGCAAATAATGTACATTTTCCTAAAACCACATTCTCTATCTAGTTTTAAACTTACGTTTTCTTTGCCTTTCTTTTAATGTGAATGTATTTACAGACGACATATTTTATACTTATTTTATTTTCCCTCGGCTTGATTCATTATTTTTTCTCTTTATGATAATGATTGGAAATATAAAGGAAATTTAGAATTTGCATTATTACAGTTATTTTAAGATCAAACATGAATAAACAAATATTTTTTATAAGAAAGCATCAGATGTTATTATGCGAATCCATGACAAGCAAGGAATATTATTGTTTATCAAAATATTTTAATTTGGTACCAAGTTTTCGTATTGGTTAAATATAATCTGTTCTTTGCTGATTTACTACAATATATTGGAAACGCATGTCAGTTATAAGCATTGTTAGGGTAGAAATATTTGTAAAATTATTCTAATATCTTAGGTTTCCTCACTTTTTAAAATTTTTAGAATATATGTATAGAAATACAAAAACTTAAGAGAGACTAAATTAAATGAAATGCAAGCGAATTGCAACCGTGAAAATTACCAAAATAACAAAGTAAGGAAAGGTAATTTGATGTGCCTAAAAATATAAAAATTATAGCCCGTTCTGTAGACAATTTATAAATCATTAAAATACTAGTTGTGCCCGGGATTTCATCCTCGTATATTAAGGTGAAAATTTTAACATGATAGTATATAGCCTATAGGCTTCCTCGATAAGTAGGCTATCTAAAACCAGTAGTTCGTGAGACAACCGCGTTTAAGCAAACATACAAGAAAACTCTTCAGCTTAATATGTCAATTATAGATATCTACTTCTCTAAAAAAATACTAAAGGAAACATTCCATCATTATATTAAGTAAGAAAGAAATTAATACGAAAGGAACGTTTTTTTTTATGTCAAAATTCATCGAGTCGCATAAAAAGAAATATATGTACTTATGAACAGTCAAATAAAAGTAAATTAAGCTGTTTAGTTGTAGTTAAAAGACAGTTAAATGTAAGGGAATAATTTAACTACAAACAGATTTTCTACAAAATTAATTATAATTCCATCACAACTAACTAAACACACAAAGGCATTTCCCAGCGGAAAAAAAAAAGTCAGTATGCCAATTTATCATCAGTGCCAGAGCGGTGTCGCTTTATGACATTTGCTTAATCACCTACTGACGTTTTATCTATTTTCAAAAAAAATAGTTGCCTAAAAATATTCAACAATTGCCTCTAAAAACATTTAGGGCAACATTAAAAAAATGGCTCTTAGAATATTCGTTTTATAACATTCAAGAATTCCTCTCATACAAAACCAATTGAAAATAATCTGTACATTTTATTTAATAAATTAGGAGTTGTTAATTTTATTTATAATAGAATTTATATTAATTTAGCATGTGTTCAAAAAATTTTCAAATTCAATTATATTATTCAAAGTGAATTATTCTTTGCATTAAATTACATACATTTTTGACATCATCAGACTATTGACATTAATTTAATTAAAAACGGACATAATTACTGACGCGGAATTGAATTTTAAAATTGAAAGTGTTTCTTCTTCTTCGTCCTAGCGTTATCCCGGTGGAAAATACAGGTAAATGCATTTTATCAATAACTTTTTTCGTGTGTATCACAAATTATTTGGACTAAAATCTGCAACTGAATTTCATTATGGGCCTCGTCACATAACTCAAATTTTCAACTTAACCGCCGGCAACGGATCGCCGAAAACCTACAACTACTTGACATCTACAATATTTCTTAATTGTCATGATTTTTCTCAAACTAAGCAGTAATAGTGACATTTTATTTGAATAAATAATAGGCAAAGTTTGTTATTTACGGATATTCGAATATAAGAACAAAAAAGACGCCTGCAAGTAGGATGAAATTTCATTATTGTCACCTATTTCATATTTCGTACCTGAAACACACCTGCAAAGTTGTATAAAATTTCGTTATTGTCGTGTTTTTAAATTTCGAACAGGACACACAACTTATCTATGAAAAAATTGTTTCAGAAAATGGCGCCACTAGTTCATTATATTTATAGCCTAGAGGTAATATAAAAAAAATCATGCAGTTTGGTTACTTTTTCCCTGATTGACGGTCAATAAAGGTGTGTAAAATTGCACTACGCGTTCACAGGTGGGTTGCAGCGCGTAGTTCAGTAGGTTTATAGTTTATAGGCCACTCCATCCGGTGCGTGAAACACGACCGACACATTGGAAGTAATCGAGCAATTGAGCCTTGAGTAAACAATGCCTTGCTGAAGACGTTATGCGAGATAGATGCAAGAAAATTATTTAGATACTGGCGGACCCGGCACACGTTGCTTTGCCTGAATGGCTCGTCTGCTCTTAGTTGACTCTTCATTTATCTGTTAATCCTTTTATGTTTTTTCCATTAAACGCGACACTGACAGTATGTTTTATGAAATAATAATTTTATATGGCACCTCAGACGAAACATCTGTTACGAACTTCATCTCTTTGAAGTATTTTAAATTAGCGATCAAATATGCATTTTTTTGTATTTTTTAATAATGTATTTGAGTTTTTCTTTCTTTTTTTCATTTAAACGTTCCCTGAAAAAAGAGGATTGAAAAAAAATGAATACGAGGGAAAATCGGTGTAATGCTGCAACCCGAAAGCTACGCCACCGAATCCGCCACCAAAGCACAGCACTAGACTGACTTTCCGATTTTTCGGAAAACTCGAATTTTCCGAAAAGCGATTTTCGGAAAGTCATGCATGTCATGGATTTCCGCAAAGTAACGCCTGATTCTATCAGTTATTTAAGACATTTCAAATCTTAAAACAGATTCCAAAGAGGAGAAAATGTTAAGGATTTTAAAACAAAAAAGAAAAAAAAGGAGTAAGTTAAAGAACTTATAATTACCAAAAGGTCTTACGGCTCTCCACTAATATTGTAATGTAACATATATAAATTAAAATAATCTATTTAGTAATCAGTGAAGCAAAAAATTACGGTACCATTTTAGGAAAATTGTGCGGGCGGAGGACTACGAATGTTGGCACAGGTATAGTATATATAGAGGAGGGTGTGCGAAGGCTATCCTATAAAATATGCATTATAAATATATTAAATTATTAACATAAAACCTTTTAATTGTCTTAACAATTTGAATAATTTTACGTTCGTTAACTTTGCCGTGGTTTAAAATAAAACGAAAATTTTTGATACAAAAAGAAAAGATACATTAAAACGACGGACGAAATGACGAACTAAATTTGTCTTTAACGATTTTGGTACTTTACATCACTGTCATTAACGGTTTTAAGTCTATAACCTTGAAATTTTTATTTACACGCATGTGATGGACCTCCTAAACGGCTGAATTGATTATTGTCAAAATATTTTGTATGTTCAATTTGAAAATAATTCAGATTTACAATTGGACTCGACAGATGGCGCTGTAAGTATTTACAAATACGAGTAGGAAAACCTGTTTTGGGTCCACCAGTAACTTTTAAAAGTTTAATAATAGTAATTTTCATTTTATACGCCTTTAGATAATATCGTATAAACTTCGTTACAGCGTCTGTGTTGAAAATGAAATAGGTTCTTTAATAGACCAATTAATTGACTACGAGGACTGGACCCGCTTTTGTTATCTCACGACACTAAATGGTAATAATGCAACTGTTCGCTAACAACCCAAATATTACTTTACTGCAAACTGCATATTCGCTAACATAAAGCGACGTTGTTACCAGAGTTAACCGGTCCGCTTTAGCGGTAATTACATATTAAAATGTTCACTATCGTCCTTTCATATTCAGTGTTACAAGTTTTAGATGAAACAATATAATTACAGTTTAAAAATTAAACCAAGAAAATATCTGTAATTAATGAACAAAGTAACTATAAATTATGTATGGCAAAATAACGCAGTTATATTAATTCTAGCTTCGTTCTTTATACAATGTTTCCTGATGCTATTTTAATATGGTACTATTTTATTTAGTATAATAGTCCGCTGCTGAAACTTCCTTGCTGTTTGCTGGAGAGAATAATTATATTTGCAAACAACAAGAATAAGTTTTAATTCTTTGGTAGACAAACTTTTGTTGCGATTTGAATTTCAAGATGAATCAAATAAAAGGCTTCTGCTGCTAGTGAAGAGTTTGGTTTGACAATTTATTATAATATATACATAAAGTTTATTTACCACTACGTCTACGTGAAATTTCGAATTTTAATTGAACTCCCAATTTGTCATAATACCTGTGTTAAATTTGGTTAGGTTGGTATCAATTTGTGTTTATTTTGGAAAGATACATTTAAAAATCTCGAAGAATACAAACTTTCGCCTTTATTTGAACAGGGATAGAGTTTACACTCTGTCTCTACTTAAATAAAAGCGAAAAACAGTGAGAAGAAAAATAAAAGTGAGAATGGAGAGAGGCAATTTGTGAGGGACAGGGCAAAATGGCAGCAACGAATGGAGGTCTGTGCCTGGCAAAGTACTATGAAGCTATTAATTAGACACAAATTTTATAGTTAGTATATTTTGCTTTTGATGTTAACTGTAAATAGAGATATCGCACTTAAATACACTTCGCAAACCTGCATTACCGTTTCTATCCATGCTTCATTTCAACTCAACATTCATAAAATTATAAGCTAGTAAGTGAAAGTCTAGGGATCGTGAAAGGCTTTCAGATTTTATTCAAAGCTCCATACCCGATAGGACCCGCGTCTCCGCATATTTATGACCTATATATTTGCTCTATCGAGACCTCTGTGCACTACACTGTCTATATTTTTGTTGAAAAATTTAAAAATCCACGCTGTTTATTCCCCTTCAGAAAATGTTGTAGCAGGCTTACAAAATATAATGTACAGAATTTTCTCTTTAATGTTTTGGGATTAGTTTTTTGTGCATATCCACGATGTCACCTGGTGATAATGAAGCCAATTGAACATGATCTCATCTATGATGAAATAGACAATATCATACTAATTGAAGATACGTAAGGTACCAGCATGGCTATCAATTCCCTGGATATATAACCTCAATAAATCAACGGTACAGAAAATCAAATATATGTATATAAATATTCAAGGTAGATATGATATATTGTGTTGCTGAAATAGCATTTTATTACATTAATCAAAGAGAACCTTACTTCATAAAAGTTGAGTTAGGAAGAAGGGGTGTAAAAAATAAGAAGTAACTGTAGATCTTTTCCTACAACGCAGTTTAAAAATAACTAGTTGTATTCGGGAAATGCGTAGAAAAAATATGTAAATCAAAAAACTTATTGCAAACCTGAGGGAAAACTATGATGGGCTGTGCGAGTTTGCAAACCGAGGAAAATGTTGGAATAAGTTGACCAACTAAAAATTTAAATTTAAATCCGCAGTCTGTAAACACAATTACACAGTACAGCGAGTAAAAAGTAACTTTGTAATGTAACAAACGTCTTGAGTTGCGAATTCAAGAGTTGCATTTTCAAGTAACTTCACTGGAGTTACTGTGAACAAGATGTAACTCATGACCACTTCTTAACTCGAACTTGTATAGATAGCACTTGCACAAGTTTGTGGACTTTACCATATTATTAAAAAAACAGGATAAGATATATAAAAGCAAAAGATCACCACGATATCTCAAAAACCGTGGGACGTACAAATATGAAATTTGGCAGGGAAATTGTTTATAATTATAAACTATTTCCCTTTTGATCCCCGTTGACATCCGCTAAGAACGAATTTTTGGTAAAGATTTTTTAAAGTCCAAAGGTTTATGCAAGTATAATTTTATGGCGATGATATCGAGGGAAACAGCTATTAATCTTATATAATAAACCAAATGTGCTCGCGACTTTTTCCGCTTAAAATTGGGCAAAAAAATAGACTCAATTTTAGCGTGATAGTATATGTGTAACCTGTCTAATACTGAAATAATGTTTCAAATATGACCAGTAGTTCCTGAGATTAGTGCGTTCAATCAGACAAACTAACAAACTCTTCAGCTTTATAGTGATAGACATTTTATATGCTTGCCATTAAATTAAATTTAACATAATTTTAACAATGAGACCGAATACATTTTTGACTAATAAACTTGTACTAGCAAATGCAACTTAATGTAAAGTTAATATTCCCATTTATCTGTAGAGTCCGTTTGTCGAATGTAAACACACTATTAATTTCCTAATACAGTCTGTTGTTTTGTAAAGTTTATTTAAGTTAATTTCGTTTATTTCGTTGAAACGAAAATGACATTTGAGGAACAACGATTTAAGAATTTTATTTGCTGTTTTTGTAAAAAGACGCAAGGAAAATAAAAGGGATCTTCGTATAAAAAGGGGAAAGGAATAAGCTATTTGCTTTAGTGATTATTAACGAAGCAAATGGACAAGTGTACGACCAGAAGCCTCTCAGATGCGTAGCCGATCTTTGAGCAATGAGAATATTCTTTCTTGAAGGTCCGTAATTCATATTATTATTCATCATCACCATCACCATCACCACCATCATCGTCGTCATCATAATCATCATCACCACCATAATAATCACCATCATCGTCGTCATCATCATCACCACCATGATCATCACAAGTACAAAAAAATACGGAATATGATTTTCTGTTATGAGCTCATATGGCTCGCTAAACCCAGTTAACTACTATAAGACAAGATGCAAAGGTTTAAATAGCTTAGAGACGGAATATAATCTTTCATGATCTATGACATTATAAACATCGTAAAATGCTAAGAGCATAAGTGATACTCAATAGGGCGTGAAAGGTTTCATATTCTATTCAAGAGCCAACGCGCGATGCGGCAGCGCCACTACATATTTATGACCAAATATATTTTCTCTATTGAGACGTGTAGTTCTATACAGCGTACAAACTCCACTCTACTGCAATATTGCATATTTTACCGACTTTACTAAAAAAAGCGGCATCACTATTGCTCCTATTTTCTCTGGTATTTATTCGCGAATTTAAGTGATTCAGCTTTACATTCATAAATTACATTACATCAAAAGGAGCCTTAAGTTAAATAAATTAGGAGTTTTTTTAACGGCACAGCATCGGCACATACACAACAGAATTGTGACATAATAATCATTTTGACTAGAATAATATCAATAAAACATATTAATATGAAAAAAAGAATTTGAAGTTTTAATACTGGTTTTTCAATACAAACATGAAGTATTTGGAAACTCATGCTTGGAATTGATTAATTTTTCATTCATGTGTATGAAATATCTATAACTCATCTAAAGAGATGAATTTGAGGAAGGTACTAGGTCCATCTGCATCTGGGTTACAAAGAGAAAATCATGAAAACCATATTTCCAGGTGTAAAAGACATCGTACTGCAAACTTTGTGATAAGGCTACATTTAATGTCCTAAAAAATCACAAAAATCATTCTTCTCGTAAATGAGAGGTTACAGATATTGCCATCCTCATCCCATTCTTGAGCGCGTAATGTATCGTGAACACTGGGAAACAATCGTCAACAAAATGTTGACGATTTCTTGAAAAATAAGTCCAAGTGAGTCCGCGCCGCGCTTCCCCTATTACATACTTTGAGGTTTTATTTACATCTCCGCTCCCATTGGACTTAGCATGATGATATATAGTCTATAGCCTTCCTCGATAAGTGACTTATCTAACACTGAAAGAATTTTTCAAATCGGATTTGTACTACCTGAGATTAGTGCGGTCAAACAAACAAACTCTTCAGCTTTATATATTAGTATAGATTTACTATGATTATTTCTTCTCTAATTAATCTTTTTGTAACGTGTGTGTTATTTTTGTATAATCGTTTACCTAAAGTTTGTATTCATGCATCACAATTACTGTGGCGTTGCTCGCTGTCTGAGCCAGAGCTGAAAATCAGCGTCGTGTTTTTTATTGCGCTTTAAACAAATTCAGCACGGCTAGAGCTGAGCTGTACGCTTTTTTCTTAAGGTTGTACATACAGTTTAGCTTTAAGAACGGTTTCTTAGTTTTAATAATTGTTTTTATTTTTTGTATTCGTGTTTCTTAAACTTTTTTTTTTATGTTACAAGGGGACAAACGAGCAGGCAGCAGGCACCGAAGTGCCTACTGACGTCTATCGATAAGAAAATCTATCGAGGACAAAACAGAAAGTGTCATTGTAAATTAAGACCTCTATTGCAATTTTTAGGTACCCTTATAATTTCGCTCTGTCCGTCGGTCTGTCCGTAAAGTGCCCTCCCTAGCATTTCCAAACTATTAGACGTAGAGACATAAAATTTTCCACGTTGATAGGACATGCTAAACAATCATCAGGAAAGTTCTTCTGAACCCTTCGATATATGCGTATTTTGACACGCTTTTGGGAACTTTTATTTTATATCAATTTAAATTGTAATCTTACAAATAAATATAATTATATAATACGTACCTTGTTGTTACTAGAACATTATTTTTTATATCTTTATTGTGTCTGATTTTAATCATTTCCTGAAAGTATAGACCAAATTCGAGAACTCGAAAATATATTTAAAAACTATTCTTAAAAATACAAACTTTCATCTTGGCGGTTATTTTTACATATTTCGTCAAGGTTGGGTCTTTAAATTATTATTCAAAATAATTTATTCCGTTCAATCGTGCTCATCTTGGTCGACAATCTATATTTATACTAATAGTAATGCTAATGGTAATATTAGTGCTAGTGCTAGTGCTAATGCTAATGCTAATGCTAATGCTAATGCTAATGCTAATGCTAATGCTAATGCTAATGCTAATGCTACTGCTAATGCTAATGCTAATGCTAATGCTAATGCCAATGCCAATGCTTGTGCTAATGCTAATGCTGTAGCTAATGCTAATGATAATGTTAATGCTAATTTGATGCTAATGCTAAAGCTAACTCTAAAACTAACGCTAACGCTAACACTAATACTAATTATTAATAATGCTATAAAGCTGAAGAGATTGTTTCTTTGCTTGAAAGCGCTAATGTCAAGAACTACTGGTCCAATTTGAAAAATTCTTTCAGTGCTGTATGCACACCATACTCTTTTCTCAAATGCGCCAAATTTCATACTATTTCCGTGTGTGTGCGCGATCTTCGTAAAATTTTACTGAAAATTATTGTTTCACGTATTTAAATTTGGCCAAAAATTGAGTAGCTGTGCCAACGACCTTTTTGAATGCTGAATCTGCGCCTGAGTGAATCTGATGGTTGTCTCTGATAGTGCCTTTGATATGGCTGGGTTCTGACCCGCTAAAGTGGAATAGATATTGACCAACGTTTCGTTGCAATACAATCCAATAAAATAAATAGAACTAAATGACTTTCGCTGAAATATTGTGCCCGCAAGTGGATAAAAAAACATTTACTTTAATATTAAATATTTAAAGAGATCGCCACGTGGTCAAAATTCGACCACAAAACCTTGAGATTTAAATTTAAAAAATATACAAAATTTTAATGCTTATATTTTACAATTAACCATACGGTAATTATGTTGGGCCATAGCGTAGGGTGAAGAAAGAAAACTAAAGTATTAAAAAATGTTATATATTAAAAAAAGTTACAAGAATTATTTGTCTCGAAGTTGGAGATTAGAATCCTTATATATAATATAAAATTCTATATAATATAATAAGAAAAAAACTATTATGGATAATACACCCAGACTCGAGGTGGGAATCGAACCCACGACCCCCGGAGCAGAAGGCAGGGTCACTGCCCACTGAGCCAACGGCCCAGTCATCTTTCATAGTTGATCTAATTCAATAAGAGACATAAAAAATAATACCCGGTGGATATTTATCGATTGTGAATCACCTGTTTTCGAAAGCCGGTCAATTAAATATTTTTTATACCGAATAAAAGTTTCTCTTCTTCTTCTTCTTCTTCTAAATCTCGATAAAAAGCAAAATGGAGAATTTCGTCGTAAACCTAACAAAGTCGACGGTAAACGAGGTCACAGTTCAAATAACCCATCAAGGGCGGATCCAGTTAACTCCGACAATATTTGTTTATAGTTGAAAGCTATAAAATTAAATTGTGTTTGCTCTAACAAATTAACTCTTACGCCCAAATAAATTACACGGCTGCCAATTTCTTCGGAAGCTTTTTATAATTAAAAACAAAAAAAAAATTTAAACTGGCGGATCCGTCAGACGCTATCCATTCACAATTATTCCAAATAATTGATACTGATTCTCTCTCAGACGTGATACATACTCCTTCGAAAGAAAAAAAAACGTAGGAATCTAAGAGAAACCAAAGCCGTAAACAGATATCTCATTAGCACATGTAAAAATACTTAACAAAAAAATATATTACAGTATTATATTAGGTATTTTTAAAACCTTTCTTATTATTAAATATGTTTGCAAAACTCAAACTTTAGAGAGGTTAATTAGGTAATTATTGTATTTTGACTGAATGATAATGTAAATTTAGTCAGTACGTATTATTATACTTATCATATTTTTAATCCCAAAGAGTATATTCATGAAATTACGCAAAGTTTGAAATCGATTTCGAATCGAGATCGATTTGTTTGAAGAGAAATGCTATACAAACAATAGGGTACAGCCCTATGCGTGTTTGCTTTCCTAGAGTCAATTTATGAATCTGTACCAAAGCTATACAAACTATTTGCATACAACTGGGGTTTATATTTACCAAATAGTAATCGCGGATTAAAGCAAAGTAGTTTAGTTTCTCATGCATGTCATGGATTTCCGCAAAGTAACGCCTGATTCTATCAGTCACTTGTATATTTTTGAACGCAACGAATTTTCGAGTGATAGATTTATGAGGAATAAAGATCAAAGATGGAGTCGGAGCTCGTAAAATGTATCGGTATATGTTTTTAAGATCCGATGTCCTCGGCTGCGTTTGTTATGATTGCGTGTTAAAAATTTTATAGTTATATAATAACTTCCTATAAACATTTAAAAGGTTAAAGTAATTCAAAAAGAAATTGAGAAAGACGGTTTTAAAATCTTTATTTTGTTGTTCACACTGTTTGTATGTTTTACAAAACAGGAAATAGATGGCTCTCAATATTTTGTCACTTCGTTGTATTTTTTTATAGGTATTTTGTTAATAAGAGCGGTAACGGTAACGGCACTAGCGGGACGCCCCGGCTTCACACGGGTATTTACAGTATCGAAGACTAGTTGTTACCCTCGAGTTCGTCCGCCTCTGCAATCTAAGTGCGGACCTTGGTGACGAACTTCGCAACTAGACCGGGATACCGATAGGAAAAAGAAGAAGACATAGGAGTTGAAAGTTTGTATGAAAGTCGAAGAGAACAACGCGAACAAAGTCGGGTGACGAAACTAGTACTAATATAATTAAATAAAACTTCTTAAATCGTATTTTCCGTTAATATGACTTCAACAAAAATGTTGTGCAAGACAGAAAATTGGTTGCAAATTGCATGAGTGTAGATCTTTGGACATTGAGGTAAAATAAATGTATACATTAGCTTTGTTTAGTTTAATCAGCTTTTTACTTTACTATTGTGCGTCAAACTTGGTTTATTAACCGGGGAGCTGAAGTCCAAACTCAAGGTTTGCCAAAGAACCATTGAACGCAGCATTTTTGTGTTACTAGAACTGACCGAGTTCGCAACACCACCCTGCATTCCGTGACTGGAGTAATGGAAGTGGGGAAGAAGTTAGCAAAGCTGAAGTGGGTATGAGGCAAGGATGGAAAAAATTTATTCTTACTCCTGAAGTTAAGATAAAAATTAAATCTAGTAATAATAAATAAATAGGATACCCAATAATGGCCAACTATAACCAACTAATGGCCCAATCACAGCACCTAAATCAAGCCTTTCAGACTGCCGCTTTCCCAAGCACTTCCGGGGCCACTTTCAGTCACTTAGTCTCAGGTGCAAGTGTACCATCTCACAGTCAACTCTTAGATACTACTGCTCCAAGAAATGATTACGCACGGTACGCACCTAACGACGTTTATAATAAGGCAATCAACTATATGCCAAAGGAGAATGAAGGCGAAGACAAAATTGTTAGTGATGAAGTCATTGAACAACGAGACGAAACCTACGTGAAAACTACTGGAAATGAATACAAAGAGTTACCAAACAGTGATTATACGAAACTACCCACGGATTATTCTAAGCTATCAGTAGACCCATCTTCCTCTAATTGGAGTCCATCACACAATTCCTTGAACATGAGTCTAGCTGGACTATCCAGTGATTATAAATACATGAGTGATCCTTATACATTTCCAAATATTGCGTCTGATCCTCTTAATCAACATGGCTATGCTAATCCGGGTAACGCTGCTAATAAATACTGGATTTGACAATATCATAGACTTTATTCAAAGTCAAAATTTTATATATGGTACCTGAGCAGCAATGGTATTATATTGGTGTATAGCATTGGCTATTACAATGTACATATTCTATATTGTTTTGATGTACATAGATTGTTAATTCTATTTAAATTATATATTTAAGCAATGTTGTAAGTATTACCTTAAACGTCTTCATGCAATGATTATTTAATTACCTCTTTTTGCATTCCATTTAAAGATACCTATCATAATACCAAAATTGTAAAATAAGTTGTTAGTGAAGTCATTAGTAAATATAAAAATTACTAGTTCTTGCATTTTTATTTTCACCAAAGTGTAAGATATGTATCATTAAATTAAAGAAGAAACAATTTTATGAAATGCTTTAATTAATCTACAATTATGTTCATAGTATAGCAAAATTTTAATTTTGTAAGTCACAGGTTTAATTATTATCTACGATTTATTTACATTGTTGTATTATTGTCTAGTTACTGTGCCAAAATTTCCACCACAGTTGCACCTTCTTCAACAGGTATCGTTACGGCGTCACTTACTTCTAAGAGTGTAGATGACTCTTCAGGTATAGCTGTGTTTATAGAAGAACTGACGTTTATAATTGGTCCTTCAGTAGGCACATTTGTTTCAGCGTTAATACTGGACTGTGTATTAATGTCTGAATTTCCAACAGTTGTATTTATATCACTTATTTTTTCAGAATCCACAATAGGACCTTCAGTTGAAATAAGGTTAATTTCCTTATTAACAACTGGTAAAGATTCAATTATGTCAGGTGCAATAGTAGTTTCAGTTTTAATGATGGGAGCAGATGTAGCTTTAATTTCTATTGTAGCTTCATCGGTATTGCCAACAGGAACGCTCGTAGAAGTATCAACATTTGTGCTATCAAGTGAAACAGTATCGGGGCTTACACTTGAAGTATTGTCAGTCACAATTACAGTTATACTGTTGACACTATCAAAGCTACCAATTGGGTTGGTATTTTCATTCTCAGTTAAGACAATGTTATCGCTAACTGAGTTACTCTCAGTTTTTGTGGGTAAAATATCTTCTATAATAACAGTCGAAGGCAATACTGTGCTGCTGCCTGAGGCAGGCGATACTATACTATTTACATTGGAGACAGAGTCAGCATTATTAGCGATGCCAGCGTCTACTGTTACCTGGGAAGAATTATTGTTAGTAGAGGAAATATTGTCTGCTACAGTATCGGATGCAATCTGAGAAATTATCGGTGAAGGAATATCGACAGCACTTGTTGAGACAACGTTTGCATTGTTGTCTGAAACAGAAGTAGGGTTGGCTGTTACAACATTGACAATATTTTCTGAGGCAATAACACTGCTTACAGATGGGGCTAAATCTGTTTCCAGTGTGGAATCTGCGTTAGTTACCGCATCAGTATTGATATTAATAGGAAACGCATTATTTACGTCATTGTTGACTTCAGAATCGTTAGGAATTGCGGGAGAACTTATTGAGGCAACGTTTATATTATCAACCTCAACAGCATCAGACGTTTTTGGCGAAGTATCTGCTACAGAATCGGATACTGATTGTGAACTTATGGGTGTCGGGATAGCAATATCGCTTGTGGATACAACGGTTGCACTGTTATCTGAAATAGCATCTTGGTTAGATGGCGACGAATTGACAGCATTTTGTGGAGCCTGGCCTGCAATTGAAGGTGAGGCTATATCTGACACAACATTTGGATTAACGTTAGCATTATTAACTGTATCAGGATTAACTATTATAGGTGACACGTTATTTGACTCCACTTTATCGTTGTTAATTACATTTTCGTTAGTATTTATAGGTAATACACTTTCAGGGTTATTTATCAAGCCACCATTAACGTCTGGAATTAGGGGCAAAACATTGCTAGGTGCATTATTACTCTCTGATGTAATAGAGTTTATTGATAGAGTATTATCTGTCAAAACATCTTGTCCTTGAAGGGGGTTGTTAGAGACGGTGTTAGCATTTTCAACTGACACTGCATCAGTATTTACATCAGCATTATTACCTGTTAATGAAGGTACAATGGTTGCGAAACTACTAGACTCTATAGGTATATTAGTGTTAACTAAATTTGTTTCCCCAACATCAGCATTATTGACAGCAGCAATTTCTAAGTCACTCTCACTTCCCACAACTGGTACAACGCTATTGCTTAATGATGTACTGTCCGAGACACTTGAAGGTGGGCTTACGCTGTGGATGTTTTCAGTGGGTTTAGTATTTCCAGAAATACTTGCCGATGGGTCATTTCCTCCCGTAGATGGAATATCACTTTCCACTTCAACATCTTTGTTAGCTTCTGATACGATATTACTTTCTTCTAGGGGATTGATATCTACATCAGTGGGCTTATTTGCAATGGCATTTCCAACCAAAGAAGTTTGAGAAGTTGTTGTACCTAGAGAAGAATCATTGTTTCCATCATTAGATGGACTGGAGCTTTCTAATAGAACATTATTATTGTTTGCACCTGGTAAAGGTTCTGAGCTTTCAACATTAACTCCAGAAACTACATTTAAATTATTATCTGTCACTGGTTTACCTGATAAATTATTGACATCATTATTTAAATTCTGGCCAGGCAAAGTGTTATCACTTCCCCCAATTACCCAGTTTGGTAATATACTAGACAAAAATTGTGAAATGGTTTGAAGAAATGATCTTTTTTCCTCCATTTCTTGCTGTGCTAAAGAAACCCACGGTAGACTGACGTTACTTAGCATTTCAGTTTTGTTGTTTAACTCTTCTAAGCTGTTTTTAAGTTCTGTATTCAATTTCTGAATGCTTATAGCGTTAACGTGACTCAATATTTGAGTTTTCAATGCATCACGCGAAGCAGTATCCGTTTGTAATTTTGTTTGGATTAATTTCACTATTGCTTGATAACGTTCACTCTTTGTGCTGTTTGAATTAAGTCCAAGTTCTTCTTGCATATATTTATTTAATGCTGCTTGTTTTTCAAGTTTTGTACTTGTATAGTTTAACCCGTATTTTGCATAAATGTGATTTTTCCAAATATCTTTCAGCTCTATGGAGTCATCCTCTTCAGTTTCTAAGAAATCATTTTCTTCCGAACCATTTTCCAATGTTTCTTTCTCCAATTTTTCTAGTTCTTTACGTTGTTTCTCCTGCTGTTTCTTTTCTTCTTTTTCTTTTTTCTCTAAAAGCTTACGATTCTTTTCTTCTTCTTTTCGTTTTTCTTTCTCGATTCTTTCAATACGTTTTTGCTCTTCTTTTGCCCTTCTTTCTTCTTCTTTACGTTGATTTTTTGCTTGTTCCTCTTCTAACTTTTGTTGCTGTTCCACTTTCTTACGTTTTTCTTTTTCCTGTTTCTCTAAAAGTTTTCTTTGCAACTTTTCTTCCTTTTCTCGACGTTTAAGTTCTTTTTCTTTAAGTTCTCTTTCCACGGAATCATTGTCATCATCGTCGCCATCATTATCGTCATTATCATTGTCCGTTTCACTGATTTTTTTATTTTCTTCTAATGAGCTCGACGAGTCTTCCGAGTCTGATCTCTTACTTCTTAATAGAACATCGCTGCCACTCGTTTCGTATGGCAAATATTTTGCACTTACAACACAGAAGCTAACCTGAAATAGAAATTTGATAATATCAGAAAAAAATTCTAAACTTTCAATGTCTTAAATGATCTTTTCAAATCGACTGCATTACCATACAATTATAATTGATTCACCGGCAGGTCAGGGTACTACTTAAATTTTCATTACGTCTTAAAATAAATAATCATAGCAAAGTAAATTTTATTAACACAATATAAAGCCGGGAAAATAATTCATTTTTAAATTTATAATTGCAATAAATTAGGTGAAAATAATATTATAATTCCTGTTTTGCTCTACGCGTAAGGCCTGTGTGAAGGGTAGGAGCGCAAATAATATATATAATAATAAAATTACTATTACTATTTTAATCCAGTGTTTTAAAGCGTCGTCCTAACAGGTTGTGAATGCTCGATGTGAGCGATCTTAGTTCGTACAAACGTACAATGAACCATATTGATGTTTACGAAGTGTCCTAATTAAGCTCACGCTATCGCGTCGTCTTTGATTGGGACACTTCTCAGAGGCTAAAATGTTTGATCGCACGTTCGTACGAATTAAGGACACTCGCATATAAGTTGGCGCACTTGACAGTTGGCAGTTGGCAACTTTCGCTCAGGGGGTTGTAGGTTCGGTTTCCGCCTCGAGTCTTGGTTTATATATCGTTTAGTATGCATTAATAAATTTCTACAAAAAAATATTTTTGCGTGTAACAGGCGTCTGTCACCTGTATTACCGGTATTAAGTTGCCTACCTTAGGAACAAACGTCCGTGAGTCATATAGTCCTATTATTTAATTATTACTATGTGAACTTCATAGAAATAGCAAAAAAACACCACGGGCATCGTTTCTAAAATTCATACACTCTAGTCACATGCCACCATTATCTCTATCATATCTTTTCCTAAGAATATTTGTAAACAGATGTCTAGAGATTTTATGAAGTTTATTAAACAAAAAGGCAATGACGTACTTACGTCACAGTTCGTTAATATCATATAAGATATGCTTATATCATATATGATATTAACTAATGTAGCTGCCTCGAAGGAGGAGGACATGATGTAGGAGGCCTACGTTCAGCAGTCAGGCTGAAATGTTAGACCTCCCACTTGTCGAGGCTATAGGCTATAAGGCTATACATCATCGCGCTACTATTTTTCACCTAATTTTACGCGGACAAAGTCACGGGTAAAATATTAACTAGTGTATGAATGGGTCATCCATATATTACTCGGTCGCAGCGAGTGCTACTTAACGTAGCGATCGACCGCAGTACCGGCCGCAAATTAGGCCTATACATTATAAACAACGATTAAATAATAAACACCAGTACTTACAACAAGTAATAATATTGTTATCTTCATTTTTTGGTAACTTCGTTTTCGTTCGTATGTGCACTGAAATAGTAGTCACTTCTTTGAAATCGTTCGTTGGTATGGCCCCAAATAGTTTTAACACCACCTTTTATACGTGGCCTAGCAATTAGTGGAGATAAGGTAGATAAAGGTTCTCAGGAGATAACTGCAGACTAGTGTAAACAAAATGTTTTCGCATACTGAGTCACCCCACTCGTTAATGTAAAATACGCTAATGAAAGTGCCTCAGGTACAAACAGCCGGATGTTATCACATTAGATAAATACTTCAGAGGAAATGGTTAAATCCCATGTTGTTTGTTAATTAGATGATTATTGGACGATCGTCACTTGATAAAATCAAATAATATAGTATTTTTAAATAAAAGGAAAACCGCCTTCAAAAAACACCAAGGAACTAAGACGCAAAAAATAATTAGTACTTTCTTACGATTACTCAGTAGACATCTAGTGATGAGTTGAATCCGGTACCAAGCCAATAAGGTTCCGCGCTAGACAGATGCAGATGGTACCGACTTCAACCATGAGTCGGTGTCTAACTAAGTAATCGTAAAAAGATACTAATTATTTTTTGTTTTTAGTTCCTTAGTGTTTTTGGAGGCGGTTTTCTTTTTATTTAAAAATAATTAATTTTCATACATTTAGTGGGAAAGAAAAAAGACGTATTTTGTCTATTTATCATATTGGGTAGGCCAACTAAACGCAATGTTATAATGACATCTGAAATTTCGGGATAAATGACAACATCATCGATGTATAACAATTTATATGAAAATACGTATAATAAATATTTTATAATAAATATTTTTTATAATAAATATTTTATAATAAATATTTTATAATAAATATTTTTTATAATAAATATTTTATAATAAATATTTTTTATAATAAATATTTATAATAAATATTTCTTGATTTCTCAAAAACTGCTTTGCCAAATTTGATAAAATTTACATGGGACCGTTTCTGAAATATGGTTTACCAAACGAAAAAAGGATCATAAAAATCCGTTCATAAATGGCGGAGTAATCGCGTAACATACATCAAAAGAAAATATACACTCGAATTCCGGACCTCCTCCTTTATTTGGAAGTTAGCAAATAAACTATAGAAATAGAAAAGTCCTATATGTGGTTTTTAGATTTACAATAAGACACAGCAGTGCATTATTCTCTGATCTCTATTCTCGGCCTCTAACTTTTTTGACAATATTCTATCGCTTATTTTCATCAGGGATTATGTAGTATTCTAATGGTGAAAGGATTTTTCAAATCGGTCCAGTAATTTCAAAGCCTTTCATTCAATGTAAACCAAGAATTAAATCTTTAATCTTTATAATATTAGTGGAGACTCTGGGATAGTCAAATGATTTCTAAGTAGCGGCGTAGCGTGCCTTTGTATCAAAGACCGTTGCCAAATTAAAGCGGAAAAAAGATTTCTTTGCTGATTTTTGTATTTTTGAAAGCTGTCCCATTCAATCTATCAACGGCTTTGACACGAACTATGATCTATAATATAATTAACTAGCTATCACCCGCCACTTCGCCCGCGTCGTGTTAGGTGAAATTTTAATACATTAAATTTTTTTGTCCCTAATTCTTCTGCCATGAGGCTCTGAGCCTCATTCACGCAAACAAAGAAACTAATCTTTCCTGTTTATAACATTTGTATAGATTTATTTTTCCTGCTTTTCATAGACTTCCGCAAAATAAGGTCTATATCTATTAATTATGGGCAGAGGCAAGTTTACTAGCATCGACCATCGATGAAGAACAACGACAAAAAACCTTTTCCTGTCTTTACTAGATAACATAGAATAGTTAAATATGTGGTTATAATATACAATAAAGAAATTCTACGCTATTACAGTGAGTACAGTCTAAAAATTAACGGCCCCTCCAAAGTGCAACGCTATTTTACCTCTACATGCAAAATAGCCTGTAAACGCCAACATGCAAACTTGTCAATATCATTGACTTACAGTGTGTTGTTGAGTTTGATGGCGTGCATTTTTAGACTGAAACATCTATACTTTACTTATTCAGTATAACTCAATAATAGGGTTATGCCTCACATAATAACATGATATTGGTTTTGATTTAAAGGCTTTTAGACTTGATGAAGAGAAGTAAAAGCATTTCAGCCGACACTCTTATATGTATAGGCATGCCATTTGTTTTTGTAAGACTGGGACAGTCCCAAATTTAAATATAGGCCCACATACATTTTGATTTGTAATAAGGATAAGTTTAAATAATTATCACTAGGTAATGCGAAAAACTTTATATGTAATATGGCTTAAATAACACATTAGACTGGCCCGTTGGCGCAGTGAGCAGTGACCCGGCCTTCCGCTCAGGGGGTCGTAGGTTCGATTCCCGTTTCGAATCTGGGTGTAATATCTATATGTATATATTTAAGTATTAATATATATATATATATATTTCCTTCCTTAAAAATACATGACTTGGAATTTAATGTATGAAGTTAGTCTACAATATTGTCCAAGAAAAGTAGTTTATTTTAAATGATAAATAAATAAATATATAGGACTACTAGCTGCGCCCCGCGACTCCGTCCGCGTGGGCCACCCTTATCACTTAGGAGCATGAAAAATAGGTAGTAGCCGATTCTCAGACCTTCTGAATATGCGTATAAAATTTCATAAAAATCGGTCAAGCCGTTTCGGAAGAGTACGGTAACTAACATCGTGACACGAGAATTTTATATATAAGATTATCTATATATATTATAAGAGTCACAGGGGCGGGTGATTCATGTAAGTAACTACCGACGCCCATGGACATCTGCATCATCGGGAGGTCCGCAGATGCGTTGCCGTGACATGACGTGATAGCATTATTAATATTATTTATTCTTTAATTAGTTTTTAATTTACTAATATACTTAAAAAATATATTCACAGCAATATAATATTCGTAACTCAAGACAGCACGTCTAAACTCAAATTTCCTTCCACCATCTCCATGTCCTATAGTTCACAACCGCAAAATATATTTGAACCAGTAGTCAACTCCTGGACAATTATCAAGGGCCGGCCACGCATCTGCAATGCTTTGGTAGACCAATTCCCCGTGGGAAGTTAAGGTTGATGCTGGCCTAAGAAAGAGAACTGTGACCTAGGAAGGAGTAGGCCTTTGGCTTCCTGTATGGGTTAGTACAAGAGTTTGTCTTTCATAAGTGCTTAAAAAAAAACCAAATTGAATAAAAAAATAACAGTGACAATACAGAAGAGTCCAATACTGACAGCAGTGTTCAAAGTGTATATCGGAACATATCCTAAATTTAAAAAAGAAAGAAATACGTTACCCTGTAAATAGATGGGGAGGAGAGAAAGAATGTAGATACTACTGTCACGGGCGGTATAGCAGCTAGGGAACTCTAGGGTCGCGTACCCGTAGTTGGATCGGACCAGTTATTAGACAGATAAAGGAAGATCCACCCCCTGGGAGGAAGGTTGTTTTTCCCTTGTAACATAAATAGGATAACATACGAGTCTACTCACTCCAACATGTTGTCCATCAATAAACAGCTGCGGCACCAGAATCTGATCGCTTCTCATTCTGTCTCTAATCTCGTCCTGGTACTCCGTGCTCATGAACACGTCCCGCTCTTCGTACTTCACCAGAAGGTTTCTGAGGATCTTCTTCACGAGCACACACCTCTGGTAAGTGCTGCGGACGATGCCCATTGTGGTTGTGTACACCACAACTTTGCCCGCATCCTTTTCCTTGTAACTCTGTAACAACAGAAACAAAAATTTAAATTCGCGTTTCAAATACAGACTTTTTCTGTAGATAAGTAAATCTCCGAGTAAAATCTTATTTTTCTTCTACCTATGTGTTATCCCGGTCTAGTACCGAGGTCCGCTTAAATCTAAAGTATGTGATTATGCGAGTTAAGATGACCGATGGTCGTTTGACTAATGTCACAAATCAAATTCAATTTTTTTTCAGTAGATAAGTAAATCTCTAAGTAAAATCTTATTCTTCTACCCAGGCGTTATACCAAAAATTCTTGAAAAAAAATTCAAGAATCACACAAAAAACATCGTTGGTGTAGATTTTCGTTAGTCAAAATAGTGTGGATGTAATTTCCTAAATTCTAAACAAGAAATCAAATCAAACAGAGAAGGCCTTTGAGATTACGACAAAGCGGCTAAATCACGGAACAGATTTTTCTTAATAATTCAGTTTAATGTTCGGGATGATATTACAATTAGCCACCTTACCTACAATTACTCGCGGTTAGTCGCAGGTATCTCCTTACGTATTGCTTAATGGCCAATAAACCGGCAAATTGACATAGTTTCAAAGCCACGAACAGTTGGTATGAAAGTTATTACAAAATTTGCATGTCCTAATTTGTCTGGATACAACAATGTTGTACTATTTCCCTTCGAAATGGGAGTTAAAACTTCATGAAATGTTGCAGTATCGACGGTGTACCGCCCAAAGTTTCAACCGTACGGCAAATTTTTTTACATTAAACTTTATCTACTATTTTTACGTTGATAAAGGTTTAGTTAGAGTAAAAATTATTTTACGTGGTAGACATAAAATTACTATTTTATATTTAAATTAATTAATAAAGTAGGTACATTAATATGGAAAACCAAATAAATTATAACAGAAGACACGCAACACACTACACTGCCTAAATACACTCGGGTGCAGTGTAATCGCAAATGAGGACATTTTTTTGTAAAATATTTTAATTTAAAGATCATGTCATGGTTAGGCATTGAAATTAATTATTTTAAATAAAAACCCGAGTGTATTATTAACGCTTAAACAAATTATATACTAGTATGCTAATTATCAAAATAACAAATTTAAAATTAAAACAGTCATGCCAAAAAAAATTACATAATTATTGCAAATGGCTGTCCCGTAATAATATAGATCCGTTACTTTTTTACGGCTATAAAAACTATGTACACACAGTTTTAAACCTTTCCAAAAAATATTTTTGGTAATAAGCACCATCTATACAAAGTCGGTAACATTACGAAGTCAAATAGCAAACCTGGATAGTTTGAAAACAAAATAGCGTCAACCTGATTTAAGAGATTCCTGCTAGATGGCGCTGTTCGCAACATTGACCGAAATTACCAAAACCATTTTCATCTCGTTTCCAATAAGAAATATTTTTTTTCATAATAAATTTTTATGGAATTTGAAACAAATGTGAACGAATTTTCGTTGTTTCCTTATTTCAAGCACTGTATAACCTCAATATATATCTAGTTGTGACCTTGAAACGCGTAAAACAATAACAGACACAAATGTGTATTATATGCAAATTTTACATTTCCTACAGCTATGGATTGACGTGATATAGTCATATTGTACACAAGATATTTATCATTATTTCACGATACAAGAGGGTAATAAAAAATGTTTTTACATTATTTATATTATTTGTCATTATTTTTTGACTTTATTCCACGATTTAAAAATAATTTTAAACTTCGATAAGCGACTTTATCGGCATATATATAAAGATCATCATGCGATTTAAGTTTGCAGTACCTATCATGCTTAGTAGAAATGTATGACAAACAAAAAAAGGGAAGTATCAAGGATGAAATTCTAAATAAAAGCCCAATCAATAATATCTCTTTCTTAAAAAAAACGACTTCAAATTTTCACAACTTGACCATATTGAAATGGGAGCATACGGGAAGCACCAGCTTTAAAATAAATAAAGAATCATCAAAATCGGTTCACCCCGTCGAAAGTTCTGAGGTAACCAACCTAGGAAAAAAACAGTCGCATTGAGAGCCTTTCTTGAAGTTGGTTGAAAATTGGTAACGTTGTTTATATTTTCGACACAGCTGCACAATCACACGTAATATATTATAGCTCGTGTCATCTAAACAAACATTTCGAATAAAAAACCTATGAAAAGTATCAAATTATAGAAAGTTGGATCGTAAAAGGTTTTTGTCGGAACAGCCGCTCACAAATTCGCACCTCTTGCGTAGCAAAGCATTTGCGTAATATCCTGAGAACTTGTAGATGTCTTACATGATTGCTGGTTATGGGAAAAATATTCAAATTCTATTTTACGTCACCGTTAATATTCGAATTTTATGACAAATTTGATAAGGTATTAGCTGTAATCAGCGCCCGCCCGCTTGAGTTCAGTGTTTTTGTTAAATTGAGGATTATTTGACGATTTTTATTTGTTATGCTTAACTCTATCTAAAAGCAAAGTATCCTATGTTATTCCTTGTTGAGTCACCTATCTAACAGTGAATGTCCCGTCCAAATCGTTCTAGCCGTTTCAGAGATTATTCGGAGCAAATAGACAGACAGCTAGACGCACAGACAGATAGACGTTTGTCCGTCTGGCTGTCTATCTCCTGCCTTCCTCGATGTATGTAACACTGAAAGAATTTTTCAAATGGGGCCAGTAGTTTTTGACAGACACATCCTCTACAATCTAAGCGGACCCTGGTACTTAACCGGGATAATGCTAGGAAGAAGAAGAAGACGAGCAATAGTTTCTGAGATTAACGCGTTCAAGTAAACAAACAAACTCTTCAGCTTTTTATATTATATACAGATTTATATAGAGATATATTTATTGAGAAAGATAGCAATGAATACCTCCGTAAAGGATATAAGTCCTTTTTTGAAGATGACATTGCGTCGGATAGCACGGAAACCTCTAATTGTTGTGGTCTGCGGAGACGAAAAGCGAGCCCGATGCGATTATTACATCATTGTCGCAAGTTGCGTCAACGCTACGGCGTGTTAAGTGGTCAGTAGACCAACTGCCATGACAAACGCGGAGAGAAAGTCCGAGCACTGGCGTGCCATTACTTATTTGCCTAATTAATTTTACATTGTTTACGCATTCTTTTTCATCTATTTTTAATTAGTATGCTGTCTCTACGTTATATCCTTCTTTACTTTATACTGATGTTCCTTCTCTTCTTTATACTGCTTTCTTTTCTTTATACTGACGTCCCTTCTCTTCTTTATACTACCTTCTTTTCTTAATAATGTCTACTATTGGACCTAGGTTTTTTTGCAATTGCTTTCCATAAGTGGATATAATAGCAAACTTATTCACGTATAGATAATAATAGCCGTCCGATATGACATAAATTTATTATTCTAAAAGTTAAATATAATATTAATAATAATAATAAAATATTCATTAAAAATAAATTATAATTCCGAAACACGGAGGAGTTCGGATATTTGAAAGCTAATGTTAGAATGGGTCACACTCAGCCAACGGCGGTCAGAGCTGCTTAACCTAGCGATCGACTCAAATGCCGGCCACTGGTTAAGATACGACCTCCTCATGATATCATGTAAGTTGACAATATCAAATACTAAAGAAGACTAAGTCTTCTTCCTTCTAATCAAATACTAAAGAAGACTTAGTCTTCTTTAAAATACTAAAGAAGCCTTAGTCTTCTACATACTAGTATATCTAGATCTAAAGACTAAGTCTTCTTTAGTATTTAATATTACCTACAGTTCACTTAGTGTTAATTCCATTGTAAGTAAATCCAGTGATCTCAAAATTAAATTTTATTGATCAAAAAATTAAATTCATCTTACATAACAAAATTATTGCAACGACGCAACCATTATAACGCTCCAAAATCGTAAAATTAAACGACTACCATTTACGTACAGCCTTCGGCAATTCCATTTCTGGAATCGCTAATAATAAACCTATCAAAAAAAAACCTACTCGCTAGAAGGAATCTATGCCAATATGCTTTGTCTATGTTAGTTTTGGAAACGAATATTTAAACTGCTTGACATGAATAATAAGAAAATTATTTCAGATTTTTTTTTAAAATTGTAAATTGTCTTTAATGGTGTTGTTTTCAACCGACTTCAAAAATGGAGAAGGTTCTCAATTCGACTGTATAGATATTTTAATATGTGTAACTTTCGACTGGGTGAACCGATTTTGATGATTCTTTTATTATTAGAAAGCTGGTGCTTTCCGTATGGTCCCATTTCAATCTGGTCCAGTTCTGACAATTTGAAGTCGTTTTTTTTGTTAAAATGTTATATTATTTTTTAAGTTGTACGTAATTATGTTTTCAGACGATACCAGATGGGAGACGATAACCCGAACAAGCAACGGCATTCTGGAGGAGTTCACAATATCTTACCAGAGTCTGCTACCGTCTACCGCGTACTCATTTCGGGTGATAGCCTACAATATGTACGGCATTAGCTGGATTTCGAGCAGTCGGTAATATCTAGTACTTGTTAAAAAGCTTGTTAGTAATTGCCTCAGGAATTTCAGTCCTACTCACTGTTGAGCTACAGAAGCTGTTAATCACTTGTGTGACTAAGTATTTCAATTTGGTAAAATCTGATATGCGAGGTTGTACGCCTTGGAGCGTCGACCCAGTTAATTACCGGATTCGAAGGTAATCACGTTACTCCGGCGATCCGAACAATTAACTCATTTGCTTATCGTTGCGCAGGGGTCGTATGTACTCAAACATACAAACTCGTTTAACTGTATTGATTATTTAATTGTTGATATCGTACGGAATAGAGACGACGTGTAGCAACTTTACACGTGTATATTATAATGAAATAGGTGATGCTAACACAGTACTAACTGATTGTTAATATAACGCTAATACTGCGCTATTACGAAACTTGGTTCTTGTTTTACACCTTTTCCCGAATAAAATAAATTTCCAATCTAGTATTTTTTTCTAATCATAGATCCAAAATTGCTCAATCGTCATCCATCTTTCTACGATTGAGCAATCGTAGAAAGATGGATGATGATCGGTAAGGTACTCTGTTCGAATCCCACTAGGTTTTGTTGCGCCAACATTTCGCGCAAACTATTCAACGAGCATTAGGTTGACTTAAATATTCTTAGGTAATTCAGGAGTATAATTAAAATTTTAATTGTTCTACTTATTAAAATTTGGTTCATTAAAAATGAAAAACTGATTTACTTGCTTAAATCCTATTTCGGTAACTCCTGATTCTATCAATCATTTTTCAAATAAATAGCCCAAAAAACGTCCAAAACTTTCGATTTTAGCAAAAGTAAAAGAGCTTTAAAATATGTCATATTTTCCAATCACGCATTGACGACATTGAAAACAATGATTTAGAGTCTAAAATTAATACGAATCATTTCCTTCCTCACAATTAAAATATATGCGAAGCAATTAATAATAGTTAAAATATTTATATCCTTAACGCTTAACTTCGATTGTATTGTTTCAGGTACTACATGATATGCACCAAGGATATCGGACAGACCATGTCGGAAATCTGTAGCGTATGTTTTCAATATTAACAGATTTTTTAGGGCATACATATTAAAGTTCTTGCAATTAACGAGTGCAGTATCTCTATATCATCTACGGACAGGGATTACCTTTAAGATATGTGATTATCTTCACTATGAATAACAATATGATCAAAAGCATAGTGATAAAAGTCCTTAAACTTACGTAAAAAAACGAATTGAGAAAGTAAAAGGGTTCAGTGCACTATCCAGTTACACAAAGAAATGAAGAGCAATGGAACAATGGAAGAATATTCTGATAATAAGAGATAATTTGTACAATTTAAATAGGCATGAAATACTAGACTACTTTGTTTTAAATCCACGAATAATTATTAGGAAAAACGATGCAATGCTGCAACCCGAAAGCTACACCACTGCATCCACCATCAAAGCACAGCACTACACTGACTTTCTACTTTCACTTTACGAAAAACCTTTGCAAAATCTCCTAACCAGAGATCCTTTGCCCCCCCCCCCCCATAGCATTTCTAAACTATTAGACGTAGAGAATTGAAATTTTCCATTTTGATAGAACAGGCTAAAAACTCATTCTCTTCTCAAAAGAAAGCGAAAGGGTCACCTATCGAGTAATCTCGAAAACTGCGAGACGTACAAAGATGAAATTTGAGTTTCCTATTAGTAGATGCCAGATAATTACGAATTTTTCGATAGCGCTTAAGGAAGTGAAAGAGCTGTCGCAATTTTACGTGGACGAATTCGCGGGAAAGAACTAGTTTGGTAGCTACCTATATTGGCTGACCCGTTGGCGCAGTGGGCAGTGACCCTGCCTTCTGCTCTGGGTTCGATTCCCACCTCGAGTCTGGGTGTGTTATCCATATCTATGTAATTATATATTTCTAAAAAAAAATGTATTTTGTGTATAATAGACATCTGTTGTCAATAACACAGGCATTAAGTTGTCTACCTTAGGAACAGACGTCCGTGTATCATATAGGCCCGTATCATTTGTCTTTCGTGGAGTGGTGATAGAAAAGGATTAAATATCAAATATTGTATCCAGATATCTTAGTAATAACAATTTTTTCCACGTTGCATGTTTGCCTGTATATTTTACTTTGAAAATGTAGCATCACTAAGGCATTTTTATGAGGAACAGAAGAAATCCCGACGGACTAGTTTCTGACAGAACACCTAGAACTGCGACATATTTAAAGACTTGCCCATGCCATGGGTATCAAAATATTCAATATGTTGCCTAAAATATCCAAGAATTACCTCTTGAACAATTTAGGATGTGACTGAAAATGTGGCTCTTAGTCTGTTAATTTTAAACTATTCAAGAATTCCTGTTATAAAAAAAAATATTGGAAAATAATTTGTACTTTTTATTTATAGGTTAAGAATTTTTAATTTTATTATTACCTATATTTAACAAAAATAAAATTTTCAATATAATTATTCAAATTAATTATTCGTTTTCATTTAATCACATTTATTCTTGACATCATTGGAATATTTAGGATACTTTTAAAAAATCAATATATTTAATCGCACGTTCGTACGAAATTCACTCGCGCCGCGAATTCGCATTCTGTTAGGACGACGCCTATCCGTGTAATATGTATTTTAATATTGTCTTTGAACTTTTCCGGCTAGCCAAAAACAAAGAGGGATTTAAAAGATAATTTTAAAGTTCCAATGGTGGAGAGGTCTTTAAAGAAGATGAATGTTAATTGTGTACTTTTAGTTGATTTCGGTTTTAACCTTTAAGAATATCAAATAATGTACTCACTAAGCAAACGCATTATAACGAGCTGCAGCTCTCTTCTATTGGTACGCTCGTGTACAGGTGGAGATTGTTCCTCAACCTGAGCATCCAATTCATAAACAAGCAGTTCCAGCCGCATTATGGCTAACTGCAGTTCGCGACGTTCCGCGCTTTCGGTGGAAGACGGGTCTTCAGGCTGAATATCCAACTCGGCAACTAATACTTCAAGTAAACGTTCTAGTACTGTACGATCGCCTTCTACGGTAGTAACATTGTAGTGACAGAATTATACATGAATTCCGTACGTATTCTACCATTACACTGGCGTACAGACATATATTAATATTGGTTTATTTATAATTAAAAAAAACTCCTTGTAAATTAATAATTCAACAAATTAGTCAACAAATAATCCAATAATATGTCAAATTTGATAATAAATTTGACATATATAGAAAGTATTGAAGAATATATAACCAATATATTATGAAAAATTATAAAATATTACATTTTTATAGAAAAAAAGTCATTTATATTAAAATGAAAAAACAGATTCAGTCTTATATTGTAATAAATATCTTTAAAGAGTGAACTCAGCATCTGCCTGCCGTCTGATAGCTTAATGGATTTTAATGCACTCTTTTATTGTTAAGTTGGTAAGTCTGATCTAGCCATGCCGTCAGTGTCTAAAAATCCCCTAACATGCCATTTACTGGGCATTTCTCTTTTCGCAACATTATAGATCCGGTTGTCAGCACTGATTTTTCCGAACCAATTCTCTTTGAGAATTAAAATTAAATGTGGGTTCTAGGCATTATACGAGCATAATTTTTGGAAGACCGAAACGAACATGAATTCTCGTTAATTCGGCTTTTAATACGAATACTTTTTAGCCATTTTACCAAACAATATAACTTTTAAAACAGAAGAATTGATTTAAAAAACAGAATAACTTTTAAATGTCTTATCGAATTTGAATTACTGTCTACTATTAAAATCATATACGTGTTTTAAAATTTAGATAGTAATAGAGTACGGTTATTTACTAATTGCAGGCCTCATAACGCAAAGCGTTATGGGTGTCTACTCTCAATTGATTTTGTGAACTATCAATCACTCTATCCTTTGGTATGGCAATGTTATTAATAGATGTAAATACACACAGATTAAGATGAATGTCGTGTTTTAAAACTTATGATACTTCGAAAGGATATTTATTTTATTTAGTGTAATATAAAAAACTGATTTAAAAAGTATTTCCTTAAACGTCCGGATATATGTGTGTGTGGATAAAGCAAAGTAGTTTAGCTTCTCATGCATGTCATGGATTTCCGCAAAGTAACGCCTGATTCTATCAATTATTTGTATACATATATATATATATATATATATATATATATAATTAATTTAGCGCCAGTTGTGTGCTTCTAAGGTTTATCCAGAAACAACTCTTTTAGTTGTCTTCTAAAAGAACTTTTGGAGGGAGCTCGCTTGATATTTTCTTTCTTTGCAAAAAAAAACGATCTCAATCACCAGAACTAGACCAAATTGAAATCGGACCGCACGGAAAGCACCAACTTTCAGATAAAAAAAGAATCATCAAAATCGACTCACCCAGTCGAAAGTTTTGAGCTATCAAATATGACCATAAAATACAGGCGAATTAAGAGCCCTCTCCTTTTTAAAAATCGGTTGAAAGAGAATCCAAATTTTTTGTAAACTATTTATAAGATTTTCAAACACGGGCACATTTAAAAAATTTCGCTAGTTTTGAATAATATTCACTTCAGAAGACCGTCCAATAAATATTTTTGTTTCAATCTGTTTCTTTTACGTGGGTGGATGTATGAAATATTTAAGTTTGAAAGTGTTATGACACGCGCCAGATAATAAACATAAACGTGTCATCAATATCATAGTATGTATATGATATACAGTCATAGTTTATTAATTTACTTAGAATAGAATCAAATGCAAAATATTGTCTATCTTGACTTTTTAACATGCATCGAATTGATCGACGCGTGTTTTTTTTATATGTTTGTTACCGCAGAACTTTCGACTGGTTCCACCGATCTTGGTGATTCTTGTTTCGTTGGAAAGCTGGTGCTTCCCGATTGGCCCCATATTAAATATTAGTCCTGGTCTGACAAAGGTTTCCACGTGAAAACAATACAATTCTAAATTTTGATCAAGTTTGTGCGTGACAAATTGTCGTATAACTCAATATCACGATAACCGATTTCGATGATTCTTTTATTATTAGAAAGAATTTACTTTAAGGGTACTTTGATGAGATTTTGGTTACGTTCTAACTTCAGGATCCATGATAAACTAACGGAACTCTTCAATTCTTAGGAGTAAATTAACTATTCGGTCGAATCTCTTATAGGCTCTCCGAATATTTGTTTAACGTCGTTATGGTCAAGTAATAGCTGTCGTAGTCGAATATGATTATCAATGAAACTCCTTAACGGCTTACAGTTCGGCTTAACTGTACAAAGTTGTACAGTTGAACCGAAGAAGAGATGTATACTATGTATACTATTGTTACATAAGTCAATTAAAAAGACACGCTTACATAGAAGGGTTCCGTATCGGACCCCCAATAAAGGTATTAGTTAAAAAATTTAAAAATTTTCTGTCCCATTTCGGTGGAAATAATGTTCCTAACGAATTTTTAGCATGTCCTGTCAACATGGAAAATTTCAAGTCTCTAACATGTAATAGTTTGTAAATCCTAGGGGAGAGGAGGGGATTCCCAAACTATGGGGATAAGGAAAGAGGAATGGGGACCACATTGCGGGCGGGTAAGGGTTCCTTGTAGGACTAAGGAACAAAAAAGAGGAACTCCTCTAAGTGTAATACAAAAAAATACATTTGAAAAATAAAGAAAAACTATTTTATTCATATAAAAATCTAGACTGGCCCTTTGATCTTTCACACTTCTAAAGGGATTTACCGAGGGCAAGACGGCAACCTATTATGTCTTTTACCGAATGTACTCAATTGCTTTGTCTCTGGACTTAAGGTTGCCTGGATGTTATCGCTATTTTGGCGATAGGGTTGCCAATTATATGCAATAATTTTATACTATTTTTTTTCTATTTTCATGTTGTTATCTACCTAAGGTGAAATTAAATATTTTAAAAATATTTCTTTATTTTGTGAAGTTTGATAGTGAAAAATGTTAAAGAATTACATCACGCTGGTTTCTGAGAAGTCACTCGCTTGCTGATGCGAGTTTTGCTGAATTTAATTGCATACTGATTTTGAAAGTCAAAGTCAAAGATTGTTTATTCATATAGACTTTACAGTACTAATGAAGGTCATATGTATAAAAATTGTTATTTTTAAATCATTAATTTGGTGATAAAATTTACGATTTAAAGGCTAGGTTTAAGAGGGTTTCAACGCGTCCTGCATTGAGAAGAGTCCGCAACAAACTCAGTCGGGTAATTTTTTTGTTACCGTCACTTCACATCACTGGAAGACAGCTTCCAGTGAATACCACTTCTACAACTACTACAGGGCAACCTCAATTTAACAAATCGGTGGGGAACAAGAAAATATTCGTTATATCAAGTAATTCGTTTAACTGAGGCTTGTTATGTTGAGGTTGGGTTCGTCTAAAATTCGTTATAAAGAGGTAAAAGAGAACTTGCGGGAATCCCGAACTTATCAGCTATGTCTAATTTTTTCGTCATAGGATTTTTGTCAACATAATTAATGATGTTTCGCCTTTCTGCGACCGATAAGGAACACCTTTTACGTTTCTGAGCCATTTTAACTTAAATCTTTAACAATATTGACCAGTTCTAGAAGTGTTTATATTACTTTCCATCAAACAACAATGATGGTTTTAGGAACAAAAGCGTGTCGAAACATGTCACGACATGAATCACATACTATAAGATTAAGAGGTAATTAATATATTGGTGAGAACTTTATATAAAGGTTTTGGCAAAATTCGTTAATTAGAGGTATGAATACTTTTCCTGATAGTTGAAAATTTGTTACAAAGAGGTTGTTCGCAAAAAATGTTCGCATTGTAAATGTATATTTTATATTGACTCTTATGGACAATTCAAGGGGATTACGAAGAATTTGTTAAATCGAGGAAGTCGTTATATTGAGGTACATTATAAGGTTGCACTGTATATGGAAGACTATTGCAATGTAATTGCCTTTTATTCACAGTTATTATAAAAGATGTACCCATTATTAAAATACAAATTCAAAATCAACATTTTCTGTACACATGAAAAGAGAAAGTTTAAAAGTTGAAAAAAATTGAAGGATCTATTTGTAACGTAGAAATTAATTAATACACATATATCTGTTTATTCACGATAGCCGCTACAAGAGTTGACAGCCCTAGTGACAGCGCAAAGTGGCGCGCTAGGGTGAGCCGCAATTTTGGTAATTGTCGTGACTCGACTGGGACCCGCATTCGGTCTCAAACGAGCTCGTCCCCGCAGTCCGGGAGCAGAAAAGCTTTTTGCTAAAAATTTTATCTATGTTCACAATGTACACTGTGACTGTACATTTAATACATAAGATAGGATTGGTTGGCTGGGTTGGTGGTCCCTCGGGTCAGCTCTGCCGTTTACTATATGAGTTTTTTTTGCATTAAGTTATCATCGCCGCAGAAGGATATCTGCAGCACTGAGGGATTTTTTTTATATATAACATCTCTTGTTATCCATCTAATCAATACCTCCGACATAAGTTGTTGTAACCCCAAATTATCAGCTTTACAGTAGATCGTTATAATGCATAGGAAAAACAAACTTTCAAAAAAGTAAAAATGGCCATGAGCGTGTCAAGACACGCTTATATAGAAGGGTTCCGTATCTGATACGCTTTAAAGGTGTTTGTCAAATAACTTCAAAAGTTGTTGTCAGATTTCATTCAAAATAATTTATCTAATAAGTTTTTTGCATGTTCTATCAACATGGAAATTTTCAAGTCTCTACGTCTATTAGTTTGGAATTACTAGAGAGGGGGGAACACCTTAGGAGCAGACTGACGGATGGACAGAGCGAAATTATAAGGGTTCCTTATAGTACTACGGAAGAATATAAAATTACCTTACGTGCAAGGTAGCGTGTAAACAATAATAAATATATAGGACTATATGACACACGGACGTCTGTTCCTAAGGTAGACAACTTAATGCCTGTGATATAACAGCCACCTGTTATACACATCTTTTAAGCGAACATGAAAAGTTTTTAAAAGAGTATCGGTTCTAAGAAACCCTATTTAATAAATTCAGAGTTTGGCTGGATTTTATCCGGTTCTATTCATTTAAACTCGCATATTTCTAATATAAATTGCAATTTTTCTAGTCTACATTCCGATAACCTCAATAACCTACTAAGGCGTATTTGGGAGCTAGAAGAGCTACCACCAAAAAGGTTGTAAAGCGAAGAAGAGAAAGCATGTGAACAACATTACGAGATTCACACTTCTCGCGATTCTTCTGGTAGATTTTGCGTACGATTACCTTTAAAGGACGCGCCCGATCGCTTAGGTAAGTCCTACCAACACCTAAAAGGCGAGTTTTTCATTTAGAGAAGCGGTTTAGAACAAATCTTCAATTAAAGCGTCAGTATGTTGATTTTATTAACGAATACCTAAAGTTGGGTCATTGTTCTATTTTGCCGACTCTAGCGCCATCCAAATCCATGTTATTTCCTTTGTCATCACGCTGTGTTTCGACAGAATAGCGAGTCGACTAAGCTACGAGTAGTATTGAGAATCTTTACAAATCAGATAATATAATTGTATAGTAACACTAAGATCTATCTAGTTCATATAATTTACTTAGTAACTTATCCACAATGTATTTAATTTAAATCTAGGGCATCGCATGTTACATTACTGCCTGAATTAGATTATTCTACTTATCTCTATTAACTGAAATAACCTAGACTTCCTTCAAAGGTCTGAACAGTAATCGATCAATTAATATAAATTTACGGCCATGGTAACCGTCTACACCAGGGGTGGCCAACTTGATTAGACTCAAGATCTTCTGTTTGCTGACGAAGCCCTGTGCGATCTTGTTGAAATCTTAACTGAAACAGTAGTCCAGTACACAATTATGTAGCATTTTATATCTATTAAGAGGCAAAACATAAAACTGAAAATTATTTTTAGAAACTACATATTTATATGCTCACACTACTGTATGAGCATTAGCCGATCGCGATGGTACAATTTGTGCAGCATATGATAATTGCGTATCACTATTAGAGGTAGCGCCACCACCCTGTTTATCTACACTATCACTACCTAACATATTTACAATACTCCTGTAGTCCTTATCTGTACACGTGTGTGTGTATCACAGTATAGAAATTTTAGTTTAATTTTTCAGTTACTTAACATCGACCAGGAGGGTCCCACCAATGTCTAAAATCACCATAAATACTAGTCTCTTTAACCTTTTCCTCATTGTTCAATATGGTACAAAAACTACAATAGTCGTCTGTTTCCAAACTTTCGAATCTTCTGTAGTATGAATAATGTTTCTTCCATCTAAAATACTCGGCGTAAAGGTCCGGATTCAAGATTAGTTCATTCATTTTATCAGCTAGCTTCTCTACTCCCATTTCTCTCGCATTTAAATAAATTCCATCAGGCATAAATCTGAAATAAAGAGTTTTATAATGTTATTATTGTAGTATTTGTAACAGAAATGTAAAGAAGTCACTTATTGAGGAGACCGTGGCATAATCAATGGTCGGCATTTGAGTCGACCGCTGGGTTAAATAGCTCTCGCGGATTAAAGCAAAGTAGTTTAGTTTCTCATGCATGTCATGGATTTCCACAAAGTAACGCCTGATTCTATCAAATTTTCTTCAATTTAAAGAGCTTTAATGGTGTACAATGAATGTATTGATATTTAGTTAGCAAGTTGTACGTAAATAATTCTGTTTTGCACAATAACATATATGGAGATACAAATTGTAGGTATTTTAATTTTTTTGTTAATTATAGTAACAAATTGTTTGTTTTGCTACTTAATAAACTCAACTGGTAGTTATTTCAGGTTAAGGCGAAATCCAGAAATATGGTCGTATTTTAATAGTCGTGTCTCAAATCTATATACAATAAAAGAGTAATGTCACCTAAAACGATATCACAAAAACCGCGGGACGTACAAAGATGAAATTCCGTAATTATTTAATTTTTAGTTAGTATGAGCCCGCTAAGAACGGATATTGCGACCGGATCGATTTATTGGGGTCTGAAGGTTCTCGAAAAATTTGTTTGTAAGTGATAGACCTTCCTGCAGTATATGAGTCTTCATAATATTATATTCTGCTCATGGGGAAGATACATATCTTAACATAAAAGGAGTAAATTACTATGTTTGAAATTTTGCATTGATGATTCTATTTAGTATAATTTTTCTTGAGAAATAAAATTTACTGTGTTAGTTTTATTACTAAAATCAAAAACATTAAAATAATGAGTTTAAGTTATTGAATGAACTTTTACTTAGTTATATGTTGCCTATTTGTATGTCTCATTAAAATTCTGTATATGAAATATGCATTTTATCATTGATATTAGTAATACACAAAGGCTGTATACTAGTGAATTCACACTGCGAATAAATAAACAAATGTTATATAAAGAAAAACTAGAAAATAGTGTAAACTCTCGTATCTCTTCAGACCATTGTTGTCCTGCATACAGCTGATTCTGTAAAAACATGTGTTTATTTTCTAATTAAACAGTGACCCTCTCTCACCTTGCCAGTCACAGGAATGATCGCAGATCATACATAGAAAAAAATTAGATTGAGTCTACTAACGTTCTGAAGTCAATTTTAGGGACAATCGTTTTAAACATCATCTGTTGCAGAATAATATAAATAAAAATTAATTGTTTTAAGCGCTATATTTACGTTTTAAGAGGTAAAAATATTAATAAATATAAAAATATAATTTTGAAAAAGTCGGCAAAATATAAAAATCTTAAATGTTTTTTTTTTTAATTCACTTAAGGAAAATCAATCACCCTTAAGAAAAACCTTACTAAGAAACAGAATAGATAAGGCTGTTTCACGTGCAACATATGAAATAAACATGAATAAAGTACCTAAAAAAACCTTTTCGGATTCCAATGGTATATGTTCTCAATCACATTCAAATTAGAATAAAACCTAAAAGCATTAACAGTTAGAATGTCGGCTAGATATCAGACCAAACTCTGAGAATAATTTAATGAAAACATTTTTTGCGGGCTCCAGCCAAAAAACTAGTATTTATTGTTTGAATTGTAGTTCTTTAATAAAGAGATTGTGCTAAACTCATTACTTACTTGTTGTGGACGAACGGAGCGTCGTTTTTTCCTGCAGCTGGAATGAGATTTCTCAGCATCTGCAGTGTCTGGAAGAAAATATATGTGCTTAGGCAAGGTCACTTAGGAATCTGTACATGCTGCTAGTACAGATATCTAAGTGACCTTGTCAATTTTTATGGCTTTATCATTTTGCGAAATAATTATTTTCAAAATTTATTATTCTTATGTGAAGATTATGACGCAGTTAAGACTAACACCGTTTTACAATTTGTAATCTAGAAACTAATCTCATTTTGCGCCACACATGTAGATTAATATATTGAATTTCTTGTTATTACTAAAAATGTCCTTTTTGTGCTCGATTTATTACCTGATTTAGTCATTTTAGTTTTCTGTAACTTGGTACTGTATTTTGTGATCAGTAAAGTTCGATTAGTATCACTGTTTCATATTTATTTTTTGGTTTAAATCTTTTCTCAGTAAATTGTCTATTTTAAACTTGTGTATCCTTGTAATAAATTTGATAAAAACAAAATTGTATATAATAACAGTCGGTTGTTAATTAAAACACAGACACATTAAGTAAGATGCCTACCTTAAGAAGAGACGGCCTACGCCAAATATCTGAACGCAAAATTTTAATTACAGGACGTCGAAGAAGCGCCATGGTCTATCGAAATGCGTCAAAACATTGGAAAATTTCTGTTTAATATAATCATAAACGATATCAAAATTGATGTGAATATGTTTAAGTCCAAAGCGAAAATGTGAGTATAATTAACATTATATTAAATCTTATATGAATCGATATTGTGATATATCTATTGATCATAAATCGTTATATAGCTTTATTTACTTTACAAAATAATAGAAAAAGCGATTGACATAGATGAATAGAATTGCTTTTATTGCTGTGTTACTGGTAACACAAATAGTACCAGACCGATCTTGTTGCTGGCTCTTCTCGGCGTTTTGATACCATCATTTTATATTAATACAGATCTGGTGAAAGTGTTCTTTGTAGATGTTCAAATATGATATATATTATCGGGCTAAAATTGAAACTAACTTTTTTTACTTAGGTTTACTAATTTTATGCGGACGAAGTCGCAGGCACAGCTAGTAAGAAATAAATTATTTAAATTTTGATAGTCTAGTATAACTCCGAACATAAACTTTTGCCCTGGCGATTCATGAAAATAATACATCATAATATAACCCCTTAGTCAGAATGTGTCCCTCATACAATGAAATAATTGGCGGTGACATAGATATTTTTATTGATAAGTATTTGTTATTTGCTAATCAAATCTCTCAAAAAGTGCATAATCAATTATTTCCTTTTCTTTTCCTATCTTGTAGAATTAAGTCGCGCAGATGTGCTTTTTGTATGTAAACATAAACCTTTGTTATGTTGTGGTACCATGTTATAGAGTTACTATAAGTACTCTACATGATTATATAACGGTTTTAATTGATAGAATCAGGCGTTACTTTGCGGAAATCCATGACATGCGTGAGAAGCTAAACTACTTTGCTTTAATCCGCGGGCGCGGACTGAGGAGTATGAAATTTGGCACAATTGTAGTTCTTCAGATAGATCTAGAGATAGGTGTGCGAATGCTATTTTTTTTTAATAATACACAATATTAATATATTAAACTATTAAAATAAAACCACTCGCACACCAATGCCAAGCCCTTTACACCATTTAAACACACATGTAATCAAAGCGTAATCGTGGCAACCGTATGTTACATTAATTGTCAATTTTTTTTTCTATGAATAGCATATTAAATGTTCTATTAATATATATACGCAAAAAGGTTTGTGGGCGAATTTCGGCCATCCAGCGATCTTTAGTTCTTTAAAACTAACATTAAATATGAAACCAAAATCGGTTCCGTCTTAAAAAATATAATCCCGGAAATTGAACAATCATTTTGTATCCATCGCAGACAATGTCGCGGATAACAGCTAGTACTTTAAAAGCTTTATGACAGATATGCGTGTGTAGCACAAACGCGGCGCGTTCGACCTTTAAATTGAAATGGTCCAATTAAGGTAAGTGGGGGTCGCTCGTTCAACAATAAGGAGACTCGGGGCCATCCAGCATCGAGTAGCAGAGATATCTTTAAACCTGTTTTATTGGTCGATAGGTTTTTGGCTTGGGAATGCAATGGTGTGCTTAACTCGATTTGGCCAATGTTAACCCCCTCTAGATCTAGATGTGCGATATATTCTATTATCATCATCGTTGTCAGCCCTTGATAATAAATATATACAATACCTATACCAAAAACGCAAGATAAAAAAATTATATCTGTAGGTTTGATCCAAGTAATCTTCGAAACGGCTGGACTAATTTGGATGGGACTTTCACTGGTATAAGCTGATTTTACGAGGAATAACAGGCTACAAATACAATCATCTGCACAAAAAAGCCTTTAAATGTTAAGAGAATCACTGGTTACAGCTAGTTTGGAGTTGTCATGTAAAGTTATCATTTTATTCTACAGTCAACCATTTTTTTTCCAGGGGTGCTCGTCATGGATTAAGGGCTTTGGGTAAATTGGCAAGGATTGAACAACAAGAAAAAATTCTTCTACAACAAGAAAAATATAATGGCTACTCTAAAAGTCAGGATATGAAAGATATACAAGTAGAAAACATTGAAGACGCAAATGTGAACTGTGACAAAGATGCAGATATGGTGAAAAAGAAAAAAAAGAAGAAGAAAAAGGACAATTGTAGTAGTCTTAATGTATCAGAATCCGAGGGCAACTCAAATGCTAAAGAAGAATCACAGGACAGTCTTGAAAATAACATCAAAGATAAGTCAAATAATATAAAATCAGAGCTAGAAACTGTGCATGTAAATATTAATAATGTTGAACATTTAGAAAGTATACAAATCAGAAAATCTAAGAAGAAGAAGAAGAAAAAGTGTATTGAACAGTCTGAGATTCTTTTGAGGTAATTATAGCCAGATTGAAAAAAATAATGCTTGATCATGCAATATTTTAAAAATAAAATTTTAAAAACAATGACATTATTTTTCATTCCTTCATATTTATTCTGGTTTTTAGATAGGATATATTTTATTAGCAGCATTTTCATTTAGCTCTAGGTTTATCCTAACCTAACATTAGTTAAATATACTATAAAGCCTTGTTACAAGGACGGTCTAGTAACAACAGTATTTTGATCGCAAAAAGATTTGCTAAAAGTGGGGGGACACTCAATGTTTTTCATCTAAATCTATGATGCTACATTATTGTGAATTATATTCCAAAACAATGGAGTAAATTCTTAAAAACATTGTGTGTTGAATATATATTAATTTTTAAGTGAAGTTAACAAATAATTGTGTTGTTAAGCTACCGAATCCGAGTTTATAGTAATAGTACTTAAAAGCGATAGCTGTACTATCGAGGATATTTGCATCGAATAATATTTTCTACAGTCTCGTATTTAGAGCTTTAAAGTAATATTTTAAAAAACATTACTGTCAAGTGTCAAGCTGTCACGATAACTGTCAAATTGCAAATTGTTTTCATTTTCATCAAAACGAAAGCGATTTTGCTACAAAAATGTCTAATAATTCCATATTTCAATTATTGGCTCTTGATAAAGTAGCCAAAGTTTTTAATATAATCCGCCAAAATGGTGGTGTTCGCGCCTCTCTGTATAAACTTTACAGGTAGATCGATTGCTGTTAATATTATTATGTAATTTTTGGTTACTTTTTTTGTTGGCGTGTGTTGTTTAATTATTTAATCGAAATATATAATGGGTTTTAATTTTTCAATATTAACTTATTATCATTGTTACTATAATCTGGTTAATTACGATTGGTATTGGTGAAAGTTAGTTTAATTTATGTTATAAACACAGCTATGTATTTATTGTCAATAAAGTAAGTAAGAAATTATAAAAACCAATATTAAAGGGCAGAACTATTTTGTTATGCTTATTGAAGCTACTAAATTTTCTGAAGGTGCTTGAGTTGGCTTAGCGTGCTGGATACCTTTTTTTAATATTATTCAGAATTGTATACTTTTCTGCGGAATGTTATGCTCTTTTAGATTAAGGGGTATACCAGCAAGATCCCTGTATAACCTACTAAAAGACCTTGGCTTGTCAAGAACTATCATAAGTTCATTATTATAAAGGACATTTAAAGCTGCACTAGTAGAATCATGCCAAATTTGGCTAGGCAGGGGAGGGAACACTGGCAGTGAAGATGAGTGTTAGTGGCCACTATAAAGAGTACTCTAAGTCTTCATTAGTACGAGAGCTTTTTTAATGTGCATTAAAAAAGCGTTCAAATAGAACATATAGAATCCCAAGTTTATATATGGCAGCACTTATACAGCACGAACCTATTTTATCAACTCTTGTGCTAATAAGGGTTAAACCTATATCTGTGTTGCAAGTCGCAGGCTCTGCTATGGTTCTTTATACAATGCAATTGACCTGGCACCCTTAAGGTGAATCCATAGAATGCTAAGAAATTTGCCTCTGCATTAAACCTGTTATTTATATTTGCTCACTGTCAATATTTCAGACAAGAGGAGTTGAAAGATGGCAAACTAGTTGGAGAGGATAAATTTGGCAATAAGTACTATGAGAACCCTCGTTACTTCTACAGCAGGAACAGATGGGTGGAGTACTCTGATAAATTCAACATGGATTATGATGCTAGTCAAGTAAGTACATAACATTATATGACTTGAACAAAGGAGGGGGAGGAAGTTGTAACTTAATCAGTGACTGGCATTTGGGTCAATCGCTTGGTTAAGTAAAAGTTAACGCAGCAGGGTACTACATGGGTGACCTACTCTAACACTGGTTTTCAAACATCTGATGTCCATGTTGCCAAAGGCACATAAAATAGTGGCTGCTGATAATTAAAAATTAATAATAAATATATATATACAGGAGACTATATGACACACAGGCAGCTATTTCTAAAGTAGACAACTTAATGCCTGAGTTATAGGCGACAGACACCTGTTATACACAGATATTTTTTTTTGTAGAAATATATAAATATATACATTTTTATAAATACACCCAGACTACATGCGGGAATCGAACCCAGAACCCCCGTAGCCGAAGGCAGGGTCACTGCACACTGCATCAACGGGCCAGTCGAAATGTCACAGTAATATTAGTAGTGAAATAGTAAAGATTGTGGGTGTTCTGGGAATGCTGTCAGATAGTAGTCAGACATCTTAACTTCACCCTGCAGCCACATCCTCTGCCATTTAAGCGGACTCTGGTACTGGACTGGTGACATCATGGTAACAAAATATTTAAAGGATGAGCTTACTGTTTAGCTAGGTTTTAGCTTATCCTCAGGTGTTCCCTAGACCTAATATATAACATTGTGCAATATAATTATTGTACAATAAGATTGAATGACGCTATCAATATAAACAATCAATCATATTGCACAATAATATTATTATAAACTAACTTTTAGATTCTCTTTTTCGGCCATTTTTGCAATGGCATGTGAAGTACATGTTTCGTTTTGTCGTCTCACTTGTTAGGACAAATTGAACAATGCTGCTCAATAATGAGCCTACATAATGCAATGGTAAAGAATGGTTCATTAAAAATTAAACTCGCATTCAATCATTGCAAATTCTGCAATATTATTTTTATACAGTCAATATTATTGCACAATATGTGATATACTGCTATATAATTGACCTTTTAGGGTCCTTAAATGTATTTTTAAGTATAAAAGTATTAGGATGGAAGTGTAGATGTAATATTAGAGTTATTTAAAATTTCAGATGGTCATGCCATACACCTAAAAGTTAGAAGGATAAGGTATAATTTTATATTAAATATTTTTTCAGGTCCCAGCTGAATGGTTTGGATGGCTTCATTACAAAACTGATCTTCCACCTCACCAGGTAATAATACTTTTTTTTTTTAAAGAATATTATGAATACTTTTTAGGTATGTCTAATATTCCCTTTTCCCCTCCTACTAAGCTTAAATTTTTTCGGGGCTGCCAAGCCAGTAATAATTATTTTTCACTGCTTGAGAAGGTTTTCAGTGGCAGTTGATAACAGAGGAGGGCGGTATATTTTTATGAATATTTAGGGTTTGGATTTTACCCAATGAAACTTAAGAAAAAAGCTTATGTTTTAGTATACTTTTATTACTTAAATCTAAAATTGCGAACAATTGTATGTCACATAATATAAATTGTTTATAACTGCGGTATTGTTTTTTCTATGGAGTTACAGGAACAAAAATGTGTCCAAAAATATCATAGGACTGTAATATATAAGTATTATTGGAGATAAAGCCATCAGAATATACTTTTCTATTATGACGATTTCTACTAAGTAATAAATACAAAGTTACATAATTAAATTAGTAGTCGTATAAAATTTTGTCCTAAGAATGTGATATTAACGTAATATTACCCACAACTTTTTATACTTACACTGTTTATACTTTTAATGCACTACTACTATAGTTCCTAGGTCTAGCCAATGTTAATATGATAAAAAAATGTTGCATTCAAAGACATTTTCCTCTAAGAGCGTGGAAATTATTACAATATTTCAATTCGAATTTAGTAAGAAAATAACATTGCACTCTGCAAATTTATTTATTTTGGTTAATCGTTAATGTGTAGTATTTCTATGCCTTTGCCAATTTTAATATTTATTCAAACAGTACCGGACATTTAAAACATTTTTCATAATATATAGAACAGATGATAAGGATTATCCTATATGCTTAAACCATGAAATAGTATGTATATAATATTATTTTAATATCTTTTATCATTAAAAAAAAATATATATGAAATAAACATACATATATATTGTATTTCTAAAATGAAGCCACAATGGAATACCCAAAACTAACGCGATCACAATTTAATAAAAAATATTGGGTATGAAAAAGTTCCTTTCATAGCAAAATTTTTATATCATGTGGGTTTACGACAAATTTCCCTGATTTTTCTGAAAACCTTTTTTACCGCTCACCAATGTACAAGTTTTTTTTTTTTGAAACAACAGAAGGCAAGTAACGCAGAAGGTTCCGTACTCCCGCACAAATTGGGTATCTTTTTGTTCACGAAGTATATATTTTAGTATAAAGAGTGAGTTCGAGTTTGTACATAAATAATATTATTAATATAAGTTTGTACTGTGCACGATTCTTACCTTGTCCGATACCGAGCCCTCCATAAACACCGAGGTATAGGTCTCGTCTGCTTTTATCGACGGTCCCGTTGACAATCTATCATTTTAAAAAAATATATCAGTAACATAAAAATCTTATTTATCCGTCAATGCATACATTTGAAATGTATTACTCAATAAAAAAAAAAAACAAAAATAACGGAGCTTCTTGAAACGGACTAAAATCGAGTACCTCAAAAACCGCATAGCAAATGCTATAAATATCTTCGCTTTAGGATAACCTATTCGAGTAAAAGGACATATTTTGGTAAAATAATATATATAAAGTTAGTAAAGTAGATGTGATTACTATCCAGTAATATATTGAACTCTTTTTTGCCGATCTATACTAGATTTGTATATATAATTCTATTAATTTTAATAATAATTGATTTGGATGCATCTTTGAGACTGGAAAAAATGGATAAAAATCAATTGCGAAGGAACAAATTGCGCGGCTTCCCAAGTCCCAAGTAAGCATAACTGAAGTGGGAATAGGCTGGGCATGTGACAAGAATGGACCCGCAATGGTGTGTCAATGTCATTACATTACGGACTCGCCCCAATGGTCGTCCACGAATAGGTAAGCCGAGGAATAGTTGGCGAGATAACTTGGACTCCTTTGTTGGTAATACGTGGATTCAAGTGGCTCTGGATAGAAAATAATGGCTTAAGAGTGACCAAAAAAAGCATTTCTTTGCACTACTAATACATAAATCTTTTACATCAAGGAAGTTAGTTTTTATTTCAATTCTTCTGCTTTAAAAACTTCTTAGTTGATTATACGGAACTTCATTTCCCTAAAAGCGGTCCTGGTTCAAACAAAACCGAACCAACAAATTGATAAATGGTAAGTAACGTAATCCATAAGGTTAATTACTACAAATATTTGTGACGCTTCTTCTATCTTAACTTTATAACAGATTGGGGACAAATCTCTTCGATGTGTCTGCTTCCAAATATCATCTATCTACTTTTCCGTCTACAAGATCTGAGTCACCTTCAAGTACTATAAGTACGTAAAAATCAGAAGTTTTATTCTACTAGCACCTTTTTTAACGATAATCGAAAACATTTTAACCGATACTCCAAAATCTTATCTAGTGACAATTGAATAAAAAAAAAACCATTTCAAACAGATACTAACATCCAGTTTTATAAACAAAGACAGACATTTATACATTAATACGTGAAGCGAAAACTTTAGGTACCGTTTTACGAAAATTGCACGGACGGAGGAGTGTTAAATTTGACACAATTGTAGTTCATATAGAAGAAGGCGTGCGAATGCTAATATTTTTCTATAATACGCAATATTACTATATTCAATAATTAAAATAAAACCTCACGCATACCAATGGCAGAATTTCATTTGTCGATAAACTTGAGTGTGTTGAGAAGGAATGTTTTATACGGAGAAGTCAATGTAGTAGTTGAACTAATGATATTGCCTTTTTGTGTTCGACTGACGTCACCTGTGATAACCAACTAAGAGCAATACTTACTTTGTGGTTTCTAGTAAACACATGAAATGTTTAAGTAAAAATTCATGTCTACAATCATACAGTTAGAGTATCTTTCTCTTTCATTTGTATTTTTAATTAAAATTGATTAAATAATAACAAAAAATATATAATTTTTATAACTTTATATAATTATTGTTTATACACGATTATAAATAACACAAGTAAATGTATTGAACTCGTCTTCAGTAAAAGTTTTAATGTAATGTTTAACAGTGTTACCATCATGATAATCACAACGTGAAACGAATTAGCATGTTGTAATGCATTGGTGAGATGTTGTTATAGTAATGCTATTAGCCAGCATCGGAATACTGGGAGTTGACAAATCGAACGACGTCTAGTTCTGTTGACATATAAGAAATAGATTGGCCGTATATGAAAGAGCCACAAAGAGAGAGGTCATGGGCCACATGTGGCCCCCGGGACCCGCATTGCTTATTATTTCCTTACGAAATAGTCGTATACTAAAATACATTAACATGAGGATAGCTGACACTAAAATTAATCCTAAATTTTTTTTGTTCTAGACAGTTCATAAAGGTTTAAACATTAGATAAATCAAGTGTAATTATTATAATATGTCAGATTGTTTCATGTTTTGAAAATGTAAATTAATTAAATTAAAGATATAGATCACGTGGCACCGAACAGTAATCGAAGCGCATGACGTCACGTCTTGCCAAAAAATTGTTGTTGCTAACGTGTATTCCGATCGCGTACGCTCAAGTTGTTTCGCACAACGTCACGTCAAAAAGACGCCATGACAGTTAAGACCGTTAAAATTTAAATGGATTTATTAAAACTCAAAATTAACAAGGTAAAAGTTGGTTTTTCGCTGAAATATTCATATTTTAAGTATAGTTGAATGAATCCGCCACCAAAGCACAGCACTACACTGACTTTCCGATGTGCCTCAACGCACGTTTCGCTTCGACACCGAAGCTCCGGTTCGGTTCCCTCGTATTCATTCGCGGATTAAAGCAAAGTAGTTTAGTTTCTCATACCTACCTAATTGTTTATTTACATGTTAATTATAAGGATTTTTATAACACATATTACTTACTTTAGATTTTTAGAACCAAAACTGCAGAAGAAAATTTAAAATGACTTCATATATACCTGCTTTTAGGAGGAAAATTTTAATCGTATGAGCAAAGATCCGTATTTAAATGTCAATATAGAATTGCTACATATTTCATTCACATTGATCCTTTGCGATTGTTTTCAAAGGTTGGGTTAAGATAAAGTTCAGCTTTTAAAGGTAAAACATAAAACCTCAAAGTAAATAACATATACTTCCTTCTTTCCTTTCAGCCCGATGACGTCCACTGCTGGACATAGGCCTCCTCCATTGACTTCCACAGAGCTCTATTTCGTGATAGCCACCGGGAAGTCTCACAAACCGAACGAAACGCGATAACAACACCATCACTAGACGTGACAGCATTGCCGCCACTTTTCACACAATTTATTATTCTTTTTATTATTATTATATCTCATGTAGTCTTGGAAGTCTAATATTATTGCTTATGTTACACTAACCCTTTTTCTTCGAACGAATTTACGTACATAGAAGAACTTCTTCACGCCAATAAGCCAAGTTATCATACCAATCGGCCTTTTAATGATTTCTTTATGATTGAAATAAATGACATAAAGTTTATAAGTTTATAGCTCGTAATATTAATAAAGTTAGTTTGTAATCAAGGCGTATAATTCCAGCGAAGTAAGTAACATAAAAACTCATATATTTGTAATTTTTAATTAGGTTTACAATTAGAATAATAGTGATGTACATATTTGGATAAAATATATAACCGGAGTAAATGTGGTCATGTAAGCTGTAGGGAACATGTCACGTCAGATTTGAATAATCTCCCCGCGACAAGCGGGTCTTCGCGAAGAACTTTTTTCAATACGACTGAACAATGAAATAATTAAACGTGTCGAATAAATCGAATGAAAGAACAGTATACGCGGACGGTTAAATAATTTTATGCCAAACGAATCTTCACAAAGTATACTATTAATAATCATTTATTTTTTATTATTTTATTTACATATTTAAGGATCCACAACATAAAGACATCGCAAAGTTTGTTCAAGTAAAACATTTTACATCTTTTTTTTATGTCACAAGGGGCAAACGAGCAGGCAGCAGTCATTTAACCTATCGACGCCCATGGACATCTGCACGACCAGAAGCCTAGCAGGTGCGTTGCCGGCCTTTAATGATGAGTTTGGGTATATATTCTTATGCCGGAGCCAGACATAGCGCAAAGTGTTTATATATTTTTGTCGTTGAAGACTACAAAGTTCTAAAAAACTTTGTGCAGTCACACAAAGTCCCCGGCCACACTACACGATCATTGAAATGAACATTCATTCACACGAAGATCTGTCTTATGTAACCGCAGAATTTTTTTAACCAGATGAGATGTATCACAAACATGTGCCCGCGTGTCGTGAAACATTATAGTAACGATTTCAAAAATTCGGCATCCATTTGACATTCAAATGAAGAGTGAATTACTAAATGAATCATTAGAATTCGTGAGTAATTCGGGCACGTGGGGCGATCGCCAAAAATGTGCAGCCGGCCGAATCTGTAGCGAAGCGCGCGTGTATTTCGGATTCTCGACATTCCTAGATTGATTCTCAATTTCGTAAATTTTATAAAACCCAGTTAGGAGTCATCCGTAAATTGTGTTAGACGAATTTTCTGATTTTTAATTCCCCCAGAAGATGATTGTCACAGGTTTTTAAGCATTGCCGAAACCCCCCTTTGACTGGACATAACATATTATTAAAGTTTATGCATCACAAATTTTTTGATTTTATGCTTTTTCTTTCTATTTAATGTAATTTAAGTTATATTTAAAGAGATTCTTGTATATATATAATACCTTTAAGTAGCAATGGTATCATAAGCCATATTGTTTTTTTCTGCCGTGTGTTATTTTGTGTACAAATTGCTGTTAGTGTATCTCATAAATAAAATAAAATAAAAAAAAACGATCAGAAGGATAAAATAAAAAAAAAGAAACACAACAGTTGCTTATATTTTTTTTAAATATTTTTAAGTTTGACATGTGACGTCACAAACCTTTTAACCTCCCTCAACCGTCATGTCACGTTTAGGTAAACCCCTTAACCCCCTTCTCCCTTAAAGTGTGACGTGTAGAAAACCCCCGGTATAACAAATACTCTATAATACAAATCTTTTCTCTCTGGGCCTTTTAACTTCATAAAATTGATGGACCCCATAGCCCATAGTGACCCCTAAACCCCCAGAGACCAAACATTTAGATAACAGCGGCCCATATCCACAATCAAGCTCAGATCTATTAAGGAGATAGCAGATTTCACTTTGGGTGCCACAGCTTTCCAATTTTCTGGTAAAAAAAAGGGATTTTATAGATAATAGAAAATGCTGATATATGCTCGCCGCCCGGTATTACTCACTAGTATCATGGTAAAGTGTGATAGTAGAGGAAGGTGATTTATAAAAAATATATTATACTAACTGTGTCGTCTAGCCGCTACTTTGTCGGCGTAAAAATAAGTTTTTAAAAAAAGGTTCAATTTTAGCCATGATAATATAGCCTTCCTCAATAAATGGGCTATCTACCACTGAAGGATTTTTTTAAATCACACTAGTATTTCCTGAGGTTAGCGCGTTCAAGCAAACAAACAACTGGATTGTTTGTTCAGCTTTATATATTAGTAAAGAGACGGAAATCATTATATCATGAACTAGCTTCAACCTACGACTGCGTCCGCGATATTTTGTTCGACTTTCAAGGAAACTTTCAACCCCCTTCTATAAATTCTATTTCGCGATAAAAAAAATAGCCCTTAACCTTTTCCTAGATCATATCTATCTCTCGATAGAAATTCATCAATATTGGTTCAGTAGTTTAGACGTGACTTAACAGACAGATTCACTTTTTTAATATTAGTAAGGAATGATCAAGATATTTTTTTAAAGCGTGTCTATAGAAAAAAAATATCTTGGCTACGTTATATACAATCTATCGATAAATATCGTGGCGACACGTCCCCACGCTATATGGTAGTAAATGTAACATGTAACATTTAATACAGTGAGGCGACGCCACGCGCTACTGAATCTGCGAAACTTACGCTCGTGGTCCAAAGAAAAATCAACGCAAAAAGCAGATATTTTTTTCCGATCCATAATCAGGTAAATCATCAATAGAAGATCATTCTAAAATATTACAGTGTTTGTGGCAAAACATGTTGCTTATAAAATCATTAATTATTCAAACATGTATACAAGTATGAATCAGGGAAGTCTTGCGCGCGTTCCAAAAAAAAAAAACAGCGCATTCTTCCCGCGCATAGTTCGGCGAGCGTTGCTCTGCTGGTTATCAGGTCGTCTATACAACCTGCATTTAATTGACCGGTTCACATTCCATTGAACTGTTTTTGTCAAATTTCGCATTCTTTTCTTTAAATTAGTTAGAGATTCGAAATTTGAAATGTAAGGGCCGGCGTCAATAAATACGATAATCCGTATTGACGCCACCATTACATTTTAATTTATTTCCCGCTGGTCGTAATTCGGCCACATGTTTTTAGATTTGTTTACTATACGCTTGTTTTTAAATCTTTATACTTATACATTGTTATATGTAACCTTTAATATACATAACTTAGTCATGACTAAGCTTTGACACAATATTATAGTAAAATGTATGTGTGTGTAAATCGTTTGGCATAGGTGTGCGTGAGTTTTTATTTTGATAATTTAATGTATTAATAATTCATATATTATAAAAATATCAGCATTCGCACACCATCCTCTATATAAACTATATTTTAATTGTTAACCAAATAAAATTCGGGTTATCTCCTTGTCTCTTATCTCGACTTTGTTTATTATCACTTAAAAGTGTTAAGTGCAGAATCAATGTACGAAACGTAAACTTTCAAGATGGCGGTTTTAAAATGTTTTCAAAGTTACATTACGGTTTACACCTGGCATCATCTTCAACGATATTAAAAATAGATAGAAAATAGCCCGTCGAAAGATATGTTTTCTAATATAACCATAGGTAATGGTATAATTTCATTCATGTTTTAAATTGATTCACGATGAATGACAAGGCTCTAAGCTTAACGTTTTAAAAAAATAAAGCAACTTTTTTTAAGAGTTAGTCTTCACAGATTTGCGTCATTCATCTTAAATCGATTTTAAGATTTGTAAATGTGGTGTCTAAAATTACGTTAACACTTAAAAAAATTGTTACCAAATGCTTTTTTTTGCATTCAACCAGTATCGCGTAATGCAGACTAGACACGAAAGGGTCTAATGAGTAAACTTAAATATGAAAATACTTATATTGAGTATGAAATTATTCTAATAAAATAAAGAACATAAACATATACGTTAAACAATTACTTATATAATATAATAATAAAACCTACGAGAATTATAATTATACTCTTTAAATATACAAATTTATAAAATATATATATAAAACGAAGAATAATTGGTATGTATTGTGTAATGTCGGCAGACATCCTATTTTATTATTCTTATTTTTTCGTAGTTTATCAATTATAATTATGATACATTATTAAAGAGCTGACATTGCTACCATAGTTGATAGTGTCTAAATAATTTAGATAAACTGGTATCTATGGCGTTTAAATTCGTTAAGCGGCCCATAGACCTACAATAACATTGTACAATTTAACGAAAATTCGGCACACGGAGGAGTACGAAATTTGGCAAAATTATCGTTTATATAGAGCAGGGTGTGCGAATGCTAATAATTTAATAATATATGCATTATAAATATATTAATTTATTAAAATGGAACATGACGCACACCAATGCCAAACTATTTGCACACACATGTATACATTTTATTGTTGGATAATGTCAAAGCATAATCATGGCAGCCATAATATGTTATATTAATTGTCAAATAGATAATATATCGATATACTAAACAAGTGATACACAAATAAAGGTTTCTGAACGAATCTCGGCTAGTCGGCGATCTCTAATACATTCTAATGTGTATAGTAAAAAAAAATTGAATAACGCTTAGAATCGAAACGATCAATTATATTGCATAATCGGACGGACAGCGCAATGTTTTCGTATTTAGTCAGATAATAGTATTAATACCGTGTGCACCAAATATGAAATGAAATGTTCTAACAAGAATTTGCTGTTTCTCTATGTTCCGTGACATTGGCAGAATGCTTTTACACCACATTCAATGCAATTAAAAAAAAATGCTTGACGGTTTAATCTGTTTACGGAAATAAAATTTTATATGATAACGCCGAACGATTAGGCCAATCGTGCCTCTCTGTAGCCTTTTCCCCATGGCACGATCCCGCCACGCTTCTGTCATGCGATAATGAGGAAACAATTATCGATTTTAATTAGCGTGCATACACATAATTAAGCTGTTTATATTCTCGTCTAGTTCCTCGTGTGTTACAAGATGGTGTTTTATCTGTATAATGTGAATTATAAACAATTTAAACTCGTGTTCAGAAAAACTTGTACCTAATGTTATATTTTATGGCCCAAACGTAGCAGTTTTTTTCTTAATTTCCTAAATTTTTCTAATACTTTGAGGTATGCATAATATTCTCGTAACCAGGTTACCTTTTTAAAAATTGGTATAAGACACGGCACTAGCCCGGCGAAGTTAATGTTTGAATCTACTTTCTAATGAATTTCAGTCTTAATATGGTGTGAAAAACTCTTAGTTACATTTTGTTGCCCAATCTCCTTTGTGTTTTCTCCATGGAACGTAACATTGGCGAAATAAATTATGCATATGTACAAAAGCAAGCCATTTAGCAAAGAAAGAAAAGTAGATACGCAGAGTGATGTGTTTTTTTCAATAATTATCAATAACATGATTCAAATTATTATGTCCTTCTTTGCGATTGCTTATTGATTGCTATTCAAGAGCCTTTATACTGTTGATTCTTAATCTGCTTCTAACTGCTTTATTTTTGAGACATAAGAAAGATAGTAATTTTTTTTTTTGAATCATTATCAAAAACGTGATTAAAATTATTATGTCCTTCTTTGCGATTGCTTATTGATTGCTATTCAAGAGCCTTTTCTTCAATGGAGGGATTTCGTTATTCCACTAATTAAATATTTATATCATAACTTATTTGGGATGTATGTCTTATTATAATAATAAAATCTTTATAATATGAAAATATTTTACACAGTACATGTTAGTTCATACACAGTAACAATTATTAAGTAGGTTGAAAGAAAAACTTATAACTTATTATTTGTATGTATGGAAGTGCTGTGTGTGTGTGTGTGTGTGTGTGTGTGTGTGTGTGTGTGTGTGTGTGTGTGTGTGTGTGTGTGTGTGTTTTTATAAAATTTATAACGACACGAAGTAAGAGAATAAAATGATTATATTTTTATTCAAATTTAAAAAAAGACCCGCTACCGTACGTTTCGGGACAAAAGGTTGAATTTATTTATTACGAATAATAAAGTCATAAAAATTGAATAACTTCAAGATTAAGCCGCATTGTTAAATTGTATCCGGGCGGGAATTAAAAATTTTCTCGGCAGTAAATTTCGTTATAATTGGACATATAAATCAATTAGGGTTCAAAAAGGGCAGCTGGTAATACTGGCTGAATATATAAAATCATTACTAAGTCCAAAACACATTAACATAAGTTATTCTCACTTTGTTGGACTTCTCGCGCGTCACTAGCAATGAGGTTAATTAAAAGACCAAGATTGTGGTGGTTAAGTGCAGATACAGAAGACGTAAACAGCTGCGGTCCTACAGAAGAAGATGCTCGGGACAAAGCAAAATGGAAGGAGAAGCTAGCAATTATGTTAACTTTATTCAATGAAGCTCTTGCGAAAATTAAATCAAGATAATCCTTCAACAATATTAGGGAATCAAAAATGGAAAGGAACTGATCCTATTTTCCTTTGAAATTGCAGAGGGCGGCTTTTTAGATATAGATGTAAAAATCACAGGTCCAGATGGCACAGTTATATATAGAGGTGAAAGGGAGTCATCAGGAATGTACACCTTTTCAGCACCTACTTCTGGTCGCTATACCTACTGTTTTAGCAACCAGATGTCTACAATGACACCTAAGGTAACCTCATACTAAATTTGAAAACAAATGAGTATAGCTATCACTATTAGAAAGCTTTTATAATCATTATATTTAAATAATTGAGTACTTTATTTGTAAAAGACAAATGACTAATTTTGTGCACCTTTGGACTATTTTTCATTTGGAAAAATTATAGCAATTTATATTGAACCTAGATTGGGAGCATAATGTTAACAACTATTCACTTGCTTCTTGCGTTTTCCCGGACTAGTACTGGGGTCTGCTAAAATTGTAGGGGATGTGGCTGTCAGGGGGTTTGAACCGGGTACCTCGCGGATTTCAGTCCATATCTTATACCGTTGAGCTATTGAGGCTCTAAAAAGCCATCTAAAATTTATATGAGCCATTTTACCTTTACAATAATACACAAGAGTTGTTAATGTTTACATATTATATGTATTATTAGGGAGTATGTATTTTAGTAGTGTTTATGTGATTGCCTCGTGAGAAATATTTGCAATATCCACCGAGTTACTCGCCAAAATTCCTCTCAACAAAGGTTGTCTGTTAAGAGATTGCTTTAGTAATTAAATAGCCTTTGCACGCATAATTGTAATTATTGTTACCAACTGTAATCTTTATCTATTTGTGTGCAATAAAGAATTTAATATTATTAAGACAGCGTCTGTTTTTCGTATTATAGTTATTATTAAATTGGGAATCTAGCTAGGAAGAGGGTGCGATTATAGCCCAGCGGGACTGGGGGAATTTTTTCCCCCGGAAAAACAAATTAAGTCTACCCTTTTTTGTAGCGTTATTCTTGTAACACCCCTCCAGGACACATTTACGCCATTCGCTTCTGTTTTTAGCAAAGTCTTCCCAGCCTTTAAAGTTGATGTCGAAAGCAATCATGTCGCGCTTGGTACAATCCTTGTAGCGCAGCAACGGTCTCTCAACTTTCTGTAATGTATATATACTATAATTAAATCTATACTAATGTACAAAGCTGAAGCGTTTGTTTGCTTGTTTGTTTGCTTGAATGCGCTAATCTTAGGTACTACTGGTCCGATTTCAAAAGGTCTTTAAATTTTAAATAGCCTATTTATCGAGGAAGGTTATATATATCATAAAGCTAAAATTGAACCTTTTTTTTTAAACTAATTTTACGCGGATGAAAACGTGGGCACAGCTAGTACTTTATAAAAATATTAAGTAAATAAATGAAAAAAAAATCATTATATATATATTAGCATTCGTACGCCCTCATCTACATAACCTACAATTGTGCCTATTATATTTATATTAAAATCATTGTGTTAAATAACCGAAATTAAGGTCGTACACGATAGTAAAATTTCGCACGTTGAGATGCTTTGGACGTAATTTCGACTATAAATGCCATTAATACGTTAAAGGTACGGTAAATGGCAACACTATTGCTTACTTACTCAGTACGTTGATATTTAAAAAATTATAATGATTTTTCTCAAACATCCGCGGAAATAGAATCTTTGCATTCGAAAAAGAATACGCAAAGTTGGTCATTTACGTAAACTCAAATTAAAAAAAAAAAGTGCCTGCAATGTTGTATGACATTTCATTATTATCCTGTTTTTAAAATTCGAACAGGAGATACAACTTATCAAAAAAAATTGATTCAGGAAATGGCGGCACTATTTCACTATATTTATGGCCTTTAGGCCAAAATATAATGAAAAATGGCAAAATAAAAAAGTAAAAATAAGCGTTCGTTTTACTATTATTTTTTATTTTACTTTTTGGGCTGCATGGCTGTGTTACCGTTGCCTTATGCAAAACGAACAAATATAATATAACTTTAACTTTTAACTAATATGCATTGTTCAAAGAATTCAAATTTTGTATATAGCTTTAAAAGAAGCATATAGGACATAGATATAAAGTTGTCTGGACGAATTTCGACCAGCCGGCGATCTCTAGTATACATAAATATGAGATTTGTATTCTTGCTGGTATTAATAAAGGTTATAACAGTAAAATTTAAATTAAGAAAGTTCCATTAATGAAATCTTATACATATTTTACTTTCACTTTGAGCTGTTACTTTTTACACAGTTATTCGCATATAAATATAAGACGCCCAAATAATGATTAATACGTTATTTAGTATTTATCTTTTTTTTAAAACGATAGAAGCAAATGACATGATAAATAAAGACAGCTAATTTTTGTGATCGTAATTCGGATAGCTGTCTTGTTTACTAAAATCTAGTTTTATGCCCTCAGATAACTAGACCAGATCAGATAGAACTAGAGTTTTCATATGCTTTTAAACTTCTGAGTCTAATATACAAAGTTAAGGCTTAAAGATGAAAGTCAAAGATAAAATGTTTCAAGCTCTATTTTTGAAATCCAACTCTATAAATATGAGGAGTTGCCAGTGATCCTTGTTAATTGATAGTCCCTCAAAACCGAACAGTGATTGTTCAATCCACAGTTCAGATAAAACAAATTTCTGTTCACCACATTAGCGTGGTCAAAAATATTAAATAACTTTTTTCGTGCGAAGTAGTAGGTAGGCATCATTTTCGATCACCGTCCATCAAATTTAAAATTGCAAAAAATAACTTTTTTATATAATAAGCAGCGTTCATATGCATTTAGTAAAAATATAATAGTAGCGTTAAGCTACAAGCTTAAATACTTTTATTTACTTATTATAAATTTATTTTACTATTTCATAAAGTCACAGTATTTTAAGAAATTAAAATGAATTAATTTTTAAATTTGCGGTTGTTGGTTAGCATTATATTTTTATAATGCCGGAGCTAGACATAATTCAAAGTGTTTCTACACTTTTGTCCTTGTAGTCTACAAAGTTCTACAAAACTTTTTGCAATTAACAACTTGTAAGTGAAAAAGCATTTTCATTTATGTGTAAGATAACATTCTAGTGTATATTGATAAGGCAGATATTAAGCAACCAATTATCGTTCTTGTTATTGCCATTTCCACAATGCAAGGAAATGCTTAGTTAGTTTGTGTGTGGGCAATGACTGGGGCTAATGTTCGTCACAATGACATGTCACTATTATCTATGTGTGGGCATTAAGATGTGGTCAAAGACTATGAGCACTCTTTTTATTGTAGTATTTTTATACACACGTTTTTGTAATGGTAAATTTGTGTCAATAAAATGATGTATAATTCAATTAAATGTTGGACATAATGTAATCAGGTCATAATTATTGACTATTGACTTGGGAATAAATTTCAAAATTCAAAGTCTTATATTGATTATTTTTAAATTCAATCATATAACTGGCTCGCCCGTTGGCGCAGTGGGCAGTGACCCTGCCTTCTGCTCTGGGGGCTGTGGGTTCGATTCCCGCCTTGAATCTGGGTGTATTATCCATATTTTTCAGTATGTACATATTTCCGATAGATGGAGTGAGGATTCTCTGTCGATGGCATTTTAAGCGCTTCCAGCACGTCCGACAGTCGCTTATAAGGCAGGTCATTAGCGCTGCAGCGCTGCATGTCTGCGGAGTGACACAACTTTGGTCTCATCAGTATTCTAGCGCGGTACAGCTGTGTGACTGACTAATAGTGGACCCTCCCGAGTACGGTGACCTTGCAGTACTATTTATTTATTTAGTGCAATTTTATAAATTCACTTACATTTCATGTTTTTTGCGACTGATCGACGACGACTGAGCGACAGAGGAGACGGCGCACAACAGGAATAAATGGTGCAGGCCCGTGTCGGAGGCCAAAGCCTCATTTTGGGCCGCTGTTTTACGAATTATCAACATTCATTACATGTTAGTGTTATTTTTGTATTAATGATACATACAACGGGTTTGATGTACACTAATACACTCAAATGATTTGAGAGATATTTTTAACGTTAACGCTTATTTAAATTAAAAGCAAAAGATCGTCTAATACAGATAATTGAAATTTGACGAGGAGGTAGATTACAGTTTGTAGACATCCGCAAAGAAGGGATTTTTCTATAGGGTCAACTTCAGTAGTTCTAAGGCCTCTTGCAAGTTTATCTTTATGCGCACGAAGTCGCAGGAAAAAAATAGTTAGTCATAAATGCTTATAGAGATACCTTCAATTATATTAAACCTAAACTAAAAGATAGATATACCCTATTTATTTCGTCTTGAGACAAAAAGTAAACAAACTTACTAGTGCTTCCCAACCTTTTTGTTATAATTTTTAATCAGGCAATGAATATCTAGCTCTGAATATTAAATACAGATTGTATTGTTTTACTAGCCGTATTGATTATTTCACAAGGGTATGAAGAATAGCAATAATACAGAGATATAAATAAGATGTTCAATTAGTATACCCATTAGCTATTTTCTATTAGAATACCTTTAGGTAAACTAATGGTTTATTCTCTACGTATATATTTAATAAATCAATCAAATGATTGATTGAAATGAAAATGATATTGTAATAAAGAACAGAATGTGGTTCTTTAAAAATTTGGCATCATATTGTCGGCGCATTGTTTTTTTACCTTTTGTCTCAAGAAGAATTGAAAATAAGTCATCGAAATGATTGATTTAAATGAAAATTTAATAATAATATAGTACAGAAGGTGATTCTTTAAAAATTTGACAACATATTTTCGGCACAGTGTTTGTTTACATTTTGTCTCAAGACGAATTGAATAGACTATAATTCAGTACCGATCATAAAATGGTAAAATGTCTCTCAATAGTGTGGCGACCCTACTGCCGGGTTCTTTGCTGTTGGACGTGTTGACACATCTCCCTTTGTGGCAAGTGGCGAGCGTGTTCCGGGGCCGGCTGTGCTTTTAGTCCGGTTTCACTTTAAATGCTAATAATCCACTTATATTCCTGATCGTGTTTCGTTACTTGCATAATAACATCGTTATGACGTGGAGTATACAAAGTTTGTTTGAGTGTTAGTTAAAACTCGGTATCCGAACTTATTCTAATTTATTTACTTCTATAATAAACCGGAAAAGTGCGAGTCGGACTCGCGCAATAAGGATTCCGTACCCTCACGTAACAATTTGCCAGAGACAAAGATTTCTTTTAATTCGACAACATTTATGGTTTTCGAAATTTTTCCTATACTTGTACCTCGACTGTTTGCCAAATATTATGATTCTAGGTCAACGAGAAGTATCCTGTAGGTTTTGATTCACCTTGCGAATATACCAGCATGGGAAATGTGATATAAATGACCATATCTCTTGATTTCATAGACTTGGAGGGTTAATGTTTTTCACAGCTTCAAGAAATGTCAGAATTCAATGTTTGGAAGTAATTTCAACTTTATAACTCTACGCGTTTCGAAGAAAAAGAGTCATGTTAGACGAACTAAAGGTCAATGAAGTTTTTCTATAAGAGTTCCTTTTTTCTGTGGAGATACGGAACCTTAAAAATAATAAAATATTAATTTTAACAAAATTATTGAATAAAAGCATTAAATCCAACGCGGATGAACTCGCTGGCAACGGTTAGTACTTAATAACTTCCACAACACCAAATTAGACAGCGGCCCACTTTTAAATAGGATTTATGACGTTTTATATTTTCAATTAATCGTTAATTATACAGCTGATTAAGCGGGAAAATTAATTTTATCCATTTTACAGTTATAAAAGAAAGTAAAAACCGAAGGTGTTGGATTTAAAAGCCCTGCCTGATAGGGTTAAATTGATTTATTATTGTCTATGACACTTGTGGATTAGGGTTGTCTCTTCCTAGTTAAAGGCATTTTAAAGCTAATTTTAATGATTAGACTGGAATTCTCAATTCTGTGCATATACAACGAGATACCTTTGTTCATTTCTATAAAAATATTATAATACAATTTCCTTATATTTTATTATCGAGGCGTTAGCGAACGCGGAACATAGGAGAGACTTAAAACATTTTTGTGTTGTGTTGGTGGGTATAACTTTTCCATCATTTTCTTCCATTTGGTCTCTCCTAGGCCAGCACCATCGAAGAGTTCTTGAACTTCCCGAGTCCATTGCTCTTAAAAAAATTAAATTAGTAACCCAAATCCAGGGTTCAAATATACCCAACAACATCACTAAAATCGACCCAGAATTTAGAGAAGGGCGAAGACCTATAAAATAATAATTAATATTTATCCAGATAATCATTTAATCATATATTTATTCGTAATTTGCTTAGATACAATGGTATATGAAGCCCAGTCAGGACATTGTAAATTAATATAGAAAACCAATAATGTGATAATAAATGTCAAAGAAATTAAATACTACGATTAGAATAAACAAGAGCAAATCAACTGTATTATATTAGAATTAAAAATTTATAACAAGTCAAGTCATTTGAAATATAGGAAATGATAATAATATCAAATAATAATAATTGAAATGTTCATATTAAATTAAGCATAGCCATAGACATGTATATGTATAAAGGTGTAAGGTCACGAAATCTCGAAACCCGCGGGACGCACAATGGAGAAATTTGGCAAGGAGGTACGTGGTTTCCGTTCGGATCCGAAAATGTCTAATAAGTAGATATCCGCTAAGAGCGATGTTTTTTTTAAAGTCCAGATTAAGAAGTTCTAAGGGTCTCTTGCAAGTTTAATTTTATACGGACGAAGTCGTTGAAAACAACTAGAACTTGTATATAAGACTGACAACCCTTGTAAAGACAAGTATAACACTGTCCACAAGTACGAGAGAGACAACCGACGGGCTATAAATTTCGCTTTCACTGAAATTTGATGTTTACAATAGGTAACAGTACAATAACCCATCCCCGGTAGATTTATTACCGGCGATAACTTGTGTTCTCTTACTATACGTCCTCCTAACACCACCTATTAATAATATTAGATATATGGCCCCGAATGTTTTCTCTTTCAAATCATTATTCCTTTTATAAATATGAGATATCATCTGTTATTACAATTTGAAAGGTTGAAGCTCTTTTAAATGACGTTTACTTTTTTATTAGTTATTCACTGCTTCTCTATAATTATTATTGACTGTAAGAAGGGCGTTTATTAGCGTTATTCCGATCTAGTACTAGGTTCTGCCTAGACATGGAGGATGTAACTGTGGGGCGACTTGAGATGGCCGACAGTCGTCTGACGTCATCCTCAGTACCCAAACCCAAACTCACGACTAATATCACTCAGTGACATTAATCGGGATCCACTATTTTACGTGCTTTCCCAAACACGGAGGAGGTCGGATAATAGAAAACCAGTGTTACAATGGGTCAGCCATCTTTCACCCGATTGAGGTTAGTACTGCTTTTTTTTTTTTTTATAATAAGGGGCAAACGAGCAACCGGTTTTCACCCAAGTGACTACCGACGCCCATGGACAACTTCATTTCTCAAAGGCCGGCAACGCAACTGCGATCCCCCTGGTGTTGCAGTTGTCCATGGGCTTCGGTAGTCACTTAAGAGTATCGCCTGCTCGTTTGCCCATTGTTGTATATAAAAAAAACAGCTAATAATAGATAAACTTTATATACGTTATCATAATTTCTTATTCGTCTTCGTCATTAAAGTTTATTTTGTGTTGAAAACGGTTGGCAAATATAAAAATCTTGGAACGTCATCCATTTAATACGCGAATAGCGTAGATTGTCTGAAGCTGAAGCGTGTAGGAGTCTGAGAGTGAAGGTTGACTAGTGTGGTAATTTCATAATATGAAATCGGGAAATCAACTTATATCCCCTTCTCTTTTAGCTAGCGTTTTCGGTCAATTTTTTTTTATTTATTTATTTGGTCATTAACACATTGTACATTACATACTAGGTCTAGTACAAGGGTCCGCTTCAATTGCAGAGAGTATGAATGTGGGGCGCGTTAAAATGACCGATTGCCATCTGACGTCAGTCTAATCTTTTCTACTCTGGTACATTGTTATAGATACAAGGTGCAAGATAATTATAATGTTTTTGACCAAATGCTGTTTTCATAGCAGGCACTGGGCAACGTGATATTCTTTTATTAACTATAGGTAAGTATGGTACACATAAGTAAAGTGGCCTAGGCTATTTTATTTTAATCTTTAAGATCTGAGATTTTGACAATTAAATTCCTTATCGAAATCTGCCCAACCGTTTCGAAAGATATCTGTAACGGAATACACAGACAAAAACATTTTTGTTTTTGCTACAGGTATCGTATTATAATTATCACAATAGTTATATACTAATACATAAAGCTGAAGAGATTTTATTTGTTTGTTTGAACCCGCTAATCTCAGGAAGTACAGATCCGATTTGAAAAATTCTTTCAGTGTTAGGATAGGTTTCATTTATCGAGGAACGCTATAGGCTATATATCATCACGCTAAGTCCAATAGGAGCGGAGCACCAATGAAGAATGTTTCAAAATCGGGGGTTCATAGTGCTGAAATTTCAACTTTTGATACAGCTAAAATATCATTGTTGATACAATTAGATGCTATTTTGTGCAGAAGGGATCCTTGTCCAGTTATTACGTTCAATTTTAATACTGCGTTTCCTTAACATAACAACAAAATAGGCAAGACGACAAATTTTGAAAAATAGGTTTATAATGTTCACTATTGCCAAAAAATTTTATATTTCTGCAGAACACTACATTTTTATAGCAAAAAAAAAAGTAATAAGAAAACCAAAGAAGTTGCCATGACGTCACTTTATATTAACAGTTCATTCCACTCAGCGTCACTACTACGTTTTCGCCATCTGAATGAGCACTTTAAAACGTTGCGATTGCTTATTGGAACGCACATATAATATACGGTGACGTCATACGCTCTGCTGGGTGTTTTAGCTATCATGGCGGATTTTTGTATTTTTTAGTTTCCTTTTTTTTGTTATATCCTATTATTCTCGTTCGGAATATAAAAATAAATACGATTGTTAAACTTTATAGAGCAACTTAACCTAGCGATCGACTCAATTGTTGACCACTGATGAGGCTACGACGTCCTCGAAAGGAAGGAAGACGAATTTATTACTTATATTTAATTTATGCCTACTAATGTATAAAGCTGAAGAGTTTGTTTGAACGCGCTTATCTCAGGAAAAACAGATTCGATTTGATAAATTATTTCAGTGCTAGATAGCTCATTTATTGAGGAAGGCTATAGGATATATGAATGTCTAAATACTAAAAGGGTATATATATATATATATGTACGCTATATTTTTGTACCGACGACACTAAAAAAGCGCCAATGGCGAGATTTAACGCAACGCTTTTTTAACTCTCGTACGAACGGGGGCTCGTATGCTTACTTATTTTAAAGTCAAATGGTTGAACAGTCTTTAAATCATCCCGATATGGTTACAAATCAACCTGATACAATTTGGGTCAATGAAATAACAGAGGTTTTTGATGTGAAAAGTAGAATAATATGCAAATGCGAAGGGCCTTTTGAAGATACCCCGCGACTTCGTCCGCGTGGACAACCTTTATCAGTTAGGGGTTTAAAAATTAGTTTACGACTGACTCTCAGACCTACCAATGCACAAAAATTTTCGTAAGAATCGGTCAAACTGTTTCCAGAAGAGTTTGACATAACAAGGTGACAATGTTTATAGCTTTATACAAATCTAGATGTTACTCGCGACTCGGTCCGTGTAAATTAGGTGAAAAACTTTAGCGTTTAGCTATTGTCGCGCTCAAGATTAACAAAAGAGACGACAATATTGGATACTAGCTGTGCCCGCGAGTTCGTCCGCGTAAAATTAGGTAAAAAAAATCATTCAACTTTAGCGTGATAAGGGACGGCAATCTAATCAGCTAACAGTTACTTCCGTTTATTAAAATGTTGGTAACACATAGAACATTTGATAGAGATCTCCATCTCATGCATGAAAAACTAAACTACTTTGCTTTAATCCGCGAATGAATACGAGGGAAAATCGGTATAATGCTGCAACCCGAAAGCTACACCAAGCCTTTATAAGCTTGTTTTTAAAACTCTAAGCTTTTAACAAGCAATAATGTTAAACTAAAAGGTTCAAAATAATTGAAATCGAATAAAAAATACATATCATTTCATAAGTACATAATTTAAACCCAATTTTATTCAATAAAAGCGTGATAATGAAAATTATGACAACAGGTTATTTTGGTAATTTACAATAAAACTAATATGCACATACAATATGCTTCTAAAATAAAATAATATAAATAACATTCCTGTGTTAGTAATTTTAGTGCTTAAATTAAATTAAATTGCAGTTTATGCAAAGAAAAAAGAAAGGGAAGCTAATTTTATATAAAGAACCGGCAAAAGAAAAAAAATAGAAACACAAAGAAAAACAAAAGAATTCTGTTCTCGTACGGTCTCACGTTTGTGTTTGAACCGAAAAATTACGCCTGTTACGAACACAGGTGCATATTTTTCTTATAACTGTAATTGCAGACATTTCCTTATGTCATCCGAGTGGGCTATAGAATTTCCATTTGCTGACTAAAGATATTTACAAAGAACTACGTCTGAGAGGGTACCAATACAGGTACGTTTATATCATATAATTAATTTATTTTGTAATTGATCTTTTTTTTTATTATGACAGTTGCTATTATTTCATTTTAATGTGCGTATGTTTCTCTGATGTATATATTTTTATAAAACATACTAGCGGACCCGCCATACGTTGTCCTTCCAGAACGTTAGCTTATTTTTTATATCAAATTATTTTATTTTTCAAATATAGCGCCATCTATTGGTCGCTTACGCCACCGAGCGAAGTTAAGATAAATTAAAATTAGACTTTCACATTCAATAACATTCATACTTAATTATGAATTATTATTATGTTAATAAAAAAAATAATTTTATTAAAAATATATTATAAACATCAAAAACAACCTTCACCTTTACCAGGCGACAATATTCCTAGAAGGCTGGCGGTATTCCCTTTTTGGATCGCGATTCTATTATAGCAATGTTATGAATGTCACAATACAAGAAATGTAATGTATGGAATGATTACGTTTACATTAATACAGTCTATAAAGAGGTCTAGACTGAGATCATAGACATCCTGTCAGTCTTAATGAATAATTAAGCTACTAATTTAGCTTAGTTATTAAAATTTTAGCAAAGTGAAAATGGTTCCGCGTGAATAATCTTTAAAAAAAAAAATAACTGACTTCAGATTGTCAGAAGTGGACCAAATTGAAATGTGCTACACGAGAAGCATCAACTTTCAAATAAAAAAAAATCATCAAAATCGTTTCACCAAAGCTGAAAGTTCTGAGGTAACAAACATGAATTGAGATCCTTCTCCTTTTTTTTAGTCGGTTCTAAAACAGATAAAATAATAAATTTTACAATTTTGTCTTGTTCTTCGATAAGTCTCTTTCTAAAGAGTGATCTCAAAAATGGCTGGTCTGATTTGGATGAAACTTTAGCTGGCAAATGGGACCATATAAACCTAGAAATTTAACAAAGTTGCTAAATGTAACTCGAATGATGTCCCACGAATGTAATTACTAAGCTAACAAAAAAATGAACAATATTAAAATTTAAGTGCTAAACATAATGAAAAAAAAGAATAATTGAAACTACAATTACAAAATAAAGCATCAATATTTTACAAAATTAAAAGGTAATTTCTTAATAATACACTTCTTATAAACTAATATTTTAGATGAAAATATATCTACGTTAGAATTTTGCTTTGAGAGCATATTTGGCTTGGTACCGATTTCAGCACATAAGTGTCTACTAAATCGTATGAAAGTACTATTAAATTTTGCTTTTTAGTTCTTAGCCTTTTTGTTTTTGAAGACGGTTTTCTTTTTATTTGAAAATAATTTATTAACAATTTAACCCTTGCCTACCAAAAGGTTACCGACCTCTGGTCTAGATTAATAACAACAGAAAAAAAAACTCCCTAGAAAACTGAAATGATTTGTTTCAAATAAAACAATTGTTATTAAAAAATATATCTTTTATGTATTTAACGTTTACAGCGAAAATGCACATCTTAAATAGGGAACGGAGTATGCGAAAATTTTGACATATACTGCATGAATAAATAAAGCGTACTTGAAAAACTACCCTCATTACGCCTTTTGACTGTTTACAGATTTACACTAAAACGTCGCCTTCGCAATAAAAAAAGGAAATTTAAAAATTGTGTGACAAACGTACATAAATTAATAAGAAATATATGCCTCAGAAAGTCAGTTAAAAATATACGAGTGCTACAACAATATATGTATATCCTATTTGACACTCGTTTTTTATTTCCTTCATGTCTCTGATGAGAAATAGCGCCAAGTTAATCCGAGTTTCTCCGGACAGCAGGTTTCTCGTGTCTGCCCCGAGGGGCTTAGCGGGGCCTAATTTTACGAGGCACTAAGTTAGGGGCTAGTGGCAAGCTGTTAATTTGGCCCACGCCGTCATCCTGTCGCCGCCCGCCGTGACTTACGGCCCGCCCTTCGCACACAGACAACAGTTAGGCTGCGGTCTAACTAAACGTATTATTAGCCATCCAGTATAAACTTTCCCAATCCTGTTCTCGTTTCATTTAATTTTCGCTTTCAATTTGCCATTCCTTTTTTATTAAACAAACTCTGTCCAAACAATAACGAACACAACAAAAAAGAAGTTATCCAATTTGGTGCAGTCGTTCGGAAGTTATGCACGTGCATACATTTCAGAGACTCATTTTTATTTGAGATGTAGGCTATTCTATCTTTCAAGTTGGATCGAACTGCACACGGTGAGCAAGTTTGAATAAAATCGGTTAAGTGATTTAGGAGTCCATCGCGGACAAACAACGTGACGCGTAATTTATATTATATTAAGAAAAGAAGACGTGACGTTCATAAGTACTGTTAAGTCTGCATACACTGAATACACAATCTTTGACTTGAAATATTACCGCAGTATTAAGTGACCAAACTTAACATATGTTGCCAAATATAACAAAATATTGTGTTAAGATTATATCATCCACACAGTTCAAAACAACTTCAATATGATGCAAGAAAAATTGTCAATAAGGTAGGTCAAAGTGTCTGGACTTCACCGCATAGGCATTGCAGATCGGTACCGTTCGCAAATCCCCATCTGAACATGTTCTCTTTACTTCACGCAAGTAGTTGTAACCCCAAATTCACAGCTTTACAGTAGAGCGTCACAAACAACTAAATTTTAATATAACAGTGACTTTTTAATATATCATTGTATACATTAATATTATCGTCATTAATTTACATATAATTGTATACACAAATGTGTTATTTAATGGCGATTTTATTTCAATTTACATGGCTGTAATACTCGACTGTGAAGTTGGGAATTTTGGGTTACAACAATTTACGTGGGAGTTGTCGATGTATTTTATATGTTGAAACCAGCGTATGCAACACATTTAATCCTTTTTTTTTAACACATATAATCCTGGCCGATCGTAGACTTGCGCCTTGCTATCACTAGTAAATGGTTTTACCCTTGACAGTTAATTGTAACCGACTTTTAAAAACACGAAGTAATTTTTAGTATAACAGAATTTTTTAATATTTTTTTATAAATGACGACATCCGACGCTCCCCCGGCTCTTTTGAAGCGTCACTCATCTCGTGGAGTCGGCCGCGACACGCCTTAGGGGCTTAGCTTGTATAGCGAATAGGTGTGCTCGTATATTACTAAAACCGCACGTTTTTAAGTAAAAACATTTTGGTGTCTCTCTTTTATTTTGCAGAAATATATACTACATACGATATTTATAAAATTTAGTACAATCCGAAGATGTTGCTCCAAAGTTAAAACTAAATATTAACAGTATAAGAAAATTCCTTAGTTATTAATCAAGTTTTATAGATGTGTTTTTCTTCAAACAATGTAAGGGACATAGTGTCCTTATTTATGTGAAAGTAAAATTTTCCTTATTTATGTGACACAGTTAGAGAACTATAAAATATCAATAAGGCGACAAATCTGTCATCCCCTCGGGGGCGTATTGAAAGCACTTTGTTTGATGGAGCGAACGCAATCAATTGACCGCGCCTACGGACATTTTGTCGATATAAATTTGTCTCTAAATTTTATAATAATATCTTTATTATAGTGATAACATAATCGACTTAAAAGGTTAATTTTAATTTTACAAGGGTTCCTTGCTCTATGATCAAATAACGATGTCGTAAGTTTTTTAACTTCGTCCTGTGGATAAAAAGGCAAGGTTGCCTAGCTGTTCCATTTGATAATATAATATTTTATATATTTTTAATGTCATTAATTGGGATCAGAGATAAGACTGATTAATGACTAGCCGGTGCCACTTTGTCCGCGATTTTAATTTTACCTTTCTTTACCAAATCTTTAAGTCAATGCGAAATTTTAATACTTTGATTTTTTGATTTACGTATAAACCTGGTGACATAAGAATGGCATAACTGGATACTTAATTAAAACGTTACAATATTTAGTTACCATAATTGCCTTAGATAAAAGGGAAAAGAAGTACTGTATATGTGCCACTTCCACAAACACTACTGCATAAACTAAAGTTGTTGCATAATGCATTTTGCTCATTTCTTTTCTGATTTATATTTTGCTATCTTATTCACTATGTTATTTAAACGTTTAAGACTGATGTAATGCAATAAATGTATAAAATCACTGCTATAAAATAGCAAAATAGCAAATTTAGAGATTAGAATAGCATTAAAGACATATCTTTTGGGGAGCCCTAAGGGGATTTTGCGCATTACTCGAACGCGTCAGATTAAGATAAAGTATGTTAATTACATGCAGACAAGGTTACATTTCAATAATGTGACGAGTTCAGGGTAAAATAAGAAAATGGGAGAGTCAGAAAGTATAAAAAAAAACATCCGCTTGTCGATCGTCAAATATTCAAGCGCGATTTATTTATTTCTTATTGTAAAGGATATCTTTTAAGGATTCCGAATAGAATATAGTCTGACTGCCTGACTGAAAGCCGGCGCCCCATATAGTTTCATTTAAATGAACACTTGTTTGTTCACGCAGTGTATCAGGAACCGTGGCAAAAACATTTATGGCCTATTGTGCTTGTACACTCGTTTGATCACATTAGTCGGGATCGTACTTAACTATATACACTCCTTTAAAATTTAATCCATACACGACCCGCGTTTTTTGAGATTTAGTGTTAGTTGATACCTATCAACTAACACTAAATATAGATACGTAACAGGCCTTAAGGTTGGCTCTAAGAATGTAACAGAAAAGTAACAGTTTTTGTGTCTTTTGAAAATTAAAATATTCGTTTTTAATTAAAAATATTGTGACTTCTTACCGTTACATTGAGTTTGGAGTAAAATATATTTATTCATCTCTTAATTCAATACAATAGCTTACATTAAAATTCTTCGCGCTCTTAAGCCTACACGGCCTGTCTGGGCACTGCACATTTTTTATTTATTTAAAAATTAACAATATATTTTTACATTAACAAAGAGCTGTTAAACCACATAAGGTTTGTCTCGGCGCTTCGGACATGATATCTTAGTTGAAAGTATAGCAGACGAACTCGTGGTATCTGCTAGGTTGCAATAAATCCGAGGAGAAAAAATAAAATTATGACGATAAATGTCATTAGACGTTGCCCTGTCGGAACGTTGGGTTACTTACTATTTACTACTCTATTATCCTATAACTTTATTCCCCGTTCCCGTTCCATTTCCTTTTCGCTTCCGCTTTGCCATTCATTTCTATCATACAAACCTTGTCCTAACAATAACGAACACAATGAAAAAATTCGGTGCAGTCGTTCGGAAGTTATGTATACATTTCAGCGACTCATTTTTATTTGCGACTACAAATTGAGATGTAAGCTATCCTATCTTTCAACTTGGATTAAACTGCATACGGTGTACAAATTTGATAAAAATCGGTTTAGTAGTTCAAGAGTCCATCGCGGACAAACAACGTGACGCGCAATTTATATATAATATGATTTTTATACACTTAATTGTTCCCGTTTTTTATTATACATATTATGACATCATACAGTAGTTTAAAAATAGCAATTTCATAGAACGCTGTACGCATTTTATGATTTCAGGAACGTGGAGCTAATAAAAGACTGTTCCAAACATTTCATATTCGACGTGATATTAGTCGTAAAATGTTGGGGATTCCGGGATAACGTTAGAGGGCAGTCGGTCACCTTAACTCACCCCACAGCCAGATCCTCTGCATTCTAAGCGGACCCTGATACTAGACCGGGATAACGCGGGAAGAAGAAGTTGAGTTGGTATCTACGAACTCTATATATAGAGCAATGGTCTTTCAGACGCGAAGGCATAGATTGCAAGAGTTCAGCGTCGTGCTCATTGTTGCCGTCGGAGGGCGAATTAAAGCCTTCGCAGCGTGATTGAGTGCGAGCGGACAACAATACCAGCTTCCGGGGCATGGAGCCTATCGATCAAGGCGCTGTGTGATTAGGTTGCCTTACGACTCCTATAACTGACATCTACACAGCAAGTTTTTGAAGCCATGCTAAAGATCTTGAAAAAAAAACATTTTTATGTTTGAAATATCAGCAACGCATCTGCGGTGTAGTAGTGCAGTTGTGCATGGGTGTAGGTAGTTACTTATTTTATAAACCGCTTTCATATTTGAAATGAATTTGATGTTCCGATTTGTTTATTTTATTTCACTTTATACGTAGCGAAGCACGTACCGGGCCGCTAGTTATAATATAATATATATTACAAGGTTATATAATTCAAAATTATTTATTCAATAAACTAAGTATTATAGATTGAGAACTATTTTTATTTAATAGCGTATTTTAAAGTGATACTTCCGTAGACTACAATATAGCATTCTTTACCGATTTTTTCAAAATTTGTTTTAGTACTTGAGCCTTGTGTTTTGCAAGCTTTAAAGTAATACCGTTATCTATACTGATAGGTAGTCATTTATAATAAGGTAAATCGCAAGCCCGTTTTGTCCTTTGCCATGTATGCAAGAATATCTCCTAAATGATTCCTAGAAGGACAAAACGGGCATGTGGTTTACCTGAATAAAAGTTAAAACCTACGCCCATAGACAAGTATCCTGTTTGGCCTTGGATAAATGAGTAATCTCTTTCCTTGAAAGTACCTTTTTTTGTATTCATACTAGCTTTAACGCAGCGCATCGGCTGGCCTTCTGGTCGTGCAGATGTCCATGGGCGCCGGTAGGCACTTCGGTGCCTGCTGCCTGCTCATCTGCCTCCTTGTAACATAAAAAAAAAAATTCGCCAAAATTTGAATATTGTATTATCAAAAATCCTTCCAACGCTGACTAATACGATCGACGGCGATCTAATTTTGTACATATTTGCCCTCTTAGATCAATTAATTAAGTAAACGGATGCTATCATTTGAGAACCATTTAAACGTATTATTTGATCAATATTTCTAGGAGTTGATTATTTTTTAAGCGACACTAAGGAAAAAATATATTTTCTCGATATTTTAATTTCCCAGTTGCACTGAAGATGTTTAATATTACGGAAGTATTTTAGAATTAAAAGAAAAAAACATTTGCGGAATGTAGATGTTACCGGCTAAACCCTATTTTAGGATAAGGTAGTTTCACCTAGGCCAAGCCGATTCGTCCCTTTACGCGCTACACTTGCAATTTTTTCTTTATCCAACTTGTCACTTGACATGGCGGCAGTGCCGCCACTGCACAACGATCTTATCTGAGAAAAAGGTACTGGTACCTGGACGCATCGACCCAATTCGGCTGCAGACCAAAAAGACTGCAAGCGTTACAAGGCGCTACCTCTAATTCGGTTATAGAGCGGCGTGATGTGGCGGCAATGCTGTAAAGTGATGGTGTTATTGTCACGTTTCCTTCGGTTTGTGAGAGTTCTCGGTGGCCTGACCTCACTTTAAAGGACGGCAACGCATCTCCAAGCCTTCTATTGGTGCAGGTGTATATGGGCTTCGGTACTCACTTAGGTGCCTGCCCATTATAGGTATGAGTAAATATTTATATTCAGGTGAGTACTGTCTACCCATTCGTTCCATCCTAAAAATAAGGGCTCAGAAAGTCGCTGCATGTTAGAAGCACCCGAGCCTTCTAGTAGTGCAGTTTTTAATGCATGCTGTTAGTCACTCAAGTGAATCCCAGGTTCATTTTCCCCTTCTAATAGAAATAAATCTATACAAAACATAAATGAAGGGTTAACAGATATTATTTTATATGAAAATACCCTTACGTTGATCTAGGCATATCAGATTCGGTATAAATGAAATTACAGCCGCATGGCTCGCTTGAGATTAATTATGGATTGAAATTACTGCAGCTATTTTGATAATTAATTACTCGCGTTGTAAACTGCAATATTAAACTCGGTCACGAAATTTCGACCCTATATATTAAAAAGTTTCTAACGGGAACAGCATTTTTTATTTGGTTTCAGATTCTTTTTTGTGGTTTAATTAAATAAGAACTTATTTATTCAGGTAGTTTAATACCGTTACGTTTACTTTTCATTGTTACCACTTTATAATTCATCAAAAAGTTACACACAAATGCTGAAACAAATACCCTACAAAACATTCAATGTATACTTTACATAACAAAACAATTTAGCTCCTAGGTGCTCGAATAAGGCGTCTAATAAAAGTCGTACGAGACATATAGGCGTACGTTACATTGGAAACTCCCTATGGATGCGAGCAAATCAGTATTAGGCACTTTCTTAAATTAACGGGAACGTGACGAAAATACTCAAGTATTCTGTTGTTGCTATTGTTATTTTATTTTGTATACTACACTACTTATTCATGTTGCCAGTTTTTCATCTCGATTACTTTTTTACGAAATTTAAAGAAAACATTATTTTACCACTTCCATACAATGAAGTTGCCAAATGTTTTGAAACAGAATTTTTATTAGGTTTCTCGAAAAAACACATGTAAAATTAACTTTGAAAATACAACATTACATTTTAGTAACAAAGTATTTTTTGTTTAAATATTGAGGAAGTCATGGTCTAATTAGCGGTCGGCATTTAAGTCGTTCGCTAGGATAAGTAGCTCTTGCTACGACCAGGTGATAGATGGGTGACCCATTCTAACACTGGCTTATATTTGATATCCACCCTCCGCGTTTCAGAAAGTACGTAAAACAGTAGGTCTCGATTAATGGCAGTGGTAGATGTTAATCGCGAAGTTGCAGAGATTGTGGGGGTTCCGAGGATGACGTCAGACGGCATTCGGTCATTGTAACTCGCCTTACAGCCAAATCCTTTGCAACCTAAGCGAACCCTGACATGTAACACTTGGAAGAAGAATATTCTTTGTTTAAATAAGAAAAAAAAAAGTTTTTCTATTTTGTAGTAGTAACCTTTACCCACAACCTTGTATAGAATAGAAGATTCACATGTTTACTACATAAACATAAATAAAAAGCCATGAAAACAGTAGGAAAAAATAGAACGATTGCTCACCAGTTCAGTGAGTAAACAGATATTAACCTGGTTACGCGTAATATTTGAATCTGGGCTCATATATTATTTATCCTTGAACTTCTTGATTTTCGCGCAAGACGCCATTTGTGTAGAATATTTTTTACGTTGTTTAAATATGTACAAATGGTTCGTTCGTCCCACGTCGACTGGGAAAGTCATTTTTCTTTTACCTCAGTTATGTTTACAGTCTAAGATTTACTCTTTTTTTCATTATTTTTGTATTTACTTTGATTATATAACACTCGAGTTTCATAAACGATTGTCGCAGAATACCGAATTCGTTTATGAAAAAAAAATCTTCGTTTTGCTGTATATTTTGTCTTTACTAGGTCAAAATTAATGTATTTTTATCGTATATGCATTATTTAAACTAAGACATAATTTATACTCTAAATAAATAGAAACTCATTTGACAAAACCTCCTAAGGACAGGGACTGAACATTTTTTCCCTCGCCTATTTATATGTAGATTCGATGAAATATGTTACTTATGCGCATCTATCCCATAGACTAACGTGAAGTATAATCAAAATGTTTACATATGCGTATTCTAACACCTTCATCCGTGGCGTAATTCTGTCTGTGAGATGACAACCATAGCTAAAGTAATCATTATTTCAAATAGGGAACTTAGAATCTTAGTTTCAACGGTAGCTTTCGTCATTCTACAACAGAAATGTCTTCATCTATTTAATTTATTCAAAATATGTTCTACAAAAATTGAAACACATGTTGTATTGAGTTTTATAATCAATAAAATAGGAGTTTTTATTAAGTAAACATTTCATTTCCGTGTATTGCATTTAAAGTTCTAAAAATATTTTTTATATCATTGAGTCATGTTTCCTCCACCTCTCGTTGTATCAAATAACAGCTACAATTTATACGTGTTGAAATATGTGAACAAATATCATGGGTTAATCACGCCAAAATATTCACCACATGATCTCTGCGTCATTATGTAATTAAATTGATGAAATATTGTGTACCATTGTAATAGGCACTATATTATTTACAAGTAGTGTTCAGCCAAGAACGGACACGTGATTTTCTTGGCTTACAATTTTTTGTCGTTAGACGTTTTTACCCATAATCCTGACTGACCAAATAATTTCGAGGTTATTCATAGATATAATACTGAAAAATTCTCGTACTGATGCACTAATTGTAGTTGAAGTTGTAGTTGAAAGGAATTGTAGCAAGATATATCACATAAAAAAATTATATAATATATAATTTATATTAGACTAGTTGTACTCTGCGACTTCGGCCGCGTGGCCCATTTAGGCGTTTAAAAAATTGTTTACCACCAACTCTTAGACCCAGCAAATATGTACAAAATTTTTCATAAGAATCGGTCAAGCCTTATAGGAGGAGTTTGGCAATAAAAACTGTGACAAGAGATTATTTTATATTAGCTATGTATTCGCATTATGTTTATTTATTTATTTATAAATATTCAGTAGTATAAAATATCATTCAAAGCTCTACACAAATAAGTGAGATAAAGCTGTCCTTTTGAGCATGGTATGTAAACCGTAGTCGCGTGTTTAGCGAATGGAAACAACAAATTATGTTTTAGAATTTCATTATATAGATTTGGCACGGTTCCTCGGTGATTTGGCATTATTCATCCCAAAGCCGAGATACAATGGGATAAGTTATAAAGGAGACAGGAAGGATAACTACTGAATATTAATCTTGTTTTTATATTTTTTCTATTGACAAAGATTAAAAGTAATATTGAGTAAGGGTCAGTGAAATATATGAGGATAAAGGAATGTTTTCAGTATATTTCAAGTACCGTATATTAATTGGATGGAACATGGATCCCTGAATTTCCTCCTTTGAGATGAGTCTTTAAGGGTAACTTCAAACTGTGAATACCTTTGCGTTCTTCTACCTTAAGGTGTGTTGTACGAGGCGCAAGTTCGGACTCACATGTAGTAGCCTCAATATCAGCTGCTTCCATTAGACCGCTTTCAACGTAGAGCGACTCGAATCGTCGGCAACCCAGCTCTTTCCATTCCGCTCGCTCCTTTAGCTATTCGAAGAGATGTGGGTCCACTCTGCATCTTTTACCGCATGTATCACGGGGAGTGTTCCGAGGAATTGTTCAGACTAATACCGGCCCCACTTTTGACCTATAATTATGATTAATTATTAGTGGTACAACGATAGATAATACACGGTAAACTCATGGGTAAAAAATAATTTATTACTAATTATTCTTTAAATTAATTTATTACTAAGAGTCCGACTTCTAGTTACTAGTATTTCTATACACGCAATTATTGTACCATGATCTTTTGAGTATTTCTAAAAAAGGTTTAACTATTTATGTTAGCAGGATATATTTAGACATTCCAATTGAATGAATTAAATATGAAATACCTATTTTCCACAAATTATTTAAATAAAAAAAAAACCGCCTTAAAGTTTCTGATGAAGTCAATCCACTTTAATGAAAGGTTTCGGAGGAAACGAAAATATCATCGATGTATGTATATCAATTTTTAGTTTTGTTGATTGCTTTAAAACTACTCCATATCTATAAAATTTAAATGGGACCACCTGAGAAGTAAAAAAAAATATATGAAAAGATTTTTACGAATCGGTCCAACTGTATTCGTGCAATCGGGTGAACATGCCTTCTCGTTGAGGTTAGATTACTACGCATATATTACACATACAAGACATTTATATTATTGAAAAGTTATTACTGCTACGAAATTTAACCTAAAGTATAACCAATGTATCATCCTACAAATATTATAAACGCGAAAGTTTGGACACATGGATGTATGTTTGACGTTCTTTCACGGAAAAACTTCTGTATGGACTTTAATAAAACTTTACAATAATATAGTTTACATCAGAATTTATAGGTTACATCAGAATAACACATAGGCTATGAATTATAAATATATTGAGAAAATTGTCCAAATTGTAACGATAAATGTCAAGTTCAAGTAATTAGAGAAAATTTTGCCATCTGCGAGCTATTCTGGCGTGCGCTGTAAAAACCGTTCGAGTTACACGTATATAACGTATGAAGGAAATGTTTGTCTTAAATAGTTCTACAAAAAAGCCCGCGACATAATATCGTCAACGAAACATCTTTCACATTTAAGCGCTTGACGCCAAAATAGTGAACTATTATTTTTTAAAACAATGTTTTTTACTTAAAAATTATTATAATTTACTACCATATCTTAATGGTAGTGACAGACTGGTTCATGGCTTTTTGCCTACTTGGATTTAGGTCTATGGATGATTTTATTAATCCTATTTCCGAACACGTCCATAATAAGTCAAATTTGAACAGCTCTAAAAAGCTCCGCGAGAAGGAGGGAGTAAGTAAAAGAAGTCCTTTGAAAAAATATTTAATATGAATTTATACATCCCATTAGACATAGCCGGGATACATATGATATTTACAAGTGTATTAGCGGTAGTAATAAATATTAACAATTATGATTCAAATTGAATCTTTATGAGAATATTCAAAAGAAAATATTTGAACCATCAACAAATCAAACCATCCTCGTGCGGTCTGCCTTCGGTTCAAATACAAATAGTACAACATTTTATGTGTTTAGTGTGGATATAGCGAAGCTAAAAATATAGTAGAGGACGAAAATTATGCTAACGGACCCTTGCAAGTTTCTATTTTGAATTCAACGACGAACTCTTAAAATATATTTATATGTAGACTAGCAGACCCGGCAGACGTTGTCCTGCCCTAACGTTGAGTTACTATTTACAATATTCTATTAACCTATAACATTATTTCCCATTTCCGTCCCTGTTCTCGTTCCGTTTTATTACCTTGTTGCTTTCGCTATGCCATTTTGTTTTTATTGAACCAATCTTTTCCTAACAATAAAGAACACAACAAAGAAGAAATTATCCAATTGGGTGCAGTCGTTCGGAAGTTATGCACGTGCATACATTTCGGCTACTCATTTTTATTTGCGATTATAAGCTGAGATATAAGCTATCCTATCTTTCAAGTTGGATTAAATTGAACACGGTGGGTAAATTTCATTTAAATCGCTTAAGCAGTTTAGAAGTTCATCGCGGACAAACAACGTGACGCGTAATTTATGTGTATTAAGAAACATATAGTGCCTTAAGGATTTCTGCCTGTCATTCTACTTTATACAATCTGCATGAATGCGAAGCCCGCAGGATCGCAAAGTTTTGTTGTGCTTTACTCAAATTTAGCATTTTAAATATCGCTTATAATTTCTACATAAATAGATGACGTGACACCTATTTCCAAATTTTAAAAGTGCGACTCGCCAACATCTAATTTCTTAAAGATGTGACCGGCCTTTTTTTAAACAATGTGGCCCTCGCCTGACAAAAAGGTTGCCGACCTCTGCTGTTAGGGTATTTGACAACATAATTCTATATTAACCATTAGTTTAATCCAATTCCGGTCCATCTCATTTCTTGCCAGCCTGACTGGCTGGACGGAAAAAAAAGTTTTGAGTATTTTTTTTTTAAATTAGAAGCGACCAATTATTATTTTTTTATATTTTAAAAAGATGTTAAATCATTATTGTGTTTTTTTTTTGTTACGCAACGTTATCCCGGTCCCAATACCAGGACTTGCTTAAATTGAAATATTTATTTATATTAAAAATTAATCAATTCGAAAATTATAGGATATCTTGATTGTTGTGTTTCGAATTCCACGTACCAACCCTAATTATCGAACTTTGACAATCAATTTATTTGTTTATTAAAACTTTGATTTCTAAAGATTTCCTTCTTGGGTAAAAGTTGTTGTGGATTCTATTCAAAGGATAAAAGATAAAATATTTATATATAGCACAGAAAGGGGAAATTTTTGAAGTATATATAAGTAAATAAAGTGAAGACAGTTCTAAAATATATTTTTAACCCGCGATTTCAACAGCATGTATTTAGAGATTCGGTTAAATTTTATTTGACCAAATTAAGGAATTCACCACATCGAAAATCTTATATTAAGCGGTGAAAGCGAGTATGGACCGGAACCGGTGGCGCCAGATTGGTTGCTTCAGAACACCAAGTAACCAGGATCCTCAGTAATGAGGGAACGATAAATGACAGAGAGAGTATATAAGATTAATTTGTTGTAGGTTTTACGATGCCCAAACCAACGGCGCCCATGACGACTATCCGCCACACGCCAAGCGCCCAAGTCTCTTCAATCCTTCACCATTAGTTAGAAACACGATATTACTATGTGAACATTGAGGCAGTAAGGGTTGCTATTTTATGTGACAAACGGACGCTGTTAACTAATCGAAAAAATAAATTAAATATAAATTACTAATCATTTTTTCCAATTTATTGGAATTTATTATCTCGGCTGATATCAAGATCTAAATGTTTTCCAATTCTCTTGGCGTTTTGGCAAAGATATCTGCAAATGTAGATTTACAGCGTCTTTGACTACCTGTATCACCCAGTACCCTACTCAAATTATTAATAAGTCCTCGTGTAGAGCTGAACTCCAGCCCAAATCGCTTAAATACACGCTCAAAGAACAAATAAGGCAGCACAGAAAATAATTAACTAACATAATTTACATTTACTTAAACGAGGACTTGTCTTCAAAATATAGTGTTTTTTACTCTACTTATGACACTTTATAGCTTCATATTAGCATTTTAGTGTCTTAGATCTAATCTAGTTACAATGCTTTTGATAAGGGTTGTTAACAAAACATTTGTCCCCGGCCACGGTAAGAACTGCTTAACCTAGCGATCAACTCAAATGCCGGCCATTGATAAGGTTACGATTTTCTCATCTTCAGTTTCCAAACTAAACCAGTCAACTATTAAATAAGTATGAAAAGTAATTAAATCTAAAATTATAAGTAAAAGTACAGTTTTAATGATTAGAACTTGTCTCACAAATAATAAGTACCAGTATGAGTCATGACGCTCGTAGGCACTTGTTGCAACATGGTCTAGATCCGCCGTTCAATGCAGGTACATGACGTCATCGCGTAGAATATATCAGTGACGTCACCCACGGTAAAGATGACGACATCGTGCGAAACCAGCTATGTCATTCGTGGGGTCAGTACTGCCAACAATATCTACATGATATCGATCATTAGCTATGGCACTAAATGAAGAATAAAACAATTATTAGGGCGAGCGAAGCGAGTTGATGAGATTTGTTCCTTAATATAGTTCTTGTTTTAGCCCTTTATAGGCATACAAAGTAGCCAATAAATTGGACCATCACTAGACGTGACAGCATTGCCGCCACTTCACGCCAATCTCATGTGAGAAAGAGGTACTGGTACCCGGACGCCTTCCCTTTGAACCTTCTTTGAAAGCTGGATCCTGTCCTAAATAATCAATGCTATTTATGCGGACTTAATGGCCAAAATTTACTCCTCATCCACACATACCTGTAGAAGTTTTCACTTCAAAAATATTTAAATTTTGATATAATTGTAATTAATTCAATGTATATTTTTATTTAATTAAAATAAACCATGAATGCCGAGGAATAGTAGGTTAGATGACTTGGACGTCTTTGCAGGTAACACGTGGATTGAAGTTGCCCAGAATAGGAAAGAATGGTGGAGGAGGAGGCCTTCGTCTAGCAGTGGCATACTATAATTAGAGGTAGCGCCACGCTTGTAGCCGAATTGGGCCGGCGCGTTCAGGTACCAGTACCTCTTTCTCACATGAGATCGGCGTGAGGTGGCGGCAATGCTGTCACGTCTAGTGATGGTGTTGTTGTAACTTAAATGTCTCTGGTATTCCCAGTTATTTGTCTATATGTTAAGGTGGTCCTAGAATTGGCTGCGACCAATATTTGCGACGATGTCGGGCAAAACCAAGTGCCTCATTAATTACATTCCGCTACTCCATCAATCAATTTATTTATTCGGCAAACAAAGTCGGTTACATATAAAGATACTAGTACCCGCGTCTTCGTCCGCGTAAAATAAGGCAAGATGATATATAGCCTATAGCCTTCCTCGATAAATGGGCTATCTAACACTAAAAGAATTTTTCCAATCGGACCAGTAGTTCCTGAGATTATCGCTTTTAAGCAAACAAACAAACTCTTCAGCTTTTTGTATAGATATAGATTAAAAATATATATAAAAGAAAACCTTTTAATGTGATATTCCATTGTCATACTTACGTTCCATTATGACCAATCGTCATAAATAAACAAAGAAGTTAGGAGAAGTAAAATGGAATTAGAATTTCAACATCAAAATGGAACAAAAATATAGTAATAATGGGTGGGGTTGGAACCGGGTACCTTGATTTCAGTCCATACCTTATACCGTTGAGCTATTTTCACCAGTAAAGTGTGTCTATGTTTTAGTCCAGCCAGACTTCGCAGCTGTTCGATATAATGGAAGAGTCCAAGCCAGAGAACAATGTGGTGATACATATTCCGATAGTCCAGGGGATGTCCATGAAACCGGCCCTTGTGGACAATCAGCTGTGTCCAATGTGTATCCTTTTATAATAGACAAGCTGTTATCATATTTGTTCGCTTTAAATTCAACTTGCAATAGCCCTTAGGCCTATTTTGAAATTTGTAATGTATAATTTAATTTGTAATTTCTTTTTAAATTATTTATGTATATTATAAATTGTAATATGTGTGGGCCCCAGATGCCTGTGAATAAAGATTTATTATTATAGGCAAATCCTTTCTCAGCGAATGTCTACTAAAGGGAATAGTTAGGAGGCACACGCTGAGAAAGGATTTTTCTATAGGCCCACATTAAGGTCTAAGGGCTGTCGCAATTTAACGCGGACGAAGTAGCGTGAAACAACTAGTATTGATTAAAATTTTAGTATATATTTTTATTTTACTTTTTATTTTATCTATTTCGTCATTAACACAACGTACATTACATGCTAAACAAATAGAAACTTAATTTTAATTAACATTATAAATGTCACTGCAATTATAAATAACTTAAAATAAATATGTAGTGGCGAGTTTACGACTAAAACTGCAAAAGAAGAAATAAAACAGACAACAACCAAAAACAAATCGGGGCAAAATCTCTAACATTATGAATATAATCATAAAAGTATATATGGGTAGGATAACTAAAATTGCTATATAATTAATTGATGTAATCGTTATTTATAACATCGTCTCTTATTTTCGGTTCTAAATTTAGGAAGTCCGTAAGACATTTCGTTTATTTGGGGGATGATCACGTAATCGCTTTCTATTAGGATATACAATTTTCAACATCGTGCGATCACATCGTGCATTCACGTCCTATTAGGACGACGCCTCTGTCTTCAATGTAACCGGTTAGGGTGAACTTTTCCGAATTAGTTCCGGATTTTCCGGTCAGGTAGCCGAAATATTGCAAGTTCTTTTGAAGATGTTACGTTATATTTGGTGGGGCCCGCATGGCGGATGCACCTCGACCCTGTTGGATCTTTTGTCCTCGCCCCCTCCCTTTGTTCTCTCAGCTGCAGTGCTCAAAGATCCAAGTGAGTAGTTCCAGAACCTTAGTCTTCTGGCCTTGGATAGGCTACGCCGAAAAGTTAGATCTTTTGAAGATAGATGGCATAGAGTCATTTGGTGGTTTGGCTCTAGGAGAAACGATGGTTCCAACTGCCGTCCAAGCGATACGAAGCATTTCGCAATAATCCTTAAAAAAATTGTCAGATTCCGGAAACTGGGTGGTATTCCAGCCGGACTATATAATTGACGCGCGTATCGGCTGCTTATGGCGTGTGAATCTGATTCCCCACGGACTTGCACATTCGGTAAAGATGGCGCGGTAGAGTCACGTTAACCTATCTGTATATTAAATACGTGAAAAAACTTTGAGTACCCATTTACGAAAAATTATTAAACTCTATTTTGTTTGTCGACCAGGTGCCAAAGGATGAAGTGTCGAAGATAGTGGCGGTGCTGCTGAGGCGCACAAACGGTAAGGAGACCGTCTACAGAATACTGAACCAGTTGGTGTCCGACGCGGGGACGTATCTGACGGAGCTGACTAAGTCGTTTGACGAGATCAACTCTGTATATAGGTACCTATATCTATATCTATTTCTTCTTCTTCTTCTTCTTCATCTTAGTCGGATCTGTCTTGACTGGTCGTGGTCGCCTTTTTTTTTTAAGAATATTAGGTATACTTTTTAGGTATGTCTAATATCTATCTGTGTGTTTTTTTCCCTGAAATTAAAAGCTTGTATTAGGAGTGGGTGCGACAATACCCCAATGGCAGTGGGGTTTGAACCGGGTACCTTGCGAATTTCAGTCCATACTGTTGCGCTATTGAGGCTCTAGATGGACTTTGCGCTTCCAGTGCTCCCTATTAGGTTTTTAGTAGGCGTCCAAATCTGCCTCAACTTGATCAGCCCACCGCATGGCCCATCTACCCCATAACCTAGAACCCTCCACTCTTCCTCAATGGACGTTTCTTCGTGTTCATCGCGTCTATTTATTTATTTACAAAGATATACCAGCAGCATGTGGAAAATACATGTAAAAGCTTAATTAATTATGAATTCCGTTCAATTTCCAACGGTATTATAGGTGCATACAGCATTCAAATACAAACTAGTCTCTAAACAACACAGAGCGAAATGGCCAAAAACTATAAAAACAATGATATTTGGAAGGAAACAAACTATGAAAGTAGCTAACTGTAAGGATATTGGTAACTTTTTTCGAATATTGGACAATTTGTCGTTGAAGATGTTCCCATTTGTTTTTGAAGTATTAATAGAAAACAGCTTTTTCAATACGTAACGAGGGATATGTCGCGGAACGTTAATATTGTTCTCGAATAATAGATCGGGAGCTTCAATTTTGTTATTAATAATTTTATATAGGGATATGAGATCTATAATCTTCCTACGTTTCTCTACTTTATGCAGTTTAAAGTAATCTAAACGAGTTTCATGGCCAGCTCTATAAGGACATTTGCTATCACAGTACGATAAATATTCGGCAAATTTACAGTTAATTCATTCACTTCTCTCACGTGACCGAAGTATATGCGTTAATATGCGAGTTTGAACAAGACACGTCATATATATGTACTATATTATAAAGATCGGTCCGTTGACAGTTAGCAGTGACCCTGCCTTCCGCTTCGGATTTGTGATTCGATTCCCGCCTCGATTCTGGGTGTATTAATCTATATGTATGTAATTTATATATTTACTAAAAATATATATATTTGTATATTGCAGGCGTCTGTTACCTGTGACAGCAGATTTATGCATATCGATATATTGCCCGTTACAGTATGTCATTTAAATGATTATCTTAGAAGATATGAGAGATTTAAATTGTGGGGACATTTTAAATACCATAAGATGGGCCGGTGGTAAATAAGCGACCAATAGATGGCGCTGTTTTGATATTCAATAATAAGAGTAAGCAAACGTTCTAGCAGGACAACGTTTGCCAGATCCGCTAGTAATTTATATGCAGAACAAGTGGGAGTGAAAGATACACCCGCGAAATAAGAATAAAATCCCCCAGAATATTGCTGTTTGGAATATAAGACCGATTTGAACTATACATTTCACCTCCAACTCCTCGATGTCCATAGAAAAAACCATTTTCTAGGAAATCCCTGCCTTACATAACATTTTAGTCATGGAATTTCTGCGGATTGGATTCAGGAAGTGGGCGGACTTGGAGGTGGCGCGTAACACCGCGGGGCAGAGCGTGTTGTGCGCAAAGCTGAACGCCCACTTCCCGGTCCTGGTGTCGCAGGCGGATATCTGCACGCACGTGCTGCTCGCTCACAACGACGACCGCCACCTGGTGCAGGTAATAGACTGTCGGATATTTTTTTTTAAAGAATATTAGGAATACTTTTTAGGTATGTCTAATATTCCCTATTTCACCTCCTACTAAGCTTAAATTAAAAGCTTGTATTAGGAGTTCGTGCGACATTACCCCAACGGCGGTGGGGCTTGAACCGGGTACCTTGCGGATTTCAGTCCCTACCTTATACCGTTGAGCTATTGAGGGTCTATTAAACTGCCTTTTTTAAATATAACTAGCTGATTCCCGCGACTTTGTCCGCATAAAATTGCGAGAGCCCTTACACCTCTTTAAAAAATCTCTTTTCAAAATATGTCTTTAAATTTACTTAAGAAAAATTTACACAAATGGCTTTTGGATCAATGTTATTATGATATCGAAGACTTTTTAATATAATATATGGGAAGCTCCTGATAACATTTTAGTATTTTCTTTTCATCCTCGTATCTAATTCTTGCGTTATAAAAATACTGAGTCCTTTAACATAAATTTAATATATGACAGATCCGTACCGTGACGAGTGACAGATTCATATCGTGACGAGTGACAGATCCGTACCGTGACGAGTGACAGATACATAACGCGTCACGTCGATCTCTATATTGGGGTGCGAAATGGCGGTCGCTGACAGACGTCGACGTCTTGGGTTACGGAGATGCGTGATGTTTGTACGTTTTCAATTTGAAATTGGACCTTTTTTATATTTGAAACTTTAGTGATGTTCAATTAGTCGGTAATTTGCCAAATGTTTTTATTGATTATTTAATTCTTCAGATTATAGAGCACTTAACTAAATTACTTTGTAAATATGAATGAAGTGACTATAATTGTTTTTACAATTATAGTCGCTATTGCAGTGTGACCCTGATGAAATGTGTGTTTAAAGTTAAGTAAAAAAAAACTTGTATGTGAAATTATCTCTAGTCAGTAACAATATTTCATTAACCTCTTTCGGCGTTTCTCCGACATCATGTTTTAATAAAGAAGACTTGTTTTCCATTGTTAGCAGAAACTTCATTATTCTTATTGAAAAGCCATGTGTATCGCTTCAGGGTATTACAGGGACAGCGGGTCATGTCACGAGAGATAGCGATTTAGAACAGCTTAAGCGATTTAGAGAAAGCTCAATTTTTTCATGATGTAAAAACTTTCTAGGAAAGGAGGCGTTTGTCGCAGAAAGAAGTTCTGGATATATATATAGGACTATATGATACACGGACGGCTCTTGCTAAGGTAGACAACTTAATGCCTGTGTTATAAGTAACAGACGCCTGTTAAACACGAATATTTATTTTACAAATATATACATATAAATAATACATCCAGACTCGAGGCGGGAATCGGATACAAGAACCCCGGAGCGGAAGGCAGGCTGACTGCTCACTGTGCCAACTAAAAAATATAAATATACACATAAATATATATAAGAACATGGATAGAAGCATACGCCACAGGGTTTCTCCTTGATTACGTAAGGCGTAATTTACTCGTAAATATCTTTTTTTATTGCAAACATGTCAAAATATTGCTGCGTTCGGTTTACGATGGTGTTGGCATCGATTCAACGTTTGAAATTAGTAAATCGGAAATGCCAAAGAACTTTATTGTAAAGACTACGTATGAAAGCAATAAACGTCTAGGATATCTGTTTAAAATTCTTTTTAATTTTTTAAAGGAGGTTATTGGGCTAAGGACATTTAATTGTCCTGCTTTTAACGCAACTAGCTTTGGACTGGTTTGTTTTAGTGTTTTTGAAAATCAAGTTGCATTTTTTTAAATTTAATAAAATATGCCGAATTTAAATGGAGGGTATTATATCGTAAAGCATTCGCGGAGTATCGGTAGTCGGTGCCATCTGCATCAATTTAGCGGAGAACCTATTTGACGTGGTACCGACTTCAGCACATCAGTAAGTGTCTACTAAATCGCATGAAAGTACTATTTATTTTTTGCTTTTTAGTTCGCCCCTAACCTACCCGTAACAGAATTATGTTTCGCGCAATGTGGCTGTTGCTGTGTGCAAACAATTAATTCGAGAAGAAAAAAAATTATACTCGACTGAATATGTTGCGGGCTCTTCACAGTGCAGGGCGCGAGGGACCCTTGTAAACTTGGATTTTAAGTCGCAAATTTTATCAACAAATAATTAAGTGATTAAAAAAATAATCTTATACATATGTCGTTCATAAGTGCTTATAAAAAAAATCTATATGAATAAACGATTTTGACTTTGACTTTATACAGGCATTTTTGGGAAAATAACCAAACTGCATAATTACCTAGTTTTTTTAGAAATATATACATAAATATGTAGGTGATGGCTGTCAAACTATTATTTTTCAGGATATCTTAAAGGAAGACGAAGATACAGCTCGTCCGGAAGCCTGTTTTCGGTATACCGTAAAGAACATCAGTCAGCTCAAGGAACAAGTGCTATCACCTCCTTGCTACGTAAGATGTCTACCATGGAGGATACTGATCTAATGCCTTCCCAACATTAATATAATGCGGCATTATTCCATGGATTGTACCCATTTTTCCGACCTTTTCTTAGCCTTTTGGACTAAGAAGGGATCCTTATCTTTTTTACTTATTGTTGTTTTTGAAGGAATGCAGAGAAAAACATTGTTTGTCTCTAGTTAAATTCCAAATACAAAGTTATTTGTTAAGCGTATTATACTGCCGAAGACTATATTAAAGACAAAACTGCTTGGAATTGAGTTGCTCCAGCTTTGTACTTGATAGTTAACATGCAAAAATGTGGAAAACTCATTTTTGTAAGAAGAATTTTTAAAAGAGTGGCTTGCTGATTCTTCTTGTAGCTCGATTCTTCTCTCTTCTTCTTCTCTCGATTAAAATATTTGACGATTCAAAAGACCTTGTTAAAGTCTACTTGAATAAAATGGGATATCATTTGAATTTTAAATTGCTTAACCGATTTTAATGAAATTTACACACCGTGCACAATCTGATCCAATTCGAAAGATGGAATACAAATGTTGCTACGAAGATATTATATGACTTGCACTGTCAAAAAGATCTTTAAGAGCCATGCCTCTAACTCTACACGCTCAGATACTGTTACTTCCAGTTTAATTTACAATTTATATGAAAAGCCAAAATATGGCTGGTTGTGTTGTACCCAGCTCTAGACCTTTATAAAGATGTTCAGCTATGTGTTCCTCATAGATTCCAAATTATAGTTCTGACTTCAAAAAGGGAAACGAGAGTCCAAATTATATATAAATTAGAACTTGTACATGGTTTTTCTTTAGTCACGGGAATTATTTAAGCACTGGAACGTTTTTAAGCCAAAAATTTGCCAGATTAATGCCTTTGGCATATTAATTTACCGTTATCAAAGTGTAAGGACCGGTGCTCATCCTAAGCCGTACTTTAAGGCACATTCGCCGATATTGTTATAAAAACCTTCAAACTTTTCCAATTTATTATACAGATAAATCAACTTGATAGCAGTTTGTTCGAAGCTGATATCTTAATCTTGGGGGAGAAGTTTTTGGATATGAAATTATATACACAGAACTTGCTGTATAAATTAATTTTGAATAAATAAAAAAAAAAAAATAAAAAAAAAATATAATATGATTTCCTTCCTGCATATCTATACATATAAAGTAATTGAATGGTATGTTTGAATGTCGAAATACTTTTTTTTTTACTAAATGCATGTGAATATATACGATGTTATAGCAATCGTATACAGCGATGATATAGCAAAAATGCAAGCCAAAACCACTTTTGTCGGTCTTTCCATATACCGATTAATCTTCAAAAAGGCTATACCGATTTGAACGAGACTTATACTGGTAGATATCTAGGTAGGACTTTACAGGGAATAGCATGGACTAATTTGCATTTAGCTAAATAATTTGTGTTCCGCGCAAAAAATTAAACCCCTAATATTTTTTTCAAAGCACATAAAGTGATGACGATAATGATTATAAGGAAATGCATGAGAAAAACTGCATGTTTAAATATTCACCGGAGCTGATGGCATTCAAACCTTTTTTACTGTACAGTTTTGTACAGATAGTTTACGAATAAATAAAGACGTTAAGGTATTCTATAGTTTTAAAGATGTTTTTTCTTTATTCAATACAAATATGATATCAACATATTATAGGAACAAATATTTATTCAATGGTAATTTTTTGAATGAATGATAGAATTTTATTTTGTAACTGGTTGTTACCCGCGACTTTGCCCGCGTAAAATTAGTTGTGATGATATTTAGCCTACATCCTCGGTAATGGGCTATCTAACACTGAAAGAATTTTTCAAATCCGCCCAAAGTAGCTCCTGAGCACGTTCAAGTGAACAAAAAAAAACAAACTTCAGTTGTATATATTAGTATAATAAATTTTTAATTATTGTAAGTTTTGGCCGTTTAGTTCTTTTTTTTTTTTTTTTTTGAAGACGTTAAGGACTATTTGTTTACTGCACTTAAAGGACGCAAACAGGTTTTTTTTAACATTTTCAGCTTCCTTTAGGAAACGTATGCTATGATAGCTATCCTCTTATAAATAAAGCCAGTAGAGCAAATACGATAGACATCAGAAATTCCTTTCCGTTCATTTTCACTTCATTAACTGCCTGATGCTATTAGGTGGATAAAATTACAGACGACCACCTAATTACCGACATTAATGTCTTCGTTTTACACTGAAAATTGCTTTGTAAGTAGCTGGAAATCTTAGTTTCTCAATTTCTTTATATGGCAAGGGGCAAACGGCTAGGCGGACTACATGCCTTTACGTGTCTTTTCATAACGTATGATCAACCAAAACCAACTGGTGTTGTGTCTGGAGTTAAAAAAAAATATATAAAGGCAGGTGGTTTACTTGAATATAAGGTCTACCGACGACAGCATCCGACCAGTAGACTCAAAGATGGAAAGAAACTAATCGCATCAGAAATTTGGGAAATTTGCAAAAAGATCATACTCTAAACTTCGAGCCTTTGGCTTATATAATTGTCTATGGACATCCGTAATTACTTAGTCTTCAACTAGAAGAACCACCGTAACCCTATTTCTAGAAAATCCTATACTACCTTTTTCCACATGGGATATCTTAAAAGCAAAAGTTTTTATTGACTGCGAATTTAAAGAAAAAAGGATAATAGAAATAATTTGCGTTTATTTTAGGAGGTCGTCGTTAAACAGTGGCCGACATTCGAATCGATCGGTAAGTTAACCTACAGTTCCGCAGTTCTTAACGCGAACGGTTTATAGATGGGTGCTCCATTCAAAAACTGGTTTTAAAATATCCGACCTCATCCGTGTATCGGAAAGCACTTTAAAAAAAGTAGATCCCGATTCATGTCACTGAGCGATATTAGTCTAGAGATTGTAGAGATTAGGGGGGTTCCGGGAATGATGTCAGACGGCAGACGGAAATCTTACGTCGCCCCACAGCTTTATCCTCTGCAATGAAAGTGGCCCCTGTTACTAGACAGAAATAGCGTTAGGTAGAAGAAGGTTTCCCTCAAAATAAGCTTTAAAGCTTGTACTTAGAAGTAACAAATGTGCAAGACGGGAATTTTTTAGCATATTTTCATGTAATTAAATGACGTTACATTGGCAACTTTGAACACTTTGATGTAACTCAAAAAACCGAAACCGCATGGAAAGTGCAAACGTTGTAAAAATTTCGAGCATATTCAAAGTCTCCGGCTACAATCAGTGATTGAACAAGTATTTATTTAAACGAAGCTATAGTGGGGCGCTGTCTACGTGAAAATATGCGCCTTCTTGTTTTGTGTATTGTTACTGTTTTTTCTTGCCCTTATGGTTTTTACGTTTATTCTGCTGGTTTGTGTTTGTGTTTTATAATGAGATATATTATTATCTCTTATTTATTTTACATTTCTATAAGGTGGAAGAACAGTGCAATACCAGAGTATCTTTGAGGAATCAGTACGCTATTTTCTTTAAGAGCCCTATCTCGTATTGGTTCGGAGACTCAAAAGCTGAACGATAATTGATTCCACAGAGAAATTGTGTGAGGTAAGAAGTTCCTAGAATATCATATGGCTTCGGGCTTTATAACATCAAGGAGGTGGTGATGCATCTTTATAAAATGTGTGCAGTCAACCTAAAGTGGTAGCCCCAATGTCGCCTTCTAACGGTCGATCCCTAGGAGTCGACCCCTAACTTATTTGTGCTATGAACGGGATGCTTAGAACCTGGGTTCTATGTGCTCATTTCGGGCGCATGGAATATTGTCTGCTTGGTAGAACTTACACTTCGTTTTAAACTATATTTATATAATTTTCACTACTAATATCATAACATAACGTTTCAAATTTATTTCATTACTTATAGAAATTGATGTTTTGCATTCGCAGAATGCATCTATGCTCAAGACACCGTGGCAACTGGTGGGGAGGGCGAACAAAAATTACGAGCTTACCGCTCGAGAATTAGCGTGCCCCCAAAACAAGATGTGATATAATTATATACCTGATAACTCTGTATCTTTATATCAGTTCAGAAGTACATAAAACATTCATTAAATATCACAAAGCAGTCGATTTAAATTCTAAGCGACTATTACTCGAGCACTTGACACAACTGCACGATATAATGAGATCCCCTTTGTCAAACAGAGCTCTCCGTCTTAGTGATATGCAATAACGCCGCCAACAAAGGCTGTGAGAAGACGACCGCAGAGATTTAAGATCGAATCGTCTCGGGACATTTGTTCCGTGTTGGCAAAAGATCCGCAGCACTTATTGGCTCCGGAATCCGGGGGAACTGGTTCATCTAAACATACATATATACACCTTTTCACAAGCCTTATTTCGGTCTAGTAAAAGGGTCCGCTTAAATTGCAGAGAGTGTGGTTGTGGGGCGAGTTATGATGACCGTCTGATTTCTGACGTCTTACCCCGTACGTAGACAATCAAACGACTAATATCACCGAGCGACCTCAATTGGAACCTACTGTTTTATGTACCTCGCGAAACACGGAGGTGGTCGGAGGTTTTGAAAAGCATTGTTAGAATGGATTACACATCTTTCTGCTTATTAAGAACTGCTTAACCTAGCGATAGACTCAAATTCCGGCTCCTCATAGATACATTTAAACAATATTCAAGGATCTGTTTGTACCGCCGAATTTTTTTTTTTACTAATTTCATGAATTTGTATACAATACCTATAGCAAAAACGCAACAAGGAATAACATTGGCGACTTATGTTTAGAAAATAAATATAGTTTCGCACAAAAATAACAAAAACCCTCAAAATTTACCACAATCACTGAATTCACGCGGATAAGTCCTGGGTTGCAGCTATTTTTGCATATATTCGTGACCCATATTCCGCTTAAAATATTAGTTATAATATATTGAGACCTTCGAGAAAATAGCATAGTAATTGTTTAAAGACCGGCAACGTATATGCGCACTTTCTAGTAGTGCAATTGTCCTTAAAGGTTGGTAGTAGCTCAAGTGACCCGCCTGCCTGCAATTTGCAATTATTTAGTGAGTAACATTTATCTTGTAGATGCCGCTACATAACAAGATGGCAATGATGTCGAGTGCAAAAAAAGTTACACCAAAGCAAACTAGATGGCGCTGTACGGATGACGACGACCGCAGTACAAACACTAAAAATCTCTATACAAACCAACTCACGCTACCAAAGTTTCTACTTACGATTACTATATATAGATCTTCCGACGAATAACTGTCGGCGATGCGTGGCCGCCCGGGCAACTCCAACTAGCCGGACACGAAGATCTTCCTTTACGATGGTTGAGCATATCGACCTTCGCTTCCGCTTTTCATTCCTCGCCAAAAACCTTTTCACCTTGGTGTGCCTTTTTACAATCTAATAAAATATGCGTTTTCCTTTTACGAAAAATGTACTCTTTAAATAATCCATTTTGCTGGATTCAATATAATCTGTAGGCTTTATATTGTAACCCATACAATCGTTGGCGGTTGTACAATGAATGCGTTAATTTCCTCGTCATTTCCGTGAACACTGAAATCGGTTTATTAGTGATATTAAATAACTTTGCTCCCGCCAATTGTATTACAATACACCGCACTCGTTGGCACCCGAATAATTTACGAGAGCAATTGTATTGTTTAAATTAGTTTTTCTACTAACTACGCAGAAACGTTGTCCTTAATCACTACATAGCCGGTTAGAAAGGACGCCTTTTCTGCTTAGAACTTAAACTTATGCAGTACTGTTGTATGAAATTTCATTACTGTGCTTTTTTTGTTTTTATAGAAATTGACAACAGAGGCTTAATATCTCCCATTAAGTTTCATTCAAAATGTATGCATTGAATTAATAAGGTACTGGCTGAAAATAAAAATCGACTAAATAAATTCGAAAAAAAAAGCAAATGGCGCGCATTCACCACTATTGTATAACTTTGATACTACATATTTAGCAAGAAAAGTTAAAAAAATGGGTATAGGCAGTGATGTAGTTGCAAAAAAAGTAGATTACGCTCCATGCGTAAGTCAGAAATCAATGCACTCGTGTTAATTTATTTCCCTCGCTTCCGCACGGGCACCAACATAACGCTCGTGCGTTGAGACCAGAAACTGCCTCGCGAGGCAGCTCGATCAGTCAGGATACGACTAATGACTCACTTTGCGCTCGGTGCAATAACCTACTATTTATATATACCTAATCACTCGTGGACCAAGCAGACGTTACCTGAACGTTGTCATACTCTGTTTAATATATTTATCAAACCGTAGCGCCATCCTTCGAGGAGATCGTAGCTTAATCAGTGGCCGGCATTTAAATCGATCGCTAGGTTAAGTAGCTCTTGCCTCGACAGGGTGATAGATGGGCGACCCATTATAACACTGGTTTTCAAGTATCCCACCTCCTCCGTGTTTCGGAAGGTACGTAAGTCACGAGTAATGCCATTAACTGTAGTTATTGCGGAGTTTGCAGGGATGACCTCAAACGGCATCGCCCATCTTAACTCGCCCCACAGCCACTAATCTATTTTTTTACCTTCTTTTACCCGGACAAAGTCGCGGGCGCTGCTAGTTTTATGTATAGCTTTAAATAAGCATATAGTAATCTAAAGTTTGTGGTCGAGTTTCAACCATCAGGCGTTAAGAGCATGCCAACTTTTGGACAGCGCAATGTCTACCGGATCCGCTTGTTAATGAATAATTCAAGTATCCACAGTATGTTGATTGTTTTGAATAGATTATTTTCAACGTTGTATCGAACAAGCGCTTGCGGCCAAATTATTGCTGGTTTAATTAATTCATAAATACATAAGGGTAGAGAATATTTGTGTTTATCATTTACGTGGATGGAAATACAAAGGGAGGAAGTTTTGGTCGAATAAAGCAAACATTTTACGTACAAAGATAACGTTGTCTTATCTTCTTCTTTCTAACGTTATCCCGGTTAAATGCCAGGGTCCGCTTAGATTGTAGAGGATGTGGCTGTGGGAGGAGTTAAGATGACCGATTGCCATCTGACGTCATCCTCGGAACTACCACGATAAATGGAACGTCTCTACTCTGGTTCCTTTTCAGTAGCTATAACGATTTAGCTTACTAGTCTCGTCTTTACATTTTTTATTTTAAAATGCCCTTCATGTCCTTTTTCTTCTGTCCTTTACACGTTGGCGTTGTAAGACCACAAATTTACAATCCTTTGTAAAGTCTAGTCCAAAAACTATTCCGTATTAATCGCTAAAAGAACCAAGAAGTCCTGATCGAGACCTACAGTAACGATAATTCGTATAAAGGAGCCTGATTGTGCTAAACTAACTTAATCCATATATTTTGTCTCTAATTAATTGAAAGTGTCATCATATTAAAAATACAAGTCAATTAAAAGGCGTTAATATAAGAGTTTAATTTACTCTCATAATATTAAAAATAAAACGGCAGAATCGTTGTTTTCAATTCGCCTCAGACAATGGCTCGGTTGGACCCTTTTGTCTGTTTGATCTCATCTTTGTCCAGCTGCAATTTCCTTCGCAGACAGCTCCAACGTTTATGAACGTAAATGTGGGTGTACATATTTAGATTAATACAAATACAGAAAGGTTCTTTGGGTTTAGACGAAAAATAACCAAAAAGGTTAGAAGGTCTCAACCTCCTAACATTCCATACAACGTTATGATCGATGTGATGTTTAATTTTGCCATTGTTATAAAAATTGACGTATTGTTTACTTTTATTTAAATTCATAATAATTATATAAAAGGCAAAAATTCAATGGTCAAGCCTTGTTTAAGTTACAAAAAAAAAAATTTTTTGGCGAAATCAAACGTTTCCACGTGATGAAAGTTTGTGAGTGAGAAAGCTTTTTCTATTAGCTAGATCTGTTACTGAAAAAAAAAACAAGTCTCAAATCGGCGTACAACTTTGTACAGTTGAGCCGAACTCTAAGCCGTTAAGGAGTTTTTCTTTATGTTACAAGGGGCAAACCAGCTGGAGGTTCACATAAGTGACTACCAACGTCCATGGACATCTACACCACCAGGAGGCTAGCAGATGCATTGCCCTCCTTTAATGACGACGCACGCTGCTTGAATATTTCCATTCACAGTAAAAAGTTTGATGAGAGGTTTTACCTTTTCTCATTCAATTTACTTTTATTATTATTTCGAATTGTATTGAAATATCTAAATGTTTAGAAAACAAAGCTTAAAACAAAAACTGTATATTGAAGTATAGCGCCATACGCGCATATTAAATTGCAAAGACAATTTTTGAGTCATTAACCGGGTCCTGCCCCGCGAGGTAGCCGAGGCTTCGGGCCGAGGCACGAACGGGTAAGGTAACGATTGCGTTTGCCTATTGAAATGCTAAACTGCTTTGCTTAAATCCGCTAATAAATATGAGGGAAAATCGATGCAATGCTGTAACCCGAAAGCTACACCACCAATTCCGCCAACAAAGCACAGCACTATACTGACTTTCCGATGTGCCTCAACGCACGTTTCGCTTCGACACCGAAGCATCATCTCAAGCACTCTAAAAAGGTTATTCATAAAGTCACGTAAATTCAAACCTTTGTAGAGTCTATCTCCTAGCATTTTTGAGATGGGCAAAACTATTCAACTCGCAACACTGTTACGTAACAGATATCAGCGCGTTGGGTATTTTTTAATATGAGAAAAAATTATTCAACTTGCAACACTTTTACTATAACCAATATCAGCGTGTTGGGCATTTTTTGAAATGGGAAAAATCCATTTATCTCGCGACACTGTTACCGTAACCGGCACCTCGGATTAGGTGGACTTTTTAACATCATCAAAAGTAAGCTTACCACCCAACTAGTTTATGGTTAATAATTTCTACTTTTCTATACAGAATCTTCCAAACTTATCTTTCAAATAAAGAATACTATAAAAGCAACATCAGATTTGATTTAATTTTGTTTAATTTCATATAAATACTATTGTTATACCTAATTTTTAACAATATTAGTTTTTAACCTAATTATTTATCTGCCAGTGTAACTGGTTCACACCGTATTGATTTGATTTAAAATAAATAAATAAATAAATCAAAGTAGGCGCAGGCTGTACAGTGAGCGATACATATAGACGTTTGGATGTATGTTTGACGCTCTTTCACGGAAAACTACCAAATGGATTTTAATAAAACTAAACTAAAATAATATAGTTTATACATCAGAATAACCCATAGGGACGGGGACAATATTATAGAATAATAGAATGTAGTAAATAGTAAGTAACCCAAAGTTAGTGCAGGACAGCGTCTGCCTGGTCCGCTAGTCTGAACTAATACCGATTAGTTCTGAATTAAATAAATGTATGAAAAACAATATGGACTCAAAAGTACACGCTGGTCTAGTCTATTGTAATTGAATATAATATTTTATATTATAATATTTTTGTTATTATTACAATTAAAAATAATGTAATATTTTTCTTATCTACAGCGATAAAAAGACAAAGAAGAAGCCGTGCCATAAAGGAGGGTGAGTTCTTCAATTTATCATCATCGTTGACCCTATAGCATTTCATTTAGATACTAAATATATTTTTACTTTCTATGCTATTTTTACAGAAAATATAGAATATTATTGACCTGTAATTCAAAAAAATATTTATTTATAAATACAAATTCAGTTTAGTTCAATATGAATTACAAACAATTATGGGAAACCCTTTGAATTTATGTATCCCTGGATATCTCACTAGGATAACTTGTGCTGAGATATCCAGTGCGACCGCAACCTTGTACAATATGTTTAATTTAGTTTTAAATTTAAAAAAAATAAAAAAATAGAAATAGGTTCAAAGAACTTATCACTAGCTATTGTGAGCGTAAAACTAAGCTTGTAAGAGCCCTTAGACCTCTTTAATCCAGCCCTAACAAAAAATCCGTTCTCAGTGGATATCTACCAAGTATAAACTAGCGCTTTGCCAAATTTCTTCTTTGTTCAACCTACTGTTTTCGAGATTTCGAGTTGGGTGACTTTTCGCTACGTTTTGGGTTTAAAAATTATACAGCCTAACCACATGGCACAATATACCTACAGTTTGTCATTGGAACGCCAAAGTGAAAAAGGGTTTCCTTTTGCCTATGGAGGCATGGAACCTTGCTTGACTCGTGTAGCTTTTTAGGGTTCCATAGTACTACAAGGTACCCTTATAATTTCGCTCTATCCGTCCGTCTTTCCGTCCGTCCGTCTGTCTGCCCGGAAGGTGGATACCCCTCGGATTTCCAAACTATTAGACGTAGAGACTTGAAATTTTCCATGTTGATAGAACATCCTAAAAACTCACCAGAAAAATTATTTTAAATGAAATCGGAAAACAACTTTTGAAGTTATTTATCAAATACGTTTATAGCGTATCAGATAAAGAACCCTTTTATATAAGCGTGTCTTGACACACTCTTGGCCATTTTATTCTTCATTTATTCCTCCTCGCATCAGTTTTCTTTCTATTACGCCATTTATTAATTTTCGCCTGAAGCGTATTTAATATTGTCCCTACAAAAATGTAATGACGTGTGACGCCGGTGACATGAATCGATAATTGTAAATTGATACCACATATCGGAGTGGATGTCATAAAAAGTGTTTACCATATATGAGGTCATTTATAACGCTTGACTTATTAAACGAACATTTCTGCTGCAGATATTTGCTGATTAGACACTAAAGATATGGTAAACGCGTAAATGATTAGTTTAAATTATCTTAATTTAAATTAAACATTTTACATGTTTATAATTAATATGTATATTACATACCTAAGAGTGTTTTTCGTTTTCTTTCTTTAGTTCAAGAGGAAAACACTAAATATAATAGAAGTTATCCCTCACATTGCGGTTTCCACATTAGACTAAACAGCTTTTGTTACGAGAGGGCGTGACAAAAGCACAGCCTACTAATAAACCTATCTTTCTTCCTTCCAAAATCTAGCACATTCTTCCACTGTTTTGAGTATGTATTACTATATGTTGTGTTTATGTATTACTATATGTTTTAAGTAATGCAATAATTATAAAGTCAAATTTTTATGCGATATTATACCTACCTACCTTTTTTAGCTTTAGTAGAAGAATGCCATAACAAGATTTTTGGAGGATCTGTCTGACTAGGAAATATTATTGCCCCTGAAGGGGAATGGAAATTATTATGTAAATACAAAGTTAATAAATTATTATCTGTCCGTGATTACTGCCATCTTTAAATTCGATAATGTTTTGTAAACTATTAGATTTGTTCCTCGGTATGGCATATTCAATTTTCTCTGGAAAACATGTTTTATTAATCTACATTTAAAATACTTTCAATCTCGTAAAAAAATAGTTAAGTACTGGCTGAATGTCGTCAAAATATATAAACTAGTGGCCAGCCAGAAATCTTTGGATTTGTGTACACCCTATTCTCTTTAGAAATTATATTTGTGTCAAATTTTTTAATCCTCCGTCCGCTCAGTTTTCGTAAAACGGCACCGAAAGATTTTGCTTCGTGTCTTAATATACATTGTATAAATTATAACATAAAGAAGAAATAAATTTGAATAAAAAAAAAATACAAGTACATACAATGATTCTTTTTTTAATAATTGCCTAGCGCAAACATTTTAATTTATTCTGTCTAAAGCAAATACAGATTTCTTATTTCAACTTATACATACACAATTATATAGTTAAATATATATTATATTACTTATATTATACATTTAACTATATATTTACATACATACAATTTATTTTTTACATACTCACATAACTTAATTAATAATTAAGGGCTATAATCCATCCGTTTTGACGTCACGCATATAATGTTTGAAAATAAACGCGCCTTGAAAAAGTTTGTGAAAACGGTGCCTCAGCGGCTCCTTCACGAGGGGTCAACGTACGTTTTTGCCAAGTGATGTGGATCCTACTATAATAGGTAATAATGCAAATGACCTAGTGGCTTAGTTGCCAATCTTGTTGCACCAGGGTAGTCGATTCGATTCCCGCTCTAAATAAAATAATAAACTAAGCTTCCATTTCAAAACATTAATTAATTATAATTTAATTTATATTTTCCGCCGATGTGGATCCCCTTCTTTAATTTTTTCTCCTTTATAATTTTTTTTGGGTAAGATATGGATTCAGGTGGGTCCGGAAAAGAAGGTGTGGTTGGAAAAGGAATATTGTACATGTGGAGTTTATAAGAGGTAATAAAAAAGTCTGTATGAATAAAAGAATTTGAGTTTGACTTTAACCGAAAAAACGTAACATATTCAACGTTTCTAAATAACAGAATATTTTAATCTGGTATTAGGTTTATATATTCATAGCACGTAGCGTAGTGGTCACATTATAATACCTATTGAACACAAAAAGTTATATACAACTTTACATAATTTTTATATAATATGATATTTGGTCTTACAATTTCTTTTACTGAAAATTCTGATGTCAAAATTTGCAAACTTTCAAAACGTAACCAAAAAACTTGAATATTTCAAAATCTATATTTTAAGCAATACTACGATGATTAACTAGCAAGCTATTGACAATAAAACTAATTAATTATATCTACAAAAAATAAACATCAGATAGAGAAAAGTTTATATTCATTTTAGATATTTTTATATTTAAAAAGTTAACGGACTCTTGAGAATACAGGAGGATAGAGAAGATATAATTTCTGAAAATTTTGCTGATAAGATTAGAAGCTAAATTAATGATGTTCCATGTGCAGGTACAATACAATACAATAACGCGGGTAAAACGGCTCCCGCGACTATGTCCTCGTAAAATTGCGAGTGCCCTTAGGCTTCCTTAATGTAACCTATCGAAAACTCCTTTCTTAGCCTTTTTATGTGTACTAACTATAAAAGCACAAACTATCTCCTTGCCAAATTTCCTCTTTGTACATCCCGCGGTTTTCGAGATTACATGTTAGATGACCTTTTGCTTCTATATATAAGTATATATAGATTTACTTAAACTATTCCAAGTTGAAAAATTAAGATTTCAACGCGGACAAAGTTGCAGCTTACAGTTTTTGCACTTTATTACCACCTTACTAACGTTAATGTCCCAAAATGGTTTAAGTATTAGTTAATACCCCATAAAGGAATATAAATAAATAAATAAATAATAAATAAATATATAGGACTATATGACACACGGACGTCTGTTCTTAAGGTAGACAACTTAATGCCTGTGTTTTTTTGCGATTTCCCAAAAATCAGTTTTTCTGAGTTAGGTCACTTTACGATTAAGCTTGCGTAAAGCTATTCGAAGATAAATGCTAACCATTTGACTTAATCTAGCACCTTTATTAAGAAACCAGTTAGCAAGATAGACCCATCAAACTCCAGGAGACTAAACGACCAAAGATTATAGCCGAAGTTCCAGAACTACGTCGAACTAACTAGACGTCTGTGATGTCCGTTTAATTGAGGACCCTGCCAGCCCAGGAGTTCATGAATATGTAAGACCGCTATTGATGAAATTCAACTTAAAATGGGGGTTGTTACATTCGTTGGAATAATAAGAAATATTAGAAATCTTTATTGATAAAAGTAAGTGTACAGTTCATTGGAAATCTAACCCATTGTTTCCCAACCTTTTTAGGGTTTCCTAGTACTACAAGGAACCCTTATATTATTTCGTTATGTCTGTCCGTCAGTCTGTCTGCTCGTAAGATGGTCCTCCCCTAGCGTTTACAAACTATTAGCTGGCTGCTCCTTCATCTGAAGCAGCCAGAATGCTTTATAGTTTTAAGTTAAATTAATATGTTATACTTTAAGTTTACGGTATGATGGGACTGACATTATTGTCATGGACATAAAAGTCCCTAAATAAAAATAGATTAAAAAAAAAGTATAGTAGATAAATTGTCACTTACTTTCGTACATACACACTATGTAGAATTATATTCAGTTATATGTTCTGTTCTAATCTGATGCTCTTTGGCGTTCTCATTTAGTGTAAGCTTTTAAACATAGTTGGAAGGGGAAGAAAAAAATATTGAAATCATGCGATACTAAAAAATGTTGTATAAATGTGCGAATATGTGTTGTTAATCACACAAAAATTTATCTTTAAAAAATCAATCAATTTTTGCAAAGAAGCTATATATAAACATACTGAGGTAGAGCATAACCGCGCACGCCTAATATTAAAGTGACCTAACTCAAAATCTTCCTTCTTCCTAGCGTTATCCCGGTTTATACGGACCCTTAGTTACTGTAGTAAACTTTCGGTTCCGTTTTACGAAAATTGAGCGCAGTACAAAATTTGGCATAATGGTAATTCATATAACGGGCAGGTAAAAGAAGTACGCGCTGACCTGAAAGGCTCTAGTCCAGGCACGTGGGATTCCACGTGGGCTGACTGCGATGATGACCGGAGCGAGGAGAAGGTCTTGAGTGTTTGCGAGACTCGGTTAAAATGGGACGATGGCGTCCGAATGCATCGGTACGCTGTCTTGACAACTAACTGTCAAAGGCCGCCATAGAGCAACAGTACATAGGGACATTGAAGTAGTAAGTGGAGGAGACCATCGACAAGTGCGTGGAAATTATAAAATCTAATTTATAACCCAACAGTTGTATAAATTAATATGTGAAAAAAAAACAAACTTCAATCAATATATAACACTTTACAGACTTAATCAAATTATCATGATATAATTGATAGAATCAGGCGTTACTTTGCGGAAATCCATGACATGCATGAGAAACTAAACTACTTTGCTTTAATATAAATTGTTGAGGAAATAAAAATATATTTCTAAAGACCCAATTTCAAATTGCAGTATTGTTTCTGCTTGGTATTAAAATAAATATTGAATTAACGGAGAACGATAGAAGTTGCCTTGCACTAATTTAGGCTCACCTCTTATTAACATTGGTTATTTATCATTTTTTATCGTAAGGGATAGTCCTTATGATAAAAAGTGTGAGGTACGTTAGAAAACATTCGACTAGTATCACTTTTTATGGAAAACTCTTCACATCTTTTCCATAAAAAGTAATACTGGCCGAATGTTTTATGAAGTAACAATTTGACATGGAACGTCAGTCAAAGGTCTAGAACGAACGGCAATTTTTTGAAATATTCTGAATTATCGGACCAATACACAATTTTTGTACCTGGTTTTAAAAAATCTTCTGACTTTTCCTTTCTTTCTTATCTTGTAAACCTTCCCGGAAACAAGGGGAATAAAACAAAGACAACAATTCAGCCGTTTCTGAGTGCAAGCGAGACTACGAACTAAAGATGCCTCAGTCGCATTATTTATTAAAATGTCCAGTTACATTAATTGGTATAAATTACAATTGTTTCGAGACAATTAAAATTATTTCGAAAGCAAAAAGTGAAGCGGAAACAAAATGTAAATGAGGCAGACGTTAACAAGTTAAAAGTAACCAGCGACTACATACTGTTGTTTTCTTCAACTTTCATACAAACCTTCAACCTTTATTACATTAACATTTCATTTATGCGATAAAAAGTAGTCTAAGTCCTTCTCCAAGTTCCTATCTACCTCTTTACCGAATTTCATCAAAATCGGTTCCGCAAATTAGGCATGAAAACATAACAAACATAAATACCTTCGCATCTCGTATAGTATTAGTCAGGAATAAGGATTATATAAATGGACTGACAATACATTTTCTTTTGCTACAAGGCCTTATTAATCGATGGATCTAATGTAAACCTATACTCGATGTAATGTGACGGGAGATTTGGGTCCTTAAGAGCACTTGAGAGTATGTCCTCTTGTGTGTAGCTACGATTTCGTAGACCGCCTACGTGCCTTATTTCGATTTCCGAGAAATTTTATAACTAATATTAAGTTAGAAAGTATTAAAACGTATTTACATCCCTTTATGAAATATTATGTAACATTAAAACGTGGAAAAATGATAAAATTATTAAATTAAACTCTTTTTTTCTCGTAAAAAAAACAACAACAAAATTGGCGTTGTCATATTTGTTTCATATTTTAAAAGATGTAGAAGTATTTTTATATAATTTAGTTAATATTCATACAAAAGGCGCATGTTCTTAATGTCTGGCCAGATGCAAGATCGTATAGTGGCCAGATGTATCTTTAGGGAAAGATGCCAAAACTATTCCTGAATATAGTGGCAGGCACTTGAAAGCTTAAACATCTGGAGTGATAGTTTCCAAATAATGTTTTCATAAGCAGTTAGTTTTCCGGTTTAACGTTTAAATAAACTTGTTTTAGAATTGTTTGTAATAACAGTTCAAGAGCGTTGGTAGTCGACTCGAGTATACTTTTCGTTGTGTTTGTTACTAGTATATTTAGGCTTTGTAAGGTAAATAAATGTTTATTATTATTATTATTATTAACAAAAAAACATTTATATTGACAACCTCCTTGTTTGAAGTCGGTTGAAAATAGCGTTGACATGATTGAAAAAAAAAATGTATTCCATACGTGACATATCGTCTTTCTTTTCTTGAATAGTAATGAGACATGACAAGAATATATGCCGGAGCCAGACATAGCTCAAAGTGTTTATACATTTTTGTCCTTGAAGTCTACAAAGTTCTATAAAACTTTGTGAAGTTACACAAAGTCCCCGGCCTTACTACATGATCATTGAAATGATCATACAAATGAAGCTATATCTGCTATAGCTTTGGCGTAATGGAAAAGGATTTCGCTATCACAAGTACGTACCCTTACTGACATTCACAAAATTATGAATTCTGTTTACTAACGACGGTTTTCTAGTTAGGGCAAGATTATTTACGCCCTTGTGTCATAAATATATACAAAATGCGAATCAAGCAAGATTTCATTTTCGCTTAAATGGCGGCTGCTGCATCCACTGATATTATTTTAATTAGGATTCTTATACAAAAGAGAAAAGTAACTAATACAATGCAATAATAACAGTGGTTGATTATTACGAACTCATTTGCAAAAAACAAGAATTGTTGACGCTCGGAATGCTTGTAAACGCCGCTCTTAAAAGACATGTCTAATCAGATATCACCATCCTATATTTTAAAAATAAATAATAGAGATAGATTTTTTTTAATATAAAAACAATGGCTAAGAATGTGTCAAGATACGCTTTCATAGAAAGTTTCCGATTCTGTTTCTGTATTGATCTGATCTGATTAAGTATCTGATTCGCCATAAACGTATTTTTTAAATACTTTCAAAAGTCATCCGAATTTGTTAAAAATAATTTACATAACGAGTTTTTACGATGGCCTATCAACGTGGAATACGACGGACGGGCAAAACGAAACTATAATGCCGGAGCCAGTCCCCGCCACATTCCGTGCCAGGATCAGTCCGTCCGACGGCGTCCACGATCGAAGACGCCGCCATACCGTTCTTGTATCATCTGTCCGTAACAATGTATGTACAGCGATTACGCTGAGATTTATGATCCGATATGCGTGATTCACCTTTAATTTGATACGAAATCGTTGCCATTTGGTCCCATAAAAATTTAACAAAACTGAAGAATTTTTTATTTATTTTTTTTATCATTTTTTTATGTGTATGTTAATTTTATTTTCTATTTTTATTTTATTTTATGTTTATTAGAGAAACAAACAGAAATTACAATACTTATAACTTAAACATAAGTCTTAAGAAACTTAGCCGGTACATCTCGTACTCATCTGCACTGGTTTAACGGGGAACCTAATTGACTTGGTATCGGCTTCAACAAATTAGTAGGTGTGTACTACATCGCATGTAAGTACTAATTCTTTATTTGCTTTTGAGTTCCTTGGTGTTTTTAGAAGTCGCTTTTCTTTTTATTCATATCAAATATTATTTATTATTAAAGACTATGATGATAATATATAATTATTAGATGATGTCCATGTGATTTAATAAACTTTTAATTTTGTTTTTATATACCAAATGATCTGATTAAGACTTTCACAAAGGGCCCTTAATTATTTCTGATATGAAAACACACTTCTAACAAACACCTTATATTTTTATATACAACAAGATTCAAACGAGATTTTTAAAAAAAGGTGAGCCGTATAATCTACGTAGCCCCACCCCTGCTACAAAATATTTTCAAGACATCTCCGAGAGAGAGAAATGAAAAATACTTTTTACGGTGCAATGAATTTATTATATCCTAAGAAATTTCAATGTTTCATCGCAATGGTAGCTTTTTTTACTTTTGCGGTTGACATACTTCTTAGAAATTCTTGAAGGCAATTGCTTGCGAAAATACAAATCATACTAACGCATTTCTCTACTGGCTGACCTAAGTATGCTATTTCTAAAGTAGGATCATCTTCCTTAGTATCTGTAGTGTATAGCTAAAAGAGAACAGTTGTTCATATACAGAAACACACAGGTAAACGTGGACTGGGTAACAGGTATCTAAGCACACTGAATTCAATGTTAATAAGCTCGCGCATGCACATAGAGGTAAGTTATAATAGGACCTTTTTTTTATTCACTTCTTTTTTGGGGGCACCCTAATTCTCGACAGTTGCCACTGTGTCTATATTTAAAGAAAAGTATAACTTCCACCGAGTAGATAGGTTTATATGCCACCATTACATTTTCAAATTCGTTTGTTTTTATTTCAGTTTCCATAGAAATTTTCGAGATTATTTTGGGTACACTGCATATTCGCGCGTGCCCTCACAAAGAAGGTCTGGTTATAGTTATAGCAAATATCATTACGTCTTTGCGAATATTACAGTATCTACATAAAGTTAGTAAGTTGCGCTGGTTCAGAATTCCTGTATTATTTTAGTATACAGTACCTATGTACTATTTTAAGCCCTAAAATATCTTATGTTATACACACACACTGACACGCATGCACACGCACAGTAGTAATAAGTAATATATCATTAATCTCTTTATTGCAACATATATTGTTATGAACGAATAGTGTCTTGAGAAGCAACACAAAAACAAAGAATTTTGTATCTTACAAAATTATTATTCTTACGTATCTTATAATATAACATCAATACATATGTATCTTTTAGAACAAGTCTCCAACTACGTGTACCGTCTGATACAATCTTAACAATTTTTCTAACTCTATATAAAGAAATTATTTAACACTGTTAACTCGGAAACAGCAACGTACATAACTAAGTTGACTATTCCCGACGTAGTTTACCTTCTATGTAACTTTTAAATTAATTTTGCATTGAGACATCCTGGTTGAGTTTTATCGTAGGATTAACTTTCCTTACACATTTTAAATAATCTTCAACAATTTATAGTAACTTCGTCTGTTTGACTTCAAAAATAAAGTTGTTGATACTGTTCACATTAGTGACTACCGACGCGTGCGCCCATGGACATTTGCACCACCAAAAAGCTAGCAGATGCGATGCGATGCCAGCCTTTTATGACGAAATTAGGCAACCAGGAAGTCTCACAAACTGTACGAAACGCAACAACGATACCATTACTTGACGTGACAGCATTGCCGTCACTTCACGCCGATCTTATCTGAAAAAGAGCAACTGGTACCGGGAGCGCCGGCTCAACTCGACTGCAGACCAAAAGTACTGCAAGCGTGGCGCTACCTTTAATTAAAATTACTCTACTCTTTGTTATAATAATGAGATACATGCTACTAGATTTATAGTAAATCGCCCCCTACCCTTAAAATTAGGTGATGGGATCTGCACGCGCTTAAATAATAACTGCATATACACTGCCGAATTTGTCGTTTGAATTGCCATCGATAGTAAAATACAAACAAACGCCACAGACCACTTTCTAATAAGGTTCCTTAAGTTCTGACTAAGAACTATTGTATAACTGAAGAGTAATGATCAGTGAATACATTTGGCCAAGCCACATTTATTGACTCAGGTGTAGATTGACAGAAGTTACGACGTGTAGAGAAAAGACGAGTAGAGATAGAAGCGTGGTTCTAAAAGAGATCTGATAACTTTTTGACAGTGCGAGCTATATAACGTCGTCGTGACAACATTTTACATGATATAAGGGAGACAATAATCCTAGATAACATTATTATTAGATACATAGGTAGCTTTGAAGTTATTAAACTTTCCATACACCCATATTATATTACTAAAATATTACAGAAGTACTTTATATAAACCCTTTCCTCACAACACATAGTAATATTGACGCCTTTTAAGGCTTCAAATCATACTGCTTCTCTACGTGGAATAGTTAAATAACTTTATACGAACTTCCATAGCGTTATCTGCGCGAATCACAAGTGACGCAATTAGGGTGCGTAACTAAGATTGACGTACATTCTCGGAGATTCAGTAGAGAATACATATTTAATGTTTACGTATCAGATGTACGAATTTGTAAGCGGATTAGCTTATAAAGCTTTTTCGTGTTATTCTCCTTTTAGGAATAAATTCTTAATTGATATAAAATGATAAATCGTAAAAAGGTTTCAGCGTTATTTTTTTGACATTACGACAAGTCAGCTAAAATTACAAACGCACCATGTAGCGACCACTGGCAGAAATTGTAAATCAAAATATTCAATTATTAAAAGCTCTCTATAACGTAGGATATTCAAATCATTTAAAAACAAATCTGAAGGCTGTGATAACATTTCTATTGTAACCTTGTGTCGCCGCAATACTGTCTCTAGTCATCTGTCATAGTTCGATAGGTCGAGAGGCGAAGGTCAATAGATAGAATTA
>JANCMC010021608.1:797782-811990 GCA_024363005.1 Charaxes varanes
GAATTTAAGTCTCGCTTTGTAGGAATATTTTTAAATTGATGTATGGTACAAAAAATAAATAAATTTTATAAATACACATTTTATAAATAATTGGTCACTTTGGTAATTTCCAAGATTTAAAAACGGTATTGAAGTCCCCTAGATCCTTGGACTTGCGCAGTTCGTTCATTAAATAAGAAGTAAAAAAGTAGAAAATATATAAAACACTACTAACACTTTGAAAACGCGCCGTACCACATAAAATTTCCGCGAAAATAGTTTTCACCTTTGGAGAAATATATACGAAATGGATTGTTTTTCATTCGAGCTACTCCGCAAATCTATCCGCCCAGAGCAGTTGGTTAAAATACCAGCTATATAAAAGCATGCGAACGTAACTTAGAGAAACAGTTCTAAGTGACATATTTTTCTTTAATTAGCTTTTCTTGAAAATATATAGATGAGGGTTGAATATTGGTGGTGATCTATGGATAGAGAATGACAGCAGTAGAAAATAATAATTATCAAGATCAAGAGTATATGCAATCGCATAATAAAGTAAACGTTAGATTTAAGAGTAATTCTTGTAAAATAAAATTGGCCAAAACCATTAAAGTCAACGGGAAAAAGACGCAGTATTTACTTTACTATTAAGATTTTATTTTATTTTATGAGCTAATAATAAAAATCAGGATTGACGCTGAAAAACTTCAAAGCTAAACTAATGGAATTTAATCTGCGTGTACATAATATAACATTAAAATTAAGTACAATGATAATATATCTAATAACAATTTTTAGGAAAGAAACTTATAACAATAAAAAGCAAGTTTATTCTTATTAATCCAATACAGAGTCATTTCGTTAAACTTTCAAAAGTGTCAATCTAACGCTTTCAGTTCCCTCCAAAACTTCTTTTTTTTTAATTTGACAGCCGGCCACTGCGGAGTCCAACAAATTATCGTTAAAAAGTCCATTTAATTTTGGAAGGAATTAAAGTGTTGTGTTGTGTTTTTCCTGAAAATTTACAGATTGCTGTGCAATCGTGTACAAATTCCAATCGATAGGAACGCGAAGCAGTGTTTATTGGATTTTCTGCAAGTCTCCCTTAACGAGCCGGATCGCCGCGAGTTTGAGTCTACTATTTTCAATCAACTTTTTAATCGTGTAAAATATACACAAAACATGAAAAGAAATTCACTCACGAACTTATGTCCATATAATAATATAAAAAATTATGAAAAAAACGATTTCAAATTGTCAGGACTGAACCATATTGAAATGGAACCGCACCAGCTTTCAAAGAAACGTCAAAACCGGTTCACCAAAACGAAAGTTCTGAGGTAAAAGAACATAAAGAAAAATGCAGTCGAAATGAGAGCCTCCTCCGTTTTTGAAGTCAGTTGGAAAATTAAAATGCTTATAACATTCATGTTTTTATTTTAAAATATGTAAAGACTTTATCTAACATTCTTTTATTATTTTTTTACGACCTTTTATAATGCATCAATTAAATTAAAATGTATTTATTTTTAAATTATCTCTTTACCAATTCAATGTATTAAAAAAGTGAAATAATATTTTCTACTGTATCGTGGCGAAAAAAAAAACTATTCTCTGGAAACAGAAGAATAGCACATTTAGATGTTACACAATGATAATTTGTTGAACAGAGTACGTCAGCGGATAAGAAAACAGAACCCGAGAAAACTGTTCACACTAACACCCAATTGATGAAACGCCTATCAAATGCCCGCTCATGTGACAGAACTATCAATAACAACCATAGTTTCATTTGATCGGCCAGCAGAATAGGTAATGAAATATATTATGTTCATAATAAAAAATAATTTAGCGGGACTGTGATAAAGTTTTTTATTATTATTAGCTTTGTATTGCATGCATTTCTTAATTGTAAAATAAGTTCATATATATAACTAAGGACAGGCGTGGATCCGGCTTTTAAAAATCGCGGTGGCATAATATTTGGCCTACTTTCGGCCAAATGCTTGTTGGCGTATGAACTTACTTATATAGTACATACCTACAATATGGATATGTCTATCAATAATAGCGTTGGCGTATAATATAAACTGGTGGCCAGTACAAAGATGTTTTGAAAAGACACTTAAAAATTTGCAATAGCGAGCCCTCGCAGTGGGAATACGTGGCAGTACTACGAACAGAGTGGCGAAATCTTGTTCACAGACATGTGAAACAATACGAAGAATAGCGAAAGTCCTTTTGAGAATATCCTTTTTTATCTGAAAAGGGACGACCTCAAGACGTCCGGCCACCTGCTGCCTTTACTTACAATTATGTAGATGGTTTGCTTACGTGCGTTCCTTGTAGGCATGTGATTAAGACCAAAATAGGCTACTTTAGCCACTGGAAGGCACATCAAATAGCAGATCATTATGGCACTCCTTCCTGATAAAGTCCATAAGCAATCGCTGTAACCGAACACGGCTAGAAGATATGGTGATGATGATGATAAAATATATATATTTTAAACTTTTTATTTAAGATATTGGATATAATAATATCAGGTTTTCGATCTCAATGGACCGTGAAAGTGTGACATCACTCACTAGTCTATTAGGAATGGTAAGCTGTAATCCTTAAGTACCCAGTCAACTCACTGGGTTATTATCGCATCTGATACTAGTTTTACGCTTGGTAGTAGTGTTAAATGAGGGAATATTATACCTAAAGAATTTATTCTCTTTTTCTAAAAAAAAAACAATAAAATGGATTACTACAAAATATAAAATTGTTCACTTAGTAACTGTTAGTGTATACTTGGGTAAATAGTATACAATGATTTTACATTTAACTGCCAGTTACTGTAAAACCTTTGTGAATTGCTGCAGAAGATAAACAATTAGCACGAGCGGTAGAGAAACCGGTGCAATTGTTTTACTTGTAGGTCCCGCATATGCCGTGCTTATACAATGGAGCTTGTTTCTGTTTGCTTATGAATTTGTGTTGTTTCATTCCATTCAGAAGCGTTTCAACAAATTTCTAGCACATCAAAACTACGTTGGTTGGTGGTCATTAAATGTTTGGCACTAGCTATACCACGACTTCGTCTGTGTGGTGCAACGAATGTGGGTGACGAAGAATTCGTTCGTTTTTATATGTAGTATCAGTGAGTCCCACAATCCCGTAATCAATATTCCTGGGTCCATTCAAGCATCTTTTATTACAGTACGAAATCATTTGATAGGGCAATAAAATGTGCTAATGAACACATGATTTAGTTTACATTCCTTACATAAATACGAATCACTTTATTTGGATGGTCTCTCAATTGTTTTGTTTCTCACAATATATGGCCGGTATAAAAAGTACCCTTTGTACTACTTGAAAATCCCGTGAATATTAGATGGGATATTGCAATCGATTAACTCGAAACAAGAACAGCTCATATACAATTATAAATTCTGTGGATTATAAAAATCGCCATAATTATTTATCACCATTAAAAAGAATCGAAGAATTTACTGTGAAAAGTAATAATTTATAATATTAATACCTTCAAAAATGTAGTTCTAACAATCCTTCTCTTGTAATTTGAGTTCGTTATTCGTTCCTTAAGCGGATTTTCTCTTAATTGGGTATAATTTTCTTCGTTTCTCGTTATAAATGTTTCTTCAGCGAAAGAAGATCCTTCTTCGTCGACATGATAATCCTTTACTTAAGACAACATTTTAAAGGGCCAATAAAGGTTGAAGATGATTATGACGTTGAGACCTTTAACTGGTCAGTAAACAACGCACAATCTAAGAATAACACACAGAAACAATTGGCTTTACCCACGCGCTTGTAACCAATTTAACTTAGCTTGATTCGAACGATACAACACAATACTAGAACGCAATGGTGAAATAAGCTTTGAAACAATATTGCAAGAACTATAATGCGAGTTACAAGACAATACAATCACTGCTACAATCAACCTATTGGGAATGCTGGTGTGACCAATGGAAGATAAAGGTTACCTGGCTTCATACACCTCGCAGTTCACACGATTGACTCATTCAGTAATTTTGTTGTCATGCATACAATTTGATATGGCTCGTACATTAAGGTTCTATTATTATATTAACTTCTGATTGGACGATTATATTCAACTATTATTATATTTGCCTGATTACACAGAGATTTATATCTTTGAATATAACTCAAAAATAGGTCAAATGAAGAATTTAAATATAAATATGAATACTACTAATAATAAATAATACTTATTTATTCCCAATGTTACAATATTGCAAATTAGACTTCTAAAATGACGAAGAAGTAAAGGGTGGCGTGACGACCTGGATACTTTTGAAGGAAACAAATTTGGATACCTCAATATTAAAGTTCATTGGAATATAAAGGATAATAAAAATAAATATACAAGCTCGATTTATAATTAGATTAGTCAAATATAAGTGGAATATTACATACAGGATAATACAAAATATATATTGAAGTAAACTTTTACAAGCACATTTAAAAGTCTACTTGAATAAAAAATCATCTGTAATGGAATTTATTTATTTATTTTTTTAAATTTATTTATCAATATAAAATACACTTTTAAACAATAAATAAATGCATTACAAAAACTACGATAGTTTGTTCTATATTATATATATAATCTTTTAGCATTAGCTAATAGATTGCGTTTAGTTTAAATTATAAATACAAAAGTAAAACAGCAGTTATTAAATTAAAATTTACATTCAGGGTAGAATAGGACAAGTTACTAAATTTACAATAAATAAACTAATTTAAAAAAAATAGGATTCCTATTAGCCTGTATGTAATATTCCACTGATATTTGTCTTATATAATAATAAATCAAGCTTGTATATATTTTTATTATCCTTTACATCACACTCACCTCTATATTGAGGTATCCCGATCTGTCCCCCTTAAAACCATCCAGGTCGTCACGCCACCTCTTCCTTCTTCTTCATTTTTAGAAGTCCAATTGGCAATATTGCGACCTAGGAAATAAATAAATACCATTTAATATTTGTACTTATACCTGCATATATTTATTAATTTTATATTTTCAAGAAGTGTCACCTATTTTCGAGCTATATTCAAAGTTATAAATACCTAAGTAATCAGGAAGTTAGCTTAAAGTTAATTATCGAATTCCACTCGGCCATTGCCCAGAGCGAGATAATAAAAACGCGTATATATTGTTTCTCACCTGAGTAATAATTCAATTTGAAAAAAGTCTGTATGTTTGATATATTTTTAAATCAGAGCAGAGGATTGGCTGATTTTCACGAGACTCCACTTGATGGGTTCAGGACTTCCCAAAGAGTAATTTAAACTTTTCTGTCCGGGAACTGTTAACAACTATCGTTTGCTCGCGCCTTTTCTCGTGTTCCCTCGGGAATAGTGTTTTCTTCCTTTTGATGAAATAAATTCCTGGTTCTTTTCTGTACACCTGAAATAATTTATACAAAACAAAAATTAGAAAGTTATCATTATAATAGAATATTAAAAAAATCAATAATGTATTAACATGAAGTTTCAAAATCAATGTCAGAAGCGATCAATAGCAAAATTAACTAGTGTGTTTTATTTGTACTGATTATTTAATGTATTAGGACGCGAAAGGCGAGACCTAACACTATCACACGACCTGAACAGACACCTATAGATTTGTGGTTTAACATAGTAACTTAACAAAAAATAATACAATGAAAAAAATAATATATGAAAAACTGCGCCAGCCCTCACAAAGCTCAGCTGTTTACTAATTAATGGTAATAATTTATAAAATTCTATAACGATAGCTTTCATGTTATGTGTGACATGACTGTTATTCGAAGCGTCAGTTATAATTAAAAATAAATTCATATTACAATGCGCACAATATGTCAGTGCTAAAATATTTGAATTGTTACGTATTAAACATTTCATAACATTTGACCTAAAACTAAATTTGTCACGTATCTCTCGCATGTGCAATTTCGATCATAAATTCAATGTATTCGACCGCTTTTTATTAGTATGTATCTATGTTGAATATATTGATTGCAAAAAATTCTTATACACGATATAATTGGATATTGGTCTGTTCTTACAAATTATTGTCGAAGGTCTTTTAAGTGCCTGTCTGATAAATGCTCCGTTCCTATATTTTACCGACAGGTATCAGTTAACTTTTCGTTTTTAACTCTACTACCGTGGAGTGGAAGTTTTATCAAGATTTTGAAAAATTTGCTTGATTTCAAAGAGACAAGAGGAAATGCGAAATTTTCTTGTTTAGATATTTCCGTATTTTGTCCATAAGAGATAGTTGATATAATTAAAATATTTCAATATAGATGAACGACTAAAAGAATGCACGAATCATTTCAAGCATAACATTCGTGATAATTACATTAAAAAATAATAAAAAAAACCTCTCGTTTTTCGTATAGGGACCTGGGCTAAATGTCAGCATTATATACAACAACGTAAAATGTAACTTAACACTCTTATTTAAAGTTTATTTTGGCTTGTTCGTGAAGTTGTTTGGTACTCCGAATGTAGCGTTGGTAAATGGAAAGGCGTGGTAGGCCGTTGCCTATATAACGACCATTATAAGATGTAAGGTGATCTAGTTGGGCCTGCGAGTGCGGTAGAATGCGGACACGGCCCACACCTGGAACCTTGGCCAGCAGGAAGTCGAAAGCAACTTTTATACATGCGCTCTTAAAAAGAAAAAGTAATGACAGTCATATTCCCAGGCTCTTATTCGCAGACACATTTAGAGACGAAAAAAAAACGCGTATGGAAATTTTATTAAGAGATATGTCTAAAAAACAGACCTTTAATAACTTAAACTTTCTAATAAAAAATATATGAGTATCTCTTTTGTTAATCAATATTGATCATAGTAAGTAATAAATATAAGATTTTCTATTACGGAATTTATAATGTTTTTAATGAAATTACCAACAACTAATTTATAAAAAAATTGTACATTGGCCTTGTCGAATCATTCACACCCAATTTCTATGATTTTAGATATAAAGTGATTTTTTCATATAATTGTATATTTAAAAAAAGAATATAATGCCTGGAAATTTCAGCTTTTGTCTAGTTCTAAGACAAAGGAAGAAACTTTGTTCTTTGTTTCTAACTACAAGCGACGGTTACGTCTGTATGAATAATTTTGTGTGTTATATATTAAAATGTATGTACATTTATACGAGAAAACTTAGAAACATTTTAATATAATCCAAGTGTTACCTGGATTTTATTAAATGGTTTAAATTATTTAGAAACAAAGGTGGAAGACGATATCAAATAAAACAAGGGTAAGCGAGATAAAATAAGAGGAACAATTTATTAACATTGGGGTTTTATTAAAACGCAACTAAATGTTTACTATTAGGGTACTAATAAATTTATTTACAAGTATACAATTATCTTTACAACATATTCCTTTGACTTCTTATCCAGTAACGATTCCAGCACTCTATACACATTGTTCATTAGCTCACAATATCACAGCAAACCACAAATAAGAAATGCTTTCAAAGCACGTTCCCCGAGGCTACCCCCAATGACTCGGCGAAATAACAGACGTGTGCTTTCTACGTCTTAGAAATTATAAGTTGCCGAGGCCTTTTATCTAGGATTTATACTTTGTGGAAAAAGTAAGTGAAGCTTTGATATGCTTATAGAAGTTCACTTTTTCTATTTAAGTTAAATAAAAACTTGCGGAGAACGAATTAAAATGCTAGAGCACAACAAGCGCGCGCGCGGGACGCGGGGTGGTATTTATAGGACTATATTCTAAATTTTTCTCCTTCCTTTATTTTAAATAAATATATTTCTTTAATTTTTCTTTCTTTCTTTATAGAAACTTTAGGTAAACCTAATACTGAAGTTAAACTTTTAATGTTCTTTGGAATAAAATTACAATTATGCTGGGTCTGGTTACGACTATTGCCGAGTAGGTTCAAGGTTTGAAGCGGATTCTTATTAATTTCAGTCTACCCTTTCAACCAATTGGGGGTCTTTATTCTTCTAAGAATTAATGTGATATGTGTCTGTAACTCTTATTTAGTTTAAAATGTAAAATTTATGTGTTCTTACGCGGTTCTCTGTGGTGAAATTTAGCTGCCACTATTCGTCCAAGCAATTCCGAATGTAATTCGAAGAAATCGGATATAATTAAATTCAAAGATAACCTCTGCAAAGGTCATTCGTAAAGCGAATTTTGCATACATGGGTTTGCCCTTTTTGCAAACAACATGGCACAGACTTTAACTCGTTTTTATTCGAGAACTAATATTCCTGCTTAGGTTTTTTTTAAGACGACTTGGCACGTTTAATTTTTTTTCGTTGCGGAGTAAGAGTTATAAGCAATTGACTATTAGATATATGTCAAAAACTTTCTTCCTTTTTGTAGAAGCCATGCAATTATCATAACATTAAGTAGCCCTGACTTCTGAGATAGTTTTAAAAACCGCGTGTCAGAAGTCACTTTCTTCCCTATCAGTTTAAATAGCAATTACAAAAAGCTTGAAACTAAAAATTTAAAATAATGTGTGTTTGCGTGAGTGTGAGTGTTAGTGCGTGAGTGTGTTTGCATGTTTGACTTTGTGCTCATGTCCATATGAGAAAAGCTTGAAAGTAACATAAAAAAATATATGTGATTGGGCACACACACGTGTGTGTGTGTGTGTGAGTTTTCAATTCAACTTTTTTAACTAATTCTGCTCTTTCTTGTGTGTTGTATTTATCTGTGAAAACTTTACTGGTCTATGCCATGCAAAGTCGTTCTAGTTGTTGGTAATCTTCACTAAAATAAAATAGATTTTTTTTAACGTTACAAGAGGCAAATCAGCATTATTATAAAGAACTATACCCTATTCATTAAGTCTAGAGACAAAAGGTTAACAAACATACCAAAGTTTTCCAACGCTTAGTTTTGGTTTGTCACTCATTTTGACAGTTTGGTAACAGTAAAATAAAACAAATTTAATACAACATCTAGCAACAAACGTACCAACAAACAAGCTAAATAGGGTATAAATTAATCATCAGCAGCTTTTTACATTACTATTGCTATTTATTACGACAATTTGATTATAAGGTACCTGATGTCTATAATGGTTATTATTGTATGAATGTTATAGTATCTATGTACTATTAGAGTGTGTTATTCATAATAAATGATTTTTTATGCTGAGTGATTGATTGAGTGTATAACAGGCGTCTGTTACCTATCACACAGGCATTTAGTTGTCTACCTTAGGAACAGACTTCCGTGTGTCATATAGTCCTGTATATATTTATTTATTTATATAAAATATATTTCATATTTATCGCTCTAACATGTCATATGGTTTTACATAATGTCACATAAATTAATATGTTAATGTCTAAAAGGAGTGCGGACACATAAAAATGTTAAATTATGAATTTTATCGCGTAACTAGCTGTGCCCGCGACTTTGTTCGCTTAAAGTTAGGTGAAAAAAATTAGCGCACTGATATATGTATAGTTTATGGCCTTCCTCGATAAATGGTCTGTCTAACACTGAAGCAATTTTTCAAATAGGACCAGTAGTTTCCGAGATTAGCGCGTTCAAGGAAACGAACAAAAAACAAACTCTTCAGCTTTATATATTAGTATAGGCTAGTTGTTACCAGTGAGTTTATTTATCAAATCAAAAGATATTTAATTGAAGTAGACTTGTACAAACTCTTTTGAATATAAAGATGATTTTATCTTCGATTGATTCGATTTTTTATTTCTAGCAATTTTAATTGTTTTTAGAGTTCTGTACACTAAAGAAAAAAGCAACCTTTATAGGATCACTTCATTGTATGTCTGTCTGGTAGGATAGCGTGCAGCATTAAATTTAAATACCAAATACTGAAGTCTTAATCCCTTGAAGCTGTGAAATAATCAGTCATTTAAGCATAGCAATCAAGAAATAGGATCTTTTATTAATCGACTAAAAAAAGCAGGTTTTCTATGTTAGTGTTTTTTTTTGCGTGTATGTTACGCGTTTACTTCGCCATTTAAGAGTTTAAATAAATTTTCTCAAAACCGGTTAAGAAATTCTTTAGAATTCAACAAAATCCTAAAAATGTCACTAGAGTTGTTGGTTTAGTTGGCTTACCCATATCATATATAGACAAAATACATCATACCACAAGTAACAAAAAAAACGGCAGTAGTTTTAGAAATCCTTTATTTTCAAACTAAAAAATAAGTATTATTGTAAGAATTGCTTAACCTAGCGATCGACCCAAATGTCTACCACAGATTAGACTACAACCTCCTCCGTGTTTGTATATATATTTACATAATATACAGGTTGACAAGTGACACAATACTCGAGGACCTGATATTTGATGATCATATATGACAAAAAAAAAATTTATATTAAATGTAAATATCAATTAACTACTGCGTGAGTTTAAAAGAAAGATAACTAATTATGTACGGAACGCATAGTAGCGTGGGTACACGACAATGGTCCGTTTTCCCTTCACTCTTTAGTCCTGGCTTAGGACAGCCAAAAACACCTATTTCACTTATCACTTATTCACGTATTTGTTTAATAAGTATAGCCAAAAAATTAACTGAATTAATAATTTAACTTATTATTGCTGACTCCCAGCCGTCATTAAATCTTTTTTATAACTGGCCAGTGGTTTTACGCTGGGAAATGCATTGACGAACTAATTTTTTGGACAGCAAAAATTAACCACCAAAATAGGTCACACTTTAATTAGGACCAGATAAATGGTCCAGTAATAACGCCATCTATTGGAAGTATTCCGAAGTTGCGAACTACTCCGCTTTTTTAAAATATTCTTTTGAGGTTTCCTTCTTTTCTGTTTTCTGAAACATTCTTAGAAATAAGGTTTATAAAACAAAATAGAGAGGAGTCAAATAGACTTAGCTGTTTTTACTGAAACATACGTAGTTTAGGTTACATATCGACCTACCGAATCCGATTTCACTCCAAACCATCTACGAATTTGTTGGAATATACATACAAAATTTTGTCCAAATCGGTCCAACGGGTTAGGAGGAGTTGACAAAGGATTGTACGGTCGATTTTCATCTACTTATTAAGAATATAGTCAGTCTGATATGTAGGAATCTAAGGAATTAAAGTCATACTTAAATAGAACAATTGAAATGGTTAAGCCTCTTTAAAGAAAAAAGATGGAGGACACAAGAACAGCGGAGTTACGGTTCGAATGAAATTTAGTTCTTCTATAGTTGAAGAATTAGGGAAGAAATAAAATCGATATTACAACATAAAACGTCTGTTTGTAACGACAAATAAATTATTGCAAAACCCATAAGATTATACGTAAATATAACAAAAGCATGAATTTTTATTCATTAGTGCATTCTATTTAATTGCCGAAACATACTACATTTTTCTGACAGCTAGCTAATTTTAAAGTTATAAGGAATACAATAGACTTATATAATTTTTACAAAAAGATTCACGATTCTGCTAAAAAAATAAAGCGTACGAAACGTGGAACAAAATCATTAAATTTCACGTGGATGAAGACGCGGATAAAGGCTAGTCAAGGATATAGATAGAGCCTTAGTGATTTTATTGCAGTCGAAAATATGAAATTAAGAGGTAATATTTCTACTCAATCGATGTAAATATAACGAGGTACTTAATTAGAAAAAATAATGTGTCGCGCGTCACTTTACCCGTAAATATCGAAGTTAATGGTTATTACTTATTACAATAATTGAGGAAGATAAAAATAAAATATTAACTCAATACATACATATGGATAATACCCAACCCGCCGCACACCAACCACTGTATCGTCAAGATGTTGCATAGAATAGCCTGGGACTGCAACAGACCCGTCATGATGTTCCAGGCCACACTGTTTTTGGTCTTCCAGAAGATATTGCAGCACCCTGTCCCGCATTTGAAGGTAAGTGGAGAAATAAAAAATTAACAGATTATTCAAAATTCCCCTATTAACTTCTAGAAAATATTCCAAGTTTAAACAAAAATTTAATTTAGATACTTTAGCATAAAAGCATTTAAAGATAATCAACAAAATAAGAAGCTATGAGACAACATTCAAAACATCTATCTTCTTCCTTCTGGTCTTCTAGAAGATATTGAAAATTTAAAAACGCAGTTAAAGGTTATTAACGACATAAGATGCTAAGAATCTATGCTTAAAACATTTAAGTCTTTAAATAATTTAAGAAGATAAAGGCGTACATTTACAACATCAATCTTTTTCCTTCTCTTCCAGAATATATTATAAAACCCCACTTGTAGAGTGAAGTGTGTGATTGAGGAGCGTTTTATCAATGAAGGTGTTTAGTGAATGCGATGGGCGATTGTGTAGGCACTGATTTATGTCTCGTGTGATTGGCTACAAGTGAAACTGTTAGCAAAATACTCTTAAAGCATCTAGAAAGTATTGTTATTTTTGGTCACTTAAGATATGTGCTTTTTTACCTCCATTTCACATTAAAATGGACAAGTCTTCAGATACGCCTATATAGAAGGGTTCCGTATCTGATACGCGATAAACGTATTTGTTAAATAACTTCAAATGGTCCGATTTCGTCAAAAATAATTTTCATAATAAGTTATTAGCAATGTCCTATCAACATGTAAAATTTCAAGTCTCTACATCTAATAATTTGGAAATCCTAGTGGAGGGGGAAGAAGCAAAATTATAAGGGTTGCTTTCAGGACTGCGGAACCCAAAAAAGGTCTGACCCTTCCATATTTATTTATGTAAATTTTCTTAAAAATTACTTCTATCTGTAACACCAAAAAAATTAAGTAACCTGACAAGGTTAGTTTAAGCGGAAGCTTAAACTAACCTTGTTTTTTTTATTAAGGAATTAATGCAAAAGTAAGTCCAGAGCGACTCCATGAATACAACAAAGGACCCTTAATTCCCAAGAGATAAAACAGGAATAAACATGTTTTACGAGCAGTTTGGGAGAAGTTGTTGAAAGCCTGGCAAAATAAGAAATCCTATTACCTATTTGTCCATCACCAAAGGATATACTTGCCGAATTTGTTCCCAATAAAATTTCGTTTTCCTTTCAACTCCTATTTTTATCTGTATTTAGCTGTTGCTCGCAATTCCATTCGCGTACATAAAGTTTTGTCTGATCTTTGAGTATTAAATATATTTTATTTTAGATTTTGGTGGTTCTTACAGACTTTTGAATTTAAGCGTTTACCTATTAGTAATCAGTTTAAACCTCTAAAAAATATTTCTGTCCATAGATTTGACCATCGATCAATTCTTTCGAATCATCAGGTATAAAACAAAGATGTATTACATATTAAGAACAAAAATTCACATGCTTCTACTCACCATCATCCGCTTCCTGTTCTTCAATAGTCCTAGAGCCTTCAGGCAGGTTCACTCTCAAGCCCTTCATCTTAAAGAACTCCTTGACCAGGCTCACAAAATATTTGGCTATTTCTGTCCACTCTGACAAAAAACTTTTAGGTTCTTCTGAAAGAATATCGAGTTCATCCTTGACTGTTAGGTTTTTAATCGTCTCTTCATCTAAGGGAACGAAGCTGATCATGGCATTTGCTTCTATCGTCTCATTATTACTCATATCACCAAAGAAGGTATTTTTGGCAATTTTCAAGGCTCTATATTTAACACATGACAATGCTTCTCCTTTTAAGTAGCAACTATCTTTAACGAAGCGAAGATATTTGTCTTCGGAGGCTGTAGCTTTGAAGGCCAACATTACAATCACCAGATGGAAAGTGGTAAATTTCATATGATACATCTTGGATTAACTGAAACATAATAGTTATTTAAAGTTACCTTGAAATTTGACACTTTATTATATTATTTCACTTTTTAACCGACTTCAAAAAAAGGAGGAGGTTATCAATTCAATGCGTATGCTTGTTTTTGTTTGTTACCGCAGAACTTTCGACTGGGTGCACCGATCTTGATGATTCCTATTTCGTTTGAAAGCTAGTGCTTCTCGATTGGTCCCATATTAAATTAGTCCAGGTCTGACTAAGGTTTCCATGAGAAAACCATGAAATTCTAAATTTTGATTAAGTATGTGCATGACAAATTGTCGAATAACTCAATATCACGATAACCGATGTCGATGATTCTTTTTTTATTAGAAAGAATGTACTTTAAGGGTACTTCGATGAGATTTTGGTTACGTTCTGATTTCAGGATCCATGATAAA